>JAZAYU010000065.1:1658734-2121958 GCA_038501625.1 Corbicula japonica | reverse complement strand
CTGGTTCATTCACGGAGAAGAAGCAGTGATACGAGTATATGTCAGTTACTAAAAAAGATATGGAACTATGGACATTTGTAATTAATGATATATTCGCAATTCGGTTTGAAATCGATCAATATTTTACATGTAGATGTGAAAATAAGTATAGGTTATAGTTTATTTGGAGGCTTGTATGAAAATTAAACGGTCAGGCCCAGCGCAGCTGGGCGACCGTTTAAATTTCATACAAGCCTCTAAATAAACTATAACGTATATAATGGTCGAAATTATTTTTGTAACTGACAAAACAATCGCCGCCTAAATTACCATGTATGGGTGTGCAAACGATCAATAGTCAAACTGAAAGTAGTTTTGTGACGTTCTCATCCGTGTAGTCTGATCACGATCGACACTTCTCGCTGTTAGATTTACTAGATTATATAGAGGAAATTGACCTTTATTAAACACATTTCCGACGCGCGACTTTATGAGAATTAATGTTCGAAATATTTGAAAAATACTGCATTGTCATTGGCTTAAAAATAATTTCAACCATTATGACCATTTAAAGGCAGAATAAATTGCTGCACATACTTTGTAAGCGGTTTGATAATTTTATAACTGATAAGATGGCCATATGCCTTAAAGTTGTCATGGTAATGTTTGCTCGAGGCAGATAATTTTAAATTACCGGAATTTGAGGGATTTTACATGCGTAATAATACATTCAACTTAGAACTAAATTTAAAAAATAGCAGAAAAACGCTCATTACAGGATTATCTGAACTGCATTATTATTTTTGGAAATAAAGCTTTATATTGAACATTTACTAAGCATGTGAAAACCCTGACACAAATGTTGTTTACAGAATTAAGTAGACTAAGTTATCTATTTTTTTAATAGTCAAATTGAACTACAGAAATAAATACAGAAGGTGTATTCGCGTTCTTTACTGTCGACGGAAATCCGACGGATTGAAACCTGTTATAAAATGAATACAAGTATTTTACCAATTATAATTTCAACCACTAAGTCGGTAAGTGCTTATACATGACAGAGCAATCTAAAACTTTAGCTGGTCGCGCGGCTGCACTGCGCTGATTATAGTCCGTAAATTCATTAACCTATATACATATCCAATAGCCTGGCGATTTTTTTATATGAATGAAGAGCCGTATTTAAATAAAAACTCTTTGTAGTAATTTATTTTATCATGTCCCATGTATATTATACAGTCAATTATGAAATTAAATATCAATATGATTTTGACAATAAACTGTAGAATTATGAAACAAAATAGATACTTGAATTTAGCTGTAAGTTGTTTTCTTTTACTTTAATATAAGAACATGTACTCAACATTTCAGCTAGCTACCTTATTTCAGCATGGTAGCATATTTACTTAGTAATACTGGGAAATCATTCAATGACGCGTTAGTAGAGAAATAAAGATTGAACAAAATAATTTTTTAACCTTTACATTGGCATTCAAATGACTTATGAGCAGTCTAAATAAAAATAAAATTTGTTCCTTATTGCGCCATGGTAATTTAGAACAGCTCGCATGTTAATCACACATATATGTCCATTAAAAGCTGTTTTAAAAATGTAACTTATTAAGAAAGTAAGTGTTACGAAACACGTTTATAAGTTGACACTTATTACATGTAGCTACATTTGTGCAAATAATCTAATCTCTAAATTGTTTGAGACCGCCATTTTTTAAGTTTTATTAGCATACGTAATTTTTTTTAAGCCCCGAATAATGGTTTAATGTTGGGTTATATTCTCCATGAAAACATTTTTAATTTTAACGGGGTATCTAATCTGCAGACTAAAATAAACTTATCTACATCATTACAATAATTTAAAAAAAACGCATCATTTTAAAGCGTTATTTTTCTTAATAAGGACATTTTAATTCAAAGAATGTAAAGAACACCTTCCCAGCGATCGCTTATCAAGCGATAAGTGAAACTCCGCCTGCAACATTTAGTGCGCATGCGTGAAAGATAACGTTCCAAGGTCAGTTTAACGATTATATGCGATAATATGCGCTAAATAAAATGTTACTGAAAATCTCAAGATTAAAAGGAAGATTTATATACTGAGCGAAAATGTGAAACAGGATGATATCAATGCATGACCGATATAGAATTGTTTTCTGCCGTATCTTCCCAAGGTTATGTTACTTCAGGACCAATTAATTCAAATTTATGCATTCGATATGTACATCTCAATGTCTTTTTTAATGAATGTTGTAAGTTTAGTTTATATAAGCAGCACAACTGCTAAGTGAGGTTTTATTTCTTCACTCGTTTTTATTCAAATGTATGGGATATGTTTGTTTTGTCAGATATAAGCGTTGAAATGTATTTTTATTCGTTGTATAAATATTTCATCCAACTATAATACACAGAAAACTAAATCTAAATCACATTAAGAAAAGCAACCTCAGAAAAAAATGCAGCGAAGTTTTATTTCAAACAACGTTTGATATTTTACGGAAACGTTTTCAGAAAGATTTTTTTTATACATTTTACTTTTACATTTTTAGGCCTATTTTTAATATTATTTATGTAAAAAGGCGCCACCGTATTACATAAAGCGAGCGAAAATCGCTACAATCTTTACTATCAAAACGGAAATTGAACTAATTAAAAATTCACTCGAAATAGCCATGAATAATGAAGTTAGAAGTAGTTAACTTTTCTCATATATGTTATTTACAATGAAAAACACATAATATAATTATAACATTTCTGTCAATCAAAATGTTGTCTCGCATTCTTACAAGAATAATTAAACCTAGTTTTTGTTTTAAATTGGCCACTTACATGCCAACAATTGATCATTATTTTAAACACATGCATGTCGCATAACTCTACCATGACCAGTTTCTACAGTTAAGACGTTTCTACTATGAAATCAGTGATAAAAAGTGTTGATGGGCTTAGCATTATTTTATTTAAAAGTAGAGGTTAGAGTTTGGAAAATCTGAAAATCAACATTTCTCAGAACTATGTACAGCGAAACACCGCTATTAAGATTGGAATTGGTACTGGGTAAAATTGGTAAAAAATATTAGGTGGTCTACATTTGTGTTCTCAATTTCTGTGTGATCTTTATGGGACCTTCACTGTAGTGATCATTCAAGCTTTGATACGGGTACTACAATTGCTGGTCAAAACAAATAACTGCAGTATCATTATATTTCGCGGGGACGAATTTTCGCGCAAACCCCGAAAAAAAACAAAGTCGCGGGGGCGTGAATTCACGCAACTGTGTTTTCCTAAAAAGAAACACTGTTACATGGTTTGATTTTGCTGTGGTTGAATTTCGCGCTCTTGTCGCAGCGCGAATTCGCGAAAATTAAACCCGCGCGAAATAGAATAATTTAACTGCACACCACAGCCATTAGTTCTATAATTAATAATTCAGTAAATTCATGTATTTTCTATGGATTCTAAATTTCGTGTGCAGGCCGATCCACATAAGTGTCACTTTACCAAAACCCCCCGAAAATAAGGCTTTTACATTAAGTTAAACACATTTTTTATAGCAGAAATTACTCACGAAATTACGGTTAATGTTGACAGGACAAATATAGGACTGTATTTGCTCGATCTTAAATATATGATGTCAAAATAAGCAATGAAAAGGATTAAACTGCTAGCATATTCAGACATGTAGCACTACTTTTAATGCAAATTAGTTGTCGTTAGCATAACAGGTCTCTATTGACCCATAAATGATCTTACTAGCCAAGAATATCAAAACTGGTGTAAAGGACTACTCCGAGACAAAATCAAAAGAGAACCATAACAAATAATTAAACTTTTATTCTATTTTCCTGAACCGATTTCTCTCTTGGTGAGATATATAGGTTTGTGAACTTGAATTCGCATGAAAACAACTTCATGCGCACACCGCTATATCTGAAACTAAACCATGTATCATCCGGTTGCGAACAGGTTGCGCTCGCTGCCAAGGGACTCCCCAACTTGAGTCACCCGCTCAGATTTATTTTCATTGTATGAACTGCTATATAGAAATGGATCGTGGTCTAAACGTGGGTGGCAAACATTGCTTAAGAGATACAAAAAATAGATGTTCATGCAACAACTGCAAATTCTCGTGATAATTGTAGTAAAACGGTCTAGTTAAGTTAAACTTCTTGTCACATAAATGGGCTTGAACGGTTGAGAAAGCACATGGCAATAGTTTTGCGCACTCTGCATGTTACCTATACAGATGCGCCATTTGCATATATTTACATTACTATTCATTTTTTCGTTTAAAAAAATTCGGTTCATTTTGCATGAACCGCATGACCCGTAATGACGTAATGGCTGTTACTATTAAAAAATCCCACGTATTACTCCCCCTTTTCACTTAATACTAATTTTTGAAAGCGTTCGACTTAAGTTTATTTAAAGAAAAAAATGAATAAAATGTAAATATAAGGAATGATTCTTAATTTGGTGCGCACCAAAATAAGAATCATTCCTTAATTGTAAATAAAGTGCTAAAATCTAGTACCATTTAATTGGATCACTTGGAATTTTTGGGTCCGGTAAATAGATGTCAAACTAATACTTAGTAAAAACAATATTATTATTATTATTATTATTATTATTATTATTATTATGTTTTTGTCAGTATCATATCATATTATTTGGAATTTTAAATTGAACAGTGCGATGACGATTTCATACGCCCTTATTGAATATTATAATAAAATGAATGTATAATGATGAATGTCAGGTAAGAATGATCGAAAGAAGTCTGCATTGTTTCATAACATATTAAGTGGAATTTCCGAATGGAATGAGTCCTATCGGAAAATAATCAACAAATTCCATTCGGAATGATTCCGATCGGAATTAGTGTATATAGAAAAATTCCGATCGGAAAATGTTTTGTCGGAATGTTTCCTATAGGAATTTGCCGACAGGACTGATTCCGATCGGAACCGTGAAATTCCGACGGGAAAAACATGTTTTCCTATCGGAAGAATTTTCGTTCCGGTCGGAATCGCATGTTTTTTAACCATGTTTATTTGCAATATTTCTGTTAATTTTTAAAGTTCCACCATGAAAATTTCCAAATTAAAAGTTGAAGTTACACGCTTTCGAATGATGTATAATAAAGCTGCCTTGCTTTTAAAATGAAAAAAAAGTTTTCGGAAAATATAATATTCCGAAAATTCACAGGATCGTGTTAAATTATGATATTGTGACTGACTCAAACATTGCAAATGGCGGAAACTGGCTAAAATTTCAAAAATGAATTTTGGGGGAAATGCTTATTGCCACCTAGATTTTAGTAAAGAAATGTTATTATCTAAGCATGTAGTTAATGTTTGCAAGCTCAATTTAGTCTAATTCATGTTCTAATTACCAAGCATATAACAAAAGAAAACAAACTTTTGCATGAGAACTCTGAAATTCAAGCACAATATGCACAAAATGTTTTGACTTCAAACCGAAGGTAGAAACCCGGAAGTAAGTTTTCCTTGATTTCTTGAAAACCCTAACATTATTTTGACGAATTGGCACTAAACAATGTAGACCAGCATATACGTATTTCAGCTATGGGTTGCTTTGGTATATTGCCAATGAATTTCGAGTTCTCATGCAATTGTTTTTTCTTTTGTTTTAGTAT
Source organism: Corbicula japonica (assembly GCA_038501625.1). Classification (NCBI taxonomy): domain Eukaryota; kingdom Metazoa; phylum Mollusca; class Bivalvia; order Venerida; family Cyrenidae; genus Corbicula; species Corbicula japonica. Next base: position 2,116,308 of record JAZAYU010000065.1, on the reverse strand, counting down.
GTGATTGGTAATTCGAAAATGAATAAGACTTAATTGAACTTGCAAACACTAATTACATCCTTGTTAGCTAAATACATTTCTTTACTAAAATCTAGGTGGCAATAAGTATTTTCCCCCAAAATCCATTATTGAAATTTTAGCCAGTTTAATAATTTGAAATAATACACTTATATAGTATAGCACAACATATAACTACTTATAATTCATAATTGAATAGAATATAATCGTTATTGAACTAAAGGCCAATGCCTTTCGAGAACATAATAATATACATATTTACAATACCAATCAAAGGACTGGAGGTACTGATGGGTCGGCCATCAAAACACAATTGAAAAGCAATGGATTTTTTGGTTTGATTAAGTTGGACCAGAAAATAAACTTTCGTCTGAGGAACAATTTACTTTATGTCCTCCGAGACATAGCTCTTCGACCCCAAAAACAATTAATGTCCAATTAACAAGTCAAGACAAATACTGTTATCATGTTTGCAGACGCGTTGACATGGAAAGCGGACCTGGTGGTAGGACAATATGTCTAAAGACATAATTAGAATATGATTGGACTTGTAGACGATAATATGAAATTGACCAATCAAAATTAAGTGAAGGATATCATACTTCATAGGTCATATGGTCAACAGTGAAACAAAGCTGGTCAAAGTTCTCAAACACAACGCTTTATTTAAAGGTATTACTCCTTTCGTCCTTGCATTTTGCATTTAGACAGACTTTTTAATTTTTCTTTTTATCAATGAGAGTGCAATGACAAATGGAATATTACCTTAATGGTGTGAATACTTTTGTTAATTTTGGAAGGATCCTGTCTGCAGTTGTTTGAAAGCGCAGTATCATTAGACAGCACCAAAAATTCTGAGTTGAGATACGGTGACATCAATGACAGAAAAAAGTAGCTATGCTAGTCATAATCTTTGAATATTCAAACTTGAAATCGACAAACAATTGAGTCACATGATTTAAAATGATACTACAAGTGACACTATGTTTTTTTTTCAATGGTTCTATTATTCAGCAAATAATGTTCAAACACACAATTACACTGATGCTTTTTTGTCAACTGACGTTTTTTCAATGAGGTGCACATTAAAACGTTTTGGTTATATTTTATATAAATTGTCTCCATTTCACATCCACTTTTTTAATCGACATTTGTGATTGTTTTATTCTTGTCCATAACAAAAGCAGCATGCTCCATTGCAGGAATTAGTGGCAATTTAAAGGCTGTATGCTCCCTCAGACAGTCATAGACAGAATTGTCAAACTGGTCTCCTCACAACAGGATTCCATGTAAAGCTGTTATAACCTGAAATATTAATTTCAACAAATAACCTATTTATATTGAAGTTGTAATGATTTAAGCTGAAGTGTCTTTGTTTTCCTTAAATTAAGGGTAATTTTGGTTATTAATTGCCAGAATCCACCAAAAGGTTACACTAGATGGGTGTTCACTTGTGTCGCCCTGGGAACTAGATCAAGTTACAAATGCAAGAACAAGAAAGGGAATAACCCCATCTTGACATTAAGAACTTGGAGTCATTATGAGTGTGTTGTCATGAGCAATATAATTTGAAAGTTTGATGTTTTTCTGTTAAAATAAAAGTACAACTAGATGGGTGTTCAGTTGAACACTTGTGTCGCCCTCTTGTGCTGTCGGAATAAAAATGCAAGTACAAAAAGGGGCATAACTCCATCAAATGTGCCCTTGACCTTAAGAATATAGTATCGTCACAAGCGTATTGTCATAGGGAATATAATTTGAAAGTTTGATGAAGAAATATTAATAAATGGCAAAGTTATAGCCAACGTTAAGTTTTCATATAAAGGGGAATAACTCCATCAAGTGTTACCTTGACCTAAAGAATGTGGTATTATTAGGAACGTGTTGTGAAAAGGAATATAATTTGAAAGTTTGATGAAGAAATATTAAGAAATGGCAAAGTTATAGCCAATGTTAAGTTTTCGTAAAAAGGGAAATAACTCCATCAAATGTGACCTTGACCTAAAGAATATGGTATCATCACGAGCGTGTTGTCATAAGGAATATAATTTGAAAGTTTGATGTAAAAATATTAAGAAATGACAAAGTTATAGCCAACGTTAAGTTTTCGTGTAAAAATCCAAGTACAAAAAGGGGCATAACTCCATCAAATGTGACCTTGACCTTGAGAATTTGACATCATCTCGAGCGTGTTGTGATAAGCAATATAATTTGAAAGTTTGATGAAAAAATATTAAGAAATGACAAAATTATAGCCAACGTTAAGTTTTCGTGTAAAAATCCAAGTACAAAAAGGGGCATAACTCCATCAAATGTGACCTTGACCTTGAGAATTTGGCATCATCTCGAGCGTGTTGTCATAAGCAATATAATTTGCAAGTTTGATAAAGAAATATTAAGAAATGGCAAAGTTATAGCCAACGTTAAGTTTTCGTGACAGACCGACGGACGGACAAAGCGGTCCCTATGTATCGCCATTTCTTCGAAAGGTCGACACAAAAAGGGATTAACTCCATCAAATGTGACCTTAACCTGAAAATTAACATCAGCTCAAGCATGTTGTTACAAACAATATAATTTGAAAATTTCATGAAGAAATATTAAGAAATGGCAAAGTTATAACCAACATTAAATTTTTGGGACAGATGGACGAACAGACAAAGCAATCCCTATGTATTGCCTTTTCTTCGAAAGGGCGACACAAAAATGACCCTTAAGATTCAGCAGTTAGTGGACACCTGGAAAACAATAGATAAGTATCAGCAAGAACAACTTTGGTGTCTGATCTGGATCTGATTGGAATCTACACTGTTTGCAATAGCCTCATGAAGCTTATTATGAACCATGTAGATCCTGTTAAGACTGCACAGATATGTCTGCTGATCTGGATATACACTTGTCTCTCATGTCATGTATTCATGGAAGAAAGGGACAAAAACAACACAGTAACTTTTACATAGGATGATTAATTTTCTTGTGAACTGAGGTCTCACAAGTCAACACATACACACAAACACAATTTTATGTTTTCTTGTTACAAGATACAAAAATACAAAATACCAACATATACAGATAGATTTAGTGTGTCTCTATCATACATTCATGCAGCTTTAATAAATGAAAATAAAAAATGCAAACATTGTCTTCATTTTCTACAGTAACATTCATATTCTGCTCCCTAATGCTCTACCAATTCTGCAGACATTTCAAGTCCACAGCTTTCACTAGACTGATGATACACATGGCTGAAAATAAATGTTGTATTTTAAATCATAAAAAATAACCCAAATCAATTTCACTGTACTTTTTGTTGCTTAAATGAAGTTGTACATAAATTGATGTTGCAGGTTAACAGTTAACAGATTACACTGTTGTCATAATTCATTTTAAGGTAATTTTTTTTTATAAATATCACACAAAAGAAGTTTTTCTGATGTAAGCTTCATGCCATCTTCAATTCCTATAGGCTCATACACAATTGATCCCATTTAACCTTTTCCTTCATGTATATGCCTTTATGGCATGGGTGATCAGTGTAGATCTAGATCAGCCGACACATCCATACTGCCTGATTAGGATCTAAACTGTTAGCTTTTTTATTCAATAGGTTATTTCTGACCACAATGTGACCAGTGCAGATCCAGATCAGATCTGCCATCTGATCTGGATCTCTACACTGGTTGCAAAGGCATGAAAATGTGTATATATGTAGTGAAGGGTTAATCATTACAAAAAACACACCTGCATTTTGATACTTCATTTCACTCGATGGATACACCTTTTAACACATGAGCAACTGTTGTAGATCTAGGTGCAGACACATCTCCTTCCAGTTAAAAAGAGCTTTAAATGTATCTAATGAACAGAGTAGATACAGATCAGACCACAAAATGTCTGATGTGCAAGCTGGTCTGGAGCTACATTTCTGCTATCTCTATCTGATGTGGATTTACACTGGTTGCCCATGTGGTAAAATGGCATGTAAATGGAGTAAAGGGTCAAGTTATTAACCATGAAAGTGGAAACAGCATTGTATTTTTGAGACACATTCATATGAGATTACCCTACTTAATAAACGAATAAGCAACCACAAGAACCCATCGTGTTAGTTCAAGGTGGCCCATAGATGAATATATATATAATGTTAATAATCAAGTGAATTCAAGTTGACCTTGTTATTGGGTCAAGGGTAGTCATATATGCCTGAGGCAGAAGGCCGAGGGTAAATATGACAGCCCGAGGCCCAATAACATGGTCAAATTCATATGAAGACTAAACTGGGCAAATACAGGTGTTCTGAACCAATATGAGAATTGCTGGGCCATTATAAAATACTTAAGTATTGATGTGGTGTACCATGTAGTGTCTGCCAGGAAAATGGCATGTTCAGGTCAGGTGATGACATGCCTCGAGATTTTGCTACACTGCAGTCATGTAAAAAAAGGGCAAAGTATGCAATGCCTGTACTGTATATTAATACAGGGCTCTCACTAGAGAGAGACTTGAAGGAAGTAATCTCATCAAAAGTGACCAGACTTCTCTCTTCGTTGAGCTTTGTGAGAAATCATTTTGTATTTAAGATATAGGGAATGAAAGCTGTTGACTGCAAACTTCTCCATAATGCAGTAAATTATGACAAAACTTCTCCCTGATTTGCAAGTCTGGTGAGAGCCCTGTTTATAGTCAATTAATAAAATATAATATACCATTAGCCTTCTTCCTCTCCTCTTCCAATTTCATGCTTTTTGAACCAGAGATGGCACATTTCTTCATTTGATTTTATCACTGAAATTACAACAAACACAAAATTGCAAGGGTGCAAGTTAGGAATTCTGAAAAACCTGAAATCCTGAAAATTTATTTAGGGAAAATGAAGAAAATCAATCATTTTTAGACACACAAAAACCTGATTTTCAGGCAAACTCACCCATGAAAATATAACAATTATTGTGATCTTTGCTCAAATTACAAATATTCTTTATAATAACTTATTTTATTTTTTAAGTGAGTGATCATAACAAATAGTTTACTCTTATTTTGTACTTTGCTAGAATGGTCTTTCTTCAGATTGTTTCTATTCTGCTTGGAATTCATTCAGTCTGAGGTGTGAGGTGTATCTACAAAAAGTCACGCACAATCTTTTCGACTGTGAAAAATGTTTTTCCTTTAGTTGCTGTGAAAAAGAGTGCTGTCATTTGTTTTGTAGTCAATATGCCTGTTCCATCAGCCATTCAAGAAAATTTCATAAAGTTATATTGATTAACTGTTGATTAACTGGATTAAGTATCCATATTGTTTCATCACTGCCAGAGAAGTTATTATGTGTTTCCTTCTTTTGAAAAAAAAATATGGAGCAGAGCATGCCACTTTAAAATTAACCACCAAGTATCAGACTGCAAAAAAGTCAAAAATGTGTTGACTGCTCTTATAAACTGATCAAATTGGGTTGTCACTAAAATTCTCAAAGTGGGTTCCTTTCGAAATAACTACCTGTAATTTATTTTACATTGCTGATCAGAATTCAAGTCTGGGTAAAAATCATTGAATGAAATAGACATAAAATTAATGTCTGAAGTAGTTTTGGTTTATTTTACCTTAAAACAATTTGTATTGGAAAGCTTATGAATACTTGTTACATCAAAATTATTGAACTGAAACACTGTGTAAACCTAGGTTCACTTCAATACTTTATACTGGTGTAACATCAAAAGGGAGATAATATATTCATGTTTATAATTTGGCACATGTTTGTAGTGAACAAAATTTATATCTTTGGTTGGTATCAAGTCAAAAAGGCCACAAGTCATATAGGCCACAAGTCAAATAGGCCATAAAAAAGTCAAATGGGCCACAGAAAAAAGTCAAATAGGCCATACATTTTATTTTCCAAGTCAAATAGGCCACAAAAAAGTCAAATAGGCCACAAAAAGTCAAATAGGCCACAAATATTTTCTACATAAGAAAAACAGTTTTTTGAGATTTTTTTAGTTGATGTAATAAAGAAATGTTTATATGTCAATGACTGTTTTGGATGTGTTTTTCAATGTATAGAAGGTGTTAAAACAAACCACAATTAAGTCAGAGTAAGATTTACAGTGGGTAAAAATGATTAACAATTTAGGATAAAATATTGGAACTTATGCTAAATAAAAACATCTTGTTTATGTCTCAGGTGCAAATCGTATCCATGAAGGAGGTTATAACCTGCAATATTATTAATGTATCACAACATGTTAGAGGTTGCAATAACTCAATGTAAATGTTGTCACCTAATGTGATATTGTGATTCTGCAAAAGATGCATGATGTTAACTAGAAATTATTGCAAAAAATGTAATACAAATATTAATATCATAAATAACTTTTGTCAAGATAATTATATAATTATTTGAATAAAAGTTTAAATTTAAAGTTTTCAGTTCTGTGTTGACTTGAATGAAGTTAATCTCTGTAGTAAGTTTATATGACCTTGCATTTTTGAAAGTTTATTTAATAATCAAATTTCATCAATTGACATTCAATATAAATTTGCCTGTCACTATTCTAACAGTCATCACTTTCATGTAGTACCTGTAAGTCTAGTACATATGACAATTCACTGTACATAGTTTTGTTTTTAAATGTACACAAGTTATTTTTTTAAGTATCATTTTTAAATTGATTTTTAAAATTTTGTTTGTCATCCTGAAACCTTAGAACAAATAAAGACATCATCTGACTGTCATTTTTGCTTTACGAACTTGACAGCCATCAAAAAGTAAATTAATTTGTGTAATAGTCTTAATCTGTTATCTACACTGTCATTAATCAAGGTGTTGATCAGTTTAGTCAGGGTGTCACATTGTTATACAAGAATCACAATTTACAACACTTTCAGTAACAGTCAGAGGTGCTAATGTGATCAAAGGTGTCATATTAAATAAAAATTAAATTTATTTCTAATCCAAGTTAAATGTCCGGGGCATTTTTCACTGTTTGGGAAATATGATCCATATCCTTGGAATTGAAAAAAAATTGCGTCAATTTGACAGAAATTAGGAATTGTTTGCATCATTTTGTAATAAAAACTTTTACACATATTTATATTATCAATAATTTTTGGAATAAAGAACCAAACGATGTATAATTAATTAACAATTTATAATATCTTATTAATAAATGACACAGATAATACAGGTGTTTGGTCAGAAATTTTTGTATTGATTCAATTTGTATTTTTTTTTCACTAATTGGGGAAAAATATATGTTTTGCCATTGGGAAGGGAACATGACCGAATAACTGCTATAAAATCGACCAAAAAAGCACTAATGACGGACCATGCAAAATACACAGCTTATGTTGCAACTGCATTGATATTACATTCTCTGCTAGTGTCGACCAAGTGACTTGTGTAGACTAAGGACATTAAAAGAGCATATTGACACATAAATGATCTTAATTGTAGTTCTGATCGATGACATTGGAAACATGTAGGCCTACTACTTATTTTGTTCATATAAAACATTTTTACATTGTTATTTCTTTATGTTTGTTTTTTGTTTAAATTACTATCACAAAAAGAAATAATTATGTTCTTTTCTTTTGTTGCAATATTTTGTCAAATGTTTTCCCACTTGTTCAGTCATGATGGTTTTGGACCAAAATCCGAAAAAGCACATGTTGCTTTGTACAAAATGCCCAATCAATGAAGCAACTTGTTAAAAAATATTTTATTAAATATTTTGTAAAACATCATAAACTTACTTAGAACTTACTTACACAATTATAATAAAGTCTATATAAATAAAATAAAAATGTGGCCTATTTTTGTGGCCTATTTGACTTTTTTCAAAATCAAGAGAGGCCCATTTGACTTTTTTATGGCCTATTTGACCTGTGGCCTATATGACTTGTGGCCTATTTGACTGTAATCCCTTTGGTTTTCATTTCATAATTTATTGTTACTTTGTTAGGCAATTCTACTATTAACAAGACTTAATTTAACCCTATGAAACTAATTTGAGTTATTTATCAAATAACAGGAACCTGAATTTCCATCAGAAAATATCCAGATAGGAAAAGATATTACGTTTTCCCAATGCAACGGATTTGTACCCCACCCATTAACATGTTACAAGAATTTACCAGTTGCAATGTTGACAGCGTTATCGCAGCTCAAGCATTACAAAGAAACAAATTAAATATACTGTTTACAATAATTACATCTTCTAAACAGTCATTCTGGATTTAACTCAAACATTATTTTCTACCTTCACTTTTGTTGTCCGCTTCATTGCATGACGTCAAACAGTTCTATACCGCTTCAAATGGGGTATTATGTCAAATTTGGTTGATACAGGTCTGACCAGAACCAAAGATCATCTAAACCTGTTTATGAATAATTAAATCAATTAATAAATACTTCATTCTTTCTTCCAGGATGCTAAATTCACCTGAAATACATTTAAGAGATACTATTAGATAAATATTGTGAAGTTCCCATTTCTGTATAAACTTGGTGAATCCCCAGGGCTTTTCATGCCTATATAACAGAGGCCTATAAAAGGCCTAGAGCTTCCCAATCCAAAAATAGTATTTTTTCCCAATTGAGGCAAACATTCTTCCCAAAATGCTAAGTAAGATGTCCAAAAATGGTGAAAACTCCTCCGAGGGTTGTTTGAAAATTGAAGTCTGAAAATAAAAAAGCTTACAAAATTAGTTTTAAATTAAAAATACCAATTTACTTATCAATTTTATAAACTAGAACCCATCTTTCAATTAATTTTGTTTTCCCAAAATAAACAATTATCGCGCATAAATTTCCCAATTGGAAAGGCCAGGGCCTCTTCCCAATTTTCTGAGGAAAAGCCCTGATCCCTGAGATGCTACTCTTTTTCTTCTTATGGTTTTCCCTGGGTTATTAATTTTGAGAATATCTGTTCTGATTAAATGACCTGTGAGACATATGGAATGGAGTGTAAGACAAAATTGAATGTAGGAAAAACTTCTGGTAGCGGATTTCATAAGGTCTACATATAACGCGCAATTATTGAAAACATTAGATTTTCATTTCTTTGAAATTCTATACTTCAGAAAATCCTGTGTCAGCTATGTAGCTGGTTACGGTTTGGAAATGGGTTATATCGGAAAATGTCATTCATTTCAGATCTGGATATTTTCTGATGATCTTGTGATCAAATGCATAAAATGCATTTATTAATATCAGTGGCGTAGCTACTATAAGGCCATGTAGGCCTGGGCCTACAAGTTTGACAGGAAAATAACGCTTTCCAAAGTCCCAAAAATACAATAAAAACAACGAGGTGGTATGGTAGCAGATTCAAGCTTTTTTTGCAGAATCAAATATGTCTTTGGCTTTGATTTGCCTTCCTGGGAAAATGATTATTTTATTTGCCAGATGTAAATGCAGACCTTTGTTCCAAATCTCTGTGTTGTCACGCTTTCTTTGTATTCTGCTATATAAAATCTCCACATGTTTAATGCCTCTTGTGGGCAGGGGGGGGGGGGGGGGGGGTGGGGGGAGGGCGGGCAACCGCCACTAGGACCTCTTATATGTGCCTACAACTAAAAAGCTGGCTACGCCCCTGAAAATGTCTGTTAAATCAATCCATGTATAAATTTTAACTTACTTTAAACATAATTTTCATTCGATCTAAATGTGATAAAAAAATAAATCATTGTGAATCAGATGCTTTATACGAGTATTTGATGACTTACATCTCTACAAGATTCCACAATAAATATCCACAATGATGGATTAGGGCCCTAAATTAGAAAAAAGTTTCGCTTAGTCCTACGGTCGACTTTGAGACTCCTACTTTCATTTTGGAGAGTGCATTAATTAAATGACGTAACGTTCAATAAAACCCAAAAAGGCAAAATCACGTTTACTGCGGTGTAGTCTTTCGAATCTAAAATTTCAAGTTTTACAATGATTTTGTAACGTACCATTCTAAAACCACCAAATCCACCTCCATTTCCATATGAATAATTCTATTTACAAAGAGAACTGCTATTGTCAATATAAATTCAAATGTAACCTGGGTGTTATAAAAACATTGCATCACGAAAATAACTCGATAAATACTCACTGTTCAGTTAATTACGATGGATTTTTCGTCTTCACCGAACGTTGTCGAATCCAATATGGCGTTCCGCCATCAAGTATTCATGCGCATTCATGACTCAAAATCTTGTCTGACGTTCCACGAGTTAAATTTCTTCAAATATTGATTGATTCCATTTTTTAAATGTAAATTTTATCATTTTGCACAGAATTACAAAATTGACCGCTTTGTAGCACTGACTTACTTTTTGAAACTAAGAACTATATTCTAGGGTAGCAAGCATATATTCTATGGTAGCATGCAAGTACTGTCGTTACTACATTGAAATAAAGAAGGAGTTAGGACAGTATTGCATGCAACCCTTAAATTGTTAGGTTCAGAGTAAGGCAAAAACGATTGTCGAAAATTGGTTTTTACTGGGTCTGCCGACCCAAAAATCACACATGAAATGAAATGGTCAGTGGGCAGATATCAAATAGCCGAAATTCACAAAGCAGGAAAAATCATAGCAAACATATAAAATAATAGAAATAAATCTTGAGTATATCATTTTCAATCTAAAGGCCTCCTCACACATAGGCGAATCCATTCAACGCAGCCCGGCGAATAGGGTAAATTTGTCAATATTTGCGAATTTCGAACGAAACTGTTTGGAAAATTATTACATAATGTGAAATATAACGAAAGGCAAACGTAGTGGAACTATTAGCTGCGAATGATTTACGAAGGGTGTCGAACGGTTACTGTTTCTCGCTAGAGTGCGTTGGGCCGCGCAAACAATCTGTGCTATTTTCGTTAGCGAATAGTAGCGCAAACATGCGAACCGAAGCTCAGATTTGCGCACGCTTCCGATGCCGTCCGTTGCTTTACGAAAGAGTATTTCCGCATCCGGCCGTTACCGGACGCTAAGCAAGACTGGAGAAAACCAAGTGGGTCAAATTTCAAATAATTTGTAAACTTAATATCTTGTATATGTATAATAACTTCTTCAGTAGGCCAATTTTTGTTTAAAGATTATTTATATTGTTTTAGTTTCTTGTATCCCTATCCCTTTTAATTGGAGATGTCGGAGAGGCGGCGGCTTGAAGGTCTACACTTTGTAGAGCATAAAAGACCAATTTTCCCAAGGCAATGATTATTTTATTAATGTTGCGAAGCTAAGATGTTTATTTACAATCGGCTTCCAAAGCTTAAATAAGAGTTGTTTTCTTTAATTTATTATTTATTGAATTTTTATTTCTATGAAATTTACATTTCGGTACATTTCTTTATTTGAATTTGACTTTGAGTTAGCATTTGATTTTGTTTTTTCGAAAACAAAAGTAGGTTATTAACTTAATTTTTTTTTGCTAAATTACGTTTAATTTCAATTTTGATTTTGGCAAATTCTCAACAACTCGCCTGTCTTAGTACTTTGCATCAGGTGGTGATTTTTTGCGGCTATCTTGAGGCCTGGATCCAAGGGCTGCATGTACCAAGTGTGTGGTTTCCAACAACCTCATACACTTCATCACACATTTCAGTTAGCATGCAGAGGAATGTCTTTAAGGTTTTAGAATCATCCCTTTTGAGCTCATATATGAGGTAATCATAAAATGCTGCCCAATTGGGACAATATCTCGGAATGCAGTGTTCTCCAGATTGGACGTGCTCTTGCTCCACCTCTACGTGGCCACAGGTGAACTTTTGAATGTTAAGTTCTCAGTTTGGGAGACTTATTGATGAGCCAACGCAGCTATTATATTTTATCCTTAAGCGCTGTATATCTTCCATTCTGACGAAGGAATAACTAAATATATTGCCATTTAGCTTCATCCTTTACATATGAAATTAAAGTGTTCAAATACTAAAAACTACTCAAGAAATTAAGATGCGTTATGTTTCGTATGTCTCATTTACCATAAGTAATGATTCGTATGCATGCGTATGCCGTTCGGTTTCAGAACGTCAGCCAATCGTTACAACTCGCCATGAAATTTCGGAAACTGTCGCAAATTTCGTTATGGAATCCGGCTTGATATGCAAATTATTTGCAAATTATGCAAATATATGCTAATCCGGACCTGATATCTGCGAACTCTAACGCAAGATGACGAAAGCTTTGCGAAGAGGTTGCGATTGTTAAGCGTACTGAAACGAATGATAACGAATCACGGGCGAAACTTTTATTCGCCACAATTTTTTTAAACATGTTCAAAATTTTCCGACGAACTAGATCAATCGCAACGATTGGTAACGCTCATAAACGCATTTACACGAACACCACCAACGATATACAACGAACATATACTAATGGGAACTAATTTTGCCCAAGCCCTATTCGCCAGTATACGCATGTTGACGTCGGGGGGCTTTCGCCTATGTGTGAGGAGGCCTTAAAGACGAAATTATAAAATAGTTATATCCTTGGGGAAAAGTGACTATAGATAAATATGAAATTTCATTTCTTCGTTCCATTGCCTTTAACGTGTAAATTTGCAAGATTCAAATAGATTTATTGGTCTTCGCATGAAAAAAAACTCAATAAAATTTGGAATGTTTGGTCTTTTGCCGAAATATGGTTTTATACATCTTATTCTAAGATCTGTATAAGGTTAAAAATAATCTTCACAGTAACACAAGACTTTGAAGAGAAAGTCCGCGTGTAATTTAATTTATGTAGGACAACACATACAAAGTTACAAATTATATGTATCAGATTTTTTTTTTGAAAAAATGAAAAAAAAAATTTTAATATTCTTAATAAGATAATTTTTGTGATAAATAAAACCTTAACTTAAAAATGTTTGACTGCATGTTACAACTGTTTTAAAAAGACTTGGCATTGCAAAGTTTGCACAAGCCATGCTGAGCTGTATCTTGGAAAAAAACTGAAGAAAATGAGACAGCTGAAATGAGAACAACACTTTAATTGAAGGTGAATGTTACAAAAATATGCGATAAAATACAAATAACGATAGAAAAATGATTGCCTACCGGCAAACATGTACTGCCCGTAAAATTGATTTTTAATATGCGTATTCTTTTTAAATCACCTTTCCTTTGAATACCCCTATAAATTAATCATGCTTCCGTGTAAATAAAGTCAACATCAGCTGCTTTCTGAAAAGCTTAGTAACTTTTTTTCTATTATAACATAATAACAATTTTGCATATATTGCACATTTTCGAACAGTATAGAAAGATAACTAAATCTAAAAATTTCCTAAAATTCTAGTTACATCCATACACAAAAATAAAGAACACACACCATAATTTTAAATGCACACAAGATAACTATAGTACTGTCTACAAAAAAGTGTGTCGATTTGACTAAAATATGTAAACAATATGAAAATTTTGGGTAAAGTTGGTAATATCGGATTGATAGTATGTTGAAGCTCTACAGTAGTGACGTCATGCAGGTAAATAATGCGATCTCAGCGGCGAAATAAGACGTTCGGAATTAATTTCATGAGCGAAATTAGAGTTAGCGGAAACAGTCAAATGGTTGTTAGGCAGGTATTACCAATGCATAAATATTTATGCACACACATGGAAACCAGCTACTGCATAGGCATGCCGGTTCTTATTTCAGCGCTATCCAATACAAGATGTCCATATTGACACTTTTTTTTAAATTTTCACCATAGAACAAGGTTTAAAACCACAGTGGAAAATTGTTTTGCCACTGACCATTCTAAGGCTGTAGCCACTCGGGTTATCACTTTCGTTAGTTGTTTTGGTGTCTATTTTGAAATTGATCATTATACAATCCTGGCTCTCATTTCCTGTCTATATTTTAGCTGTGTGGGGAGGCTGTGTCTTCTGAATGTGGCCATTTCTGATATGCGTATATCTCATATTTCTTTCACGTTTATAGATTTGCAAATTAACTTTATTGAAAAGAGAAAGACTCGTCTCTCCCTAAAAAATAATGAACAACAAGACAGCATACTTCGTTACCGTATTGTTTATTGAAAACACCGATACCATAACCCATGATATTCGCCCAACAATTAATACATTTACCTTTGTTCCAGCATATCTTTTATCGTTCATTTTACAAGTAGCTTTACAATCATTGCCGTCCATGTTCCAGTGAAAGGTTTTTTCCAATAAACTGTCACCACTTGAATCTTGAAAACATCCTAAATACCCACCAGGCTGATTTGCTGGAAATAAAATAACTTTTGGAAAATTAAACAAGCGTAAAATACGTTTTCCAAGCGACAGTTTCCAATCGTAAATTTATGTTTTCTATGCATTTAGATTCTAACGATTGAAAAGGTTGTAAGAATTCGTGCATACACACTTTCAAGTTATCACATTACAAAAATTGCTATATATTTTGTCATATCGAAACCCGTTGGTTGGTAACATTTTAACAAAAAAGTAAATCCTTGCATCTTTTAAAACATAATTTTTAAATTGTTACACACTAATTTATTTCTCGTGATTTATAAATTATTCATTACACTCGATCTAAAACCAACAATTTCAGGCAGATTGATGCAACGAATGCAGAATGTCAGGAAGTTTACCCACATACACCTGCTTTATAAATAACTACACTTTTTGTTCAGTATAAACATATTGTAATTTACACTATATGAGTTATAGCGGCACGTACGCATTCATATCAAATTTTCAGCTACAAGTGTTAAGATATACCATTAAATACTGGCTAATAAAAACGACTTCTGCAGAATATGACTGCTAAATTTGAAAATTGTAATTTTGAATTTGACTGTCCTTAGTTAGTTTAAAAACTATATACCCTAGAAGACGTGAGATAAACGTGGGTCGATCATGCAAGCATATTTGAATCTGACGATCGTGGGTCGAAAACGATAAAGGCCATTTTTAAATCAAGAGGAATTGAAAATACTTCTAGTATTCCAGCGGTAAAGGCACATGGCGTTTAATTTATTTCAGACAAAACCATTTAAATTTAATATTTAATTTAATCTTTTATCATACTTTTATCATGGCTAGCCGTTCTTGTAACATGCCGATATACGTTGATCTGAGCGTTAACCTTGTTCAAAATCTGACTGGCATGTTCAATTCGATTTTGATACAATTTTCAGCGTTGCTGGGTAGTCTAATATAATCAAAATACAGTAGGGTATAAAAATATTATATGTTCTCGGGCTCGTAATATACTCGGCCAAAAAGCTGCACAGTTGGACATTTTATAAAATATCTTTTTCATTTCACCAAACGCAATAATATGATGCATATCAAATAATACAGCAATTCAAAGTAAACAATGTAAAAAGTCAGAAATAAAATTCGATCAGTACATTATAAGCAATTCATTTTTAAAGTCATCGGGGGTTACTACACGAAAGTTGCAAAAATCACTAATCTGATAGCTAGTAAATACACCACGATAAATCCGACATTCTTCCAAGCGCGGAATTCACCAGCCGAAGAATTTTCATTTTTGGAATTAGGTTTCATTCATGAACAAGAATACCAGGTAGATAAACAAAAATCCGACCAACTACACGTGCTCTTGAGAAAGAAGTCTAGGTGGCCGATGTAGTCCGACATTTGCCGTCACGGTCAAATTAACAAAGAAAACCTCCCTTGTTAAATGTAGGAAATAAATTAATGTGAATTACAAATAATGCAGTTGTGTTTTGCTCAAATAAAATTGGATGTAGATTGCATAACAGTTGTTCTTACGCAATTAATTTAAAGGATGCTTAGACTCATAAATACAGAATCGAATCATCACTAAACTGTTGTGAAATACCTTTTGGTCAATAAGTTAGACAATGTGATCATTTAATTAATAAAAACTAAGGTTTGAGTGTTACAGAAATGGCTTGGTATCAATTAATGATTACTTCCTGTTGTCATCATCACAGTGCATTCTTGAAATTGCTACATGTATACAACATACAACTTTGGCTGCATAGATTTCACACCTCTTCCTTGATACAGCAAATTTTGCAACTTTTGTCTGTTGTCCCCCATCATACTCAGACTGATATTACTCGATTAATTACCAAACGATTTCTATTCCGTTTTCGTCTGTAACACTGCAAACAATTTATCTTGATATAAATGTACGTATTTTTACCAGGTGTTTGCTATATTATAAAATTTACGCAAAAGAACACTTGCTGCAGAACTTCTTTTGTTGGGTATAGTTTTATTGAGCCTCAAAGTTTTACACATTTACCGCACGGACATCTTTAAATAAATCGCAATAAATAATAACAATGCATTTTATTATACCGCAAAGAAATTTCCTGAATTTGATTGGATAATTTTGCCGTTGATGTTTCTCCGTTATTACAGATCAGCCGTAGAATATGAGGCACTTGTCTTAATTTCCCTCTCTGGCCTCTCACCTGTCTTTGTCGTCCGCCTTTTTGTTTTGAATTTCGGTAAACAATTTTGATATCAAGCCAATCTTATAAATTATAATGCGGTACTTAAATTGTTACAGAAAGTACTTGTGTTAAGTTTTAAGTTGAAAACGGTCAGATTATATTTAGATTTTCAAAAGAAATATCAAATCGATAGTTCATTAAAGTTCTATAGTAGTGACGGCATGCAGGTAAATAAATGACGTCAAACGTGTAGTTATTGGGATTTTTCGAGGCA
The DNA here is from genome assembly GCA_038501625.1 of Corbicula japonica. Taxonomy (NCBI): domain Eukaryota; kingdom Metazoa; phylum Mollusca; class Bivalvia; order Venerida; family Cyrenidae; genus Corbicula; species Corbicula japonica. Next base: position 2,099,617 of record JAZAYU010000065.1, on the reverse strand, counting down.
CGGTCTTTAAGCAACTAAGACTTTTTTAAATCAAATCCACGCCGCCTGTTTTTATTTTATCAAGAGAAGGACTTTAAATGATTGTATAGGCAATATTTTTGACAGTCGTGTATCAAATAATTCTTTATAGCAATAATTATGTGTTGTGAGATTAATTTAAATGCATGACGGAAGGTCACAGTGGTATGTATATAATATGTAAATATATATAAAAGTGCCTTATTCGAGAAACACCGATGTTTTTAAGGGAGAAAAACAAACTCGCATTGTAACGGTACAATAAATCAAGATGCTGAAAAGCCTCGAAAAAAGTTTTTTAATAAACACTGTACATTTTAAAGAAAATGTTAAAAATCATGGCTATAATTTCTGAAAATTAAGGGCTTTCTACACTCCTCCCATCCACGTTCATCGATAACGTCATTCATTGAACGTCATTTTGCCATTATTGAGATTTTGATAATTTTCTTTTTATCGATGAACGTGGTTGGGAGGAGTGTGATAAGCCCTTAAAGTATAAACGCAAATTGGTGAAATATTGACACAATTTTTATCTGTGATTGAAGCCTCATTTGCTTTGCAAAGAACCACAGGTTTTCTTGGTACATCAAAAGCTTTTTGACATATTCTAAACATGATATTCCAGAGTTCTGATGCAAACGACTTTTCTTTTATTTTAGTGTGTGATTGGTAATTATGGTAATTAGAGCACTATTTGGTCTGGCCTGATCATGCAAAAGTAAGTAGAAATACACATTTCATTTTCGAAATTTTAAATTTGACTTTTGGCTCTGAAGAAATATTTTTCAGTTAAACGTCCCTCGGTCATACAATGTAATAAATATTTATAATAAAATAATATTTCATGACATTTTATTAAGTAACTTATTGAAATTGTGATTGAACGAATCCGTCCAATGTTTCAGGCAGCTAGAGATTTATATACATATAGATAAAAATGAATTTTGAAAGCCTCGGAATACGACACATATGAAAACATTGCATACTCTGTTTGATTGAGGCTGTTCATATTCAGTAATGGAAATGCAACAATACAGGAATAACATATAACCTCCATATCTTTGATGTGCGATCGTTTGGTAGCATTTTGAATGACAGTTGTAATGAACCAACAATTTCCAACCATTTTTAAGCAAAATCACGTTAAGTGTCATTAAGTATCATTTTCTACAATCGGTCTGCGAACAGTTCGCAAAAGTTGCCGGAACTCAAAGTTTGAACAAAAGGTAAGGAACATGAACTCCATGCACTGTTTGGAAAGCACCCAATGACTATGTTTATTTGCATATGGTTTAATGTATTCAGTTTGCTAACTTTTGTGCAACTTTTAAGTAGCAACTTCAGTTATCTAACATGCATATCAGAGATTATTGTAAAATAAATTAAGTTTGTGTATATTTTATACTTGAATATTTACGCTTCAACTGCATCCTCTACGATGAAGACTTATTTATCTAACAATTATAATTTCTGATGGTAAACAGTGTGACGTATGACTTTAAAATGCGTGGCTAAAGTAGAGCCGTTCTCAAATTATTCGATGTTTTGACGCGTGACGTCGCCGAGCACGCAGGTTTTGCCACGAGTTGCTGCGAAAAAGCGTGCCGTGATTCACTTTGTCGTTAACGTAGCTGTTCCAACAGCCATTCGAAAAATCCGTAACATCACGAATTATTTTAGGTTTTTCTGTATTAATGAGATTATTTATGAGTGTAAATATAAGGATTGAATCGATATTTGATGTTTTTCATCTGGGTACGAAAAACAGTTGGTTTGTTTAAAGTACGCGAGAAGCCCGATATTTGATGGCTTTCATTTGGGTATGAAAAACAGTTGGTTTGTTTAAAGTACTCAAGAAGCCCTTCTGGCTTCACACACTTTAAACAAACCGACTGTTTAACATACCCAAATGAAAACCATCAAATATCGATTCAATCCTTAAATATATTTAACGCAAATACGCTTCAAGTTGTAGTGGTGTACATAAATTAGTATTAAATATTCAGTGATGTCATGTATTACCATGTACTAATGTGTGGTGAGATTGTAAGCACACACATCACATTTTTTAACACTTCTATACGCTTAGCTGGCATCTGCGATCATTTAAATGCTAGAAATTCAAACGAAAATTCAATATAGAAATTTCAATCAGGTATTTTATTACTTCTAATAATATTATCTAATGAATATTCATACCAGCGAATAACACAATTTTCATTATGCAAATATCTAAAAATAAACATATGATAATTGGAAAATGATAATAGAAAGCAAAATTTCGACGAAATGTCTACTCATGCTTTTTTAAATCATATATGTTATTATAAAATCTCCACGCAGTGATTTATTTGCACAAAACCCAGCCCGACGTAACGTACCACCTGATGATGATTAATATCACGTGACATTTGCAAAAATTAAATGCAAAAAACCTATAATTTTTATCATTTCTATGAACATTGTTTGTTTTGGTTATACATTTTATGATTATGGAAAAACACCAAATCTACTGAACTACTGACACGTTATAATTAAAAAAAAATACAAGTTAAGGTTAAAATAAGAAAAATAATATTCAACAGAAAAATTAAACAATCTACATTGTAAAATTTTAACAACTTTATATTAACAGCGCTTACCTGTATTAACAATAATATTAACAATTTCGATAAAATCATATAAATGACGGGTCTTTTATGACTAGCTGGTGAAAATTTTGCACATACTTTATCCGTATTATCCTTCTTCAGTAATTAAATATTATATTTTCAGCGGGACGGCTCATTTTATTACGCATACACAAAACCTCACCTAACTACTAAAAATATTATCTTTATGCTAGAGTCTGCTGTTTACTTGAAGAAGTTGAAGTATCTTCAATAAGACAAGGAAGAACAAGAAAGGAAATATAAAAGATTGAGACAGCTTTGCTTTTCAAACCTAACGCAGATTTGTACATTGTTACTTCTTTATTAAAAACTAAATCACATTTTAAAATCTGCAATATTGTTTTATTAATATATTATTGATAACTGCTTGGTCGCCAACAAGTGTTACATGTAGTTATAAAAACTGGTAAATATTAACTTGCACTTTTTTTCTCAGCGCACATGTAGATTTTTACAATGCACACCGCCAATCCTACTTTGTTTAAATATGACTACGACCATTCGAAAATAAGAAATATATTATACATAGTGAGATCTGCTAAACTTCACACACACTTTCCGCTAGATTTAGCACCATCTTATTTCTGGTTGTCCCTATAACTATTCTAGAGTAGTACGTTGAGAATCTTCATTTTCGGACTCAGAAATGCTATACTCCTTCAAATACCTGGTGCAAAAATCAGTATTTTGATATTTTATGGTATAGATGCAAAATTAAAAGACCTGTCATGTAGTATAAACAATTTCAGATAAGAATAAACAATTAATATTACCTTCGAAAAGAGTTATGCATTATACATAATAAAATACATTAATACATTAATAAAAGTGTTTCTTTAAATGTATTTAAAACCTAACTTAAACATACCTTGTATAACACTCCAGAGAACACTGAAGTACACAAGAAAGTATAAAATCCGTGTAATAGTCATGGTTAACATTTTATTCAGGATATTGATGCTGAAAACTTCTAGCTTTTAAGTGCATGTGAAAACAAGGAAGAAAAATAAAAGTTGATTTTAAACAAGATAGAATAAGTATGTTTCCTTCTGGTCGTCATAAGTCGATGATAAAGACTACGACTTAATACTTAAATATGACTTAAAATTCGTGCATTTGCCATGTCAAACACTGTCAGTTAAAGATTGTCCTGTCTTAATATGATACTGATGTTCCTTATCACCCCGCCTATTCTCTCTCGGACATTGTTAAGGCACATTGAGTATTTAAGTAAGCACCAAACTGTCAAAAAAGTGAATATGCACATCAGGATTGCCACACCCAGAAAACACAGACTCTCCACGCAGCCAAAATAGTAGAGAAGAAAAGAGGCCATTTGTTAATAAAATGATCAATTTTAAAGAAGACACCACAAAACAATTAATGTAAAGGGGAACCGGAGTGGACACTGTCTTGGCATTGTTAGTGGCGAAACAATTTGCCACTGGAGGTGCTTACCAGGTTCTAGGTTGCACCGACCTCACATTTGCCGCAACAAAGTCGTTCCTATATTGATATCCACAATTTGGCAACGAGCTTAAACTTCATTTATAATTTGTGAGGAATTTATCTATTTACTAAACAATAAATGGGTGTGATCTGATGGATTTATCAAACTATAGCAGCGACTCTTTATAGGATCAATTTATCCGCCTTTTGTAAACGTGGATTCTTATGAGGATCGCTTAGGACAGTATTTATTTACTAGTTAATGCAATGACAGAAGAAAACGTGTGGTAAGAAAACTCATGGACTTATGTGTAATCTCACAGTAGCACAAAAGCCAACAGAGAACTCTCTCTCAATTGTTGTGTGCAGAACTATCCCCCAAACTCCCCATGTTTTGCAGAAACGGAAATACTTTGCATTGTAATGTTCAGTCAAGGAAATGTGTCCACATTTCATGATTGTTTTTAAATATAGTTTCTTATTTTATCTAAGTCATTGAGAAGGAGCGGGGATCTGCGCATCCGTACCCTTTAGACTTTATTCTAGTTTTAGAAAATGTCATATATGCAAAGAATATCAGCTGGGCCCCCTTAAAAAAACAACACAACTTCCCTACACAGTCAAACTGTCGGTAGAAAAAGAGAGCATGGGTTTATAAACTGATCAATTTCAAACAATACATTACAAACAATTAACAAAAAAAGGAGAACTTGACGGCAGACCAGTTCACCACTGAGGGTTTAAACCTGTTTCTATAGTGCTGTTTAGGGAGGCTGTGTGGAGATGTTGGGTTCTGTGAGTGTGGCTTTTCTTCATATTTGTACTTCAACTTTTGATGACCGAATATCCAAGGCATATAATATCGAAGCACTGTTCTTACTTTCGTCTTCCACTGCTCAGCTGTCGATTGGCGCACAGCTTTACATAAATTGTAATTATTAATATTTCCTTCTATTTTCAAAACTACTCAAATGAATTTCTATACAGATATATGACTTTGTCTTTGGGACTTTATTCGCTTCGTTAATGATGGTGGAAATTAAAACTAGAACAGACCTGAAGGAGGACAAGGCATGATGCGCTGTATTAAGAAAAGTAGGAAAGATAATTACTGAAACGTAATTGTTTCCTAAGCGACTAGTGTATTTTGGAAAGCCAATTGTCTATTTTAAGCTGATTTGTTTTTTAAATAGATGGCCCAAAATGTTGCAAACTTACTAAATATCCGGTAGCTTTGAGTTAGGTTCTTCGCATGCTCGTCCGTTTCAAGTAGTAAATCATATATATTTTCGTCAACATGTATAATACAATCTGCAAACCAAGTTTATGTTATCAGCTTCAGTCATCTTTGAAGGCGGAAGCATCAGGAATTCACACTCCTTACATCTTCTACTTCCCCTCCCATAAGCGATTATTTACTTTTACGCAGCAACCTCCTGAGTTATTGTCGTTACTACCATCATCATTTTAAAGAGCAATTAATGTCAGTAGCATCATCATCATCATCATCATCATCATCATCATCATCATCAACGAATCTATAATTGCATAGAAAGAACAGATACAAAACTAAGAGCAGACTTGTTTCGGATTCTTAGAAAAAGGTGAAGAAGGAATCGCCACAATCAGACAAAAAAGCCTCCCCACACAGTCAAGAAGAAGAGAGAGGGAGAGAGCATGGTTAGAACGGTCAGTGGCAAATCAAATTGCCACTGGGGGTTTTAACCAGGTTCTAGAGTGCACCAACCTCACAATTGCCCCAACAGGTTCTCAAATCATAAAACAAGTACAAGTTGTCTTGGTGAAACAACTCCAACCCACCCATCGGCTCAACAATGTTGCATTCTAAAGCACACAAACATATAAAACATAAGAAGCTTATAGCATTGCAAAGCCAATTCAGAAATTCAATATACAATTAAAACGAATAGAAATACAGAAGTTTGCTTCCATGTTATACACTTAACAAAAGACAGACAAAACGAAGCTGTACAAAATGTGTTCCTTTCCTCCACTATGCTACATATCCAGGACGATGAATGATTTAACCTTATTAATCAGAAACACGTCTTGTCATCTGGTCCCGCTAATTTCTGGTTTCCTTTCTAAGTTGATTTGAAATATAAGTGGAAACAAGATGACTTCAGAACGGCAGTATACTGGGATGGATGATAACTATTAGAAGCCAATATGGGACATCCTGTTCCTGTGCAAAACTTTAGCTTCGTTAACTTAAATTGAATGACGGAAGACGCAGATCTTATCCTTCTATTTTCAAGTGCAATTCTAAGAAGTGCAGATGCTGTGATTATTTGAATTGTAATTCTATCATTAAATCCACAGTTAACGGCAGAACTTTCTCAGTTAACATTAATAATGATATAGACTGACGAACTGAAAATATTGTTTACGTTTTAACTTTTAATTCTAATTACTGTGGAATTCAATATGTGGGACAAACAGATCGCCCTTTAAAAACACGTTTTGGACAACATTGTTTTAAAATTCGAAACAACAGCAAATTTAAAACATTTTTATATCAACACCTAAAGCATTCAGGACACCGTTTACAAAACATATCCGTTCAACCAGTAGAAAAACTTACATTTGACAGCACTGCTTCCAGAGCATTTAGAATCAGGGCCAGGCTCGTTTCGGAGCAGAAATGGATTAAAAATTACAAACTCCTTACCCACTTGGTTTAAATGATAATATTTATCAAGAAGGCAACATTTCTAAAAATCCTGATTATGACGTCTTTGAATTGATTGAAATACGTAAAAGAAAATCGAGGTCGCACGGAAGCAGAACTAATGGAAACATAAAAAGAAAATCACGTATTCGTTGTTCTATTCATGAACTGGCAGACACGCTATGCTATCTAGGCTGGCTTCTCTTTCTATATCAAGTCTGCAGAAACTGGATGAGGAAGCCGACGACATCGTCATTAGAACCCATCCACTTTACGAGGTTGCTAGTCTTATTCAGTGTTATACTCGGCATGTTCTCAGGCCGCACATTGACTTGGAATCTGACCATTAAAGACATTTCCTTAAAATTTCTTTTTTAAATAAAGGAATAGATTTTATTGACCTTCCTAGTATATTTAAAGATAAAACAGTTCAATCGGCTGTTCCTATTTATTTTAAGAATACTGAATCGCCTATGGTTTGTTAAATACAACAAACCAACTAGAAATACAATTTTAATTACAATAAAATTACCTCGGATTTACAGATCATTGAAAATACACCAAACTCTTGAGAGTGTTTAACTTCAAAATATTGCTATAAGCCTGCCGGTCATATTGTTGCCGGTGATCTTAATTTAATCAAAGTCTTTAGAATTCGTAATTTAATTTCTAAAGGTCCCAAATATAGAATATGATCCAAAATTGATTTTAATGCATGCCGTGCAGAAATTGCTGAGTCTTTAAACTTATTTTGCAATAAATGGTGCAAAAGAGAACATGCCGAGCCTAATGCACTTTCTAACTGGAAAAAACACATATTCAAAATAATTGACACTCGTATATCATTTTATGAAAGAAACATTGCTTTATTACCACCTCGACCTCGTTTTAACTTTCGTCATTTGAAAAAAGGAATTCAATAGTGTGACGAATACACTATATTAATATTCAAACTGAAGAACTGAACAGCACTAATGCTTATATACTGACTTCTTCATCTGAGAGTGATATTGTTACTGCACACACTCTACAAATTATAAGATTTAGAATCAGTATTGAGCCGAAGCAAGACAAAGAACTTACTATATAGTGGTTCCCTAACATGCATAAAACACCGTACAAAGCAAGATTTATTGCTAACTCTAGTTCTTGCACTACTACTAAATTATCCGTGCTCTTAACATCTTGTCTTACAGCTATAAAAGAACATGTAATTAGGTATTGTGATAAGGTTTTTGAAACTTCTGGCAAAAATTATTTTGGTCGATTAAAAATTCAAATGACGTTTTGAAAAAGCTTAAATCAAATAATTTTCGGGCGTTCTGTTTGTCTACTTATGATTTCTCAACATTATACACTTCGCTCCCTCATAATTTAATAAGAGACAAACTAACCAGTCTCATTGAAAAAAACGTTTGCTAGAGAAAATAAAACGTTCATCGCTTGTAATGAACATAGGGCATTTTTTACAGATGGTTCTTATGATAATTATACCTTATGGACCTGTCAAGACCTAATAGAGTCGCTAACGTTCTTACTGGATAATATATATGTTAGATTCGGTACCTCTATTTATAAACAAGTAATAGGCATCCCAATGGGTACTAATTGTGCACCCCTTGTTGCTGATCTGTTTTTATACTGTTATGAAAGAGACTTTATGTTATCTCTTTCTACTGAGCATCAAGATGATATAATTACAGCTTTTAACAACACCTCGAGGTACCTTGATGATTTATTAAATATAGACAATAACCATTTTCCATTTCTAGTTAATAAGATTTATCCTAAAGAACTACAACTTAATAAAGCGAACACTTCAGAAAAGCAAGCAAACTTTCTCGATCTAAATCTGTCCATTGAAAATGGTTATGTCACTACTAAAATTTATGATAAAAGAGATGATTTTAATTTTAATATAGTAAATTTTCCGTTTTTAGACGGCGATGTTCTCCGTGCAACATCTTATGGGGTTTATATCTCACAGCTTGTTTGCTTTTCAAGAGCTTGCAACGTTGTTAATTATTTCAATGAACGTAATCTTTGCATTACAGAAAAACTTTTAAAACAAGGTTATCGGTATCACAAATTAAGGAAAACCTTTTGCAAGTTTTATCGCCATACCCAGATTTAATTTATAAATACAGATGCAGTTTAAAATCACTTTTGCAACAAGGTATTTCACAGCCAGTTTTTTATGAAGATTTAATTTATAAACTTTAAAAGATAAAAGGCAGTGTAAATTTCTCCCGGTTATTCGTAAAACCCATCTGTAAATTTAAAAAGAAAGGTTACCAACATGATATTTTACAGCGCTCTGCAGGCCTGGTGATTAACCCTTCTACAGTTGATCATTATGCTTACCTCTTTGGTTGCACGACGGTGGCAGGGGTTTAAGAGTTTATGAAGGTTAATGGGGAAATCTTTTCTTAAAAGAACCTAGAAGCTCGATTTGTTTCTTTTATCCCTGTCATCGTGTTCTTGCTGATTTTACTCCAGGAGCTCTGGTCTCGGTAGGATCATTGAGTACCCGCCCCTTCGGCTTTGCAATGCTCTTAGCTTCTTATGTTTTATATGTTTGTGTACTTTTGCATGCAACATTGTTAAGCCGATAAGTGGGTTGGAGTTTTTTCACCAAGACAACTTGTACTTGTTTTGTGATATGAGAACCTGTTGGGGCAAGTGTGAGGTTGGTGCACCCTAGAACCTGGTTTAACCCCCCAGTGGCAATTTGATTTGCCACTGACCGTTCCAAGGCGGTAACCCCTCGGGTTCTCATTTTTGTTTATTGTTAGTGGTGTCTTTTTTGAAACTGATCATTTTATTAACCATGCTCTCTCCCCCTCTCTTCTTCTTGACTGTGTGGGGAAGCTGTTTTTTCTGAATGTGTTGATTCCTGATATGCATATTTCACCTTTTTTTACATGACACTACGCCTCATTTCACCTTTGATCAGTTGCGCGCTAAACCAAATAATAGGTAATTAATTGTTAGAATATGTTTTTTTTTATTTTAGGGCCGCAGTCGTGTTTGTAAAAAATCTCCCCGTACTTTCAATCGGTGCTGTTATCTGTTGCGTCCTTTGAATGTCGTTGAGCACGATACTTATGTACTTTGTTCATTAATAGTACTAAAATTACCATTGTTTGAATATTTCGGGTAGTTTTGAGATTGGCGGTTTCAATTTCCCAACCACTAAAGATTATGATATTGTTCAAACACCCCCAAGGATATACTTCCTGCTTTTTAAATTTTGCCTTTGGCGTTGTCTATGAATACAGGATTTGTATTCTAAGATCCCCTGTGAATTCTTTTCTGTTTAGTTCCGCCCATTGTTTTCTCGTTTAGGACAAACCCATTCTTTTATTTTGGGACCATACGCCGCTGAACATGGAATGGTATTAATCTGAAAATACCGCATTGAAGGTTTCATGTGTACCGTCATATTCAAACCATCGTTTGGGATGGTCAAAATTGTACTGTTTATTGGTGTAAATATTGAGTTGCGTTCAAACCGAGGCTCGGCGGCGTGGGCAGTAATATGCATTTCCATTTCCATTACTGTCCATGAACAGGCTAAATCAACCGAGCCTGTAATATGTTCATATTTGTCGTGTTCGATGGCTTTAAAAGTTCCCTTTTCAGCCATTTCTGGAGTTGGTAGGTCTCAGTGAATATCTCAGTGGTTCGCACAGTATATGTCCATGAATTGGAAGTTTAATTACCCACTTCTTAAATGATATTACTAAAAGTCTCTAGGATAAGACCTACATGTTAAGCTGTGTTCCAGTCTAGTAATTCTGTTCATCGGTCACTTAAAAAATAGACGACTCTGGAACAGATATTCTTCTGTATCTTGCACTTGCACTCCTGCCTAAGTTTCTCTGAGCCTTTGATCAACTATATTTCTAATTTATAAATGTTAGTGCCGTATATTGCGTAATTTATACATTTTCCTTCATTTTCTTTGTAAATGTGCGTGGATATATACACATGTACTTAACTGTAAGATGAAAGTAAGTTATTGAATTGGGAAGACTGTCTTAAAGATATATACGCAGCACAATAGAAACCTGATAATTTTTTTACTTGAAAAATATTATGAGATACATACATATCTATATATTTTCACCTCCCATAAATATGAACAGCTAAAACACTTGTTTCTTGCACCAGAAATATCGAAATGCAAAGTGAGGTTCAAACTGTTTTCATTTTCATTTCCAACCACAACTCACAATGCTCATCAATCTGACTCCGGAAAGATATACACATATGTATAAAATATGTAGTGTCAGGTTTCTTTCTTTTACATTTTAATTTGAAACTTGCTCTCTAAAGAAAATACATTTTTGTAAATTAAAAAACGAAACGTGAACGGAATCAAGGATTCTATGTAAATGATACACGGAATGTGTAATAGTATTGCAAACTCTGTTTTGTTGCACCTGCTTATAGAAGTTGGCCGAAATGCAACTTCTTGATTATATGTTCATATTAAAAGCACACTTTAATAAATAGCAAATGTTGCGTAAATGTTGGAGAAGGAAGTTAAAACTAATGATGAAATTAGACAGGAAATCTGAACATATCTGATTATATTTATCTGGTGTATCAGAACAAAGCGGCAATGCAGTGAGAAGTTTATCAATGACTCAACAAATGAATATACCATCTGCGATATGTTTTATCATGTATTAAATGATTTTAAGCCCACATTTGGAATTGAAACGGAACGGCGACAGCGCCTAGAAATTATACTTACATTTAATGATTCCTCGCATCAGTTTAATAATAATCAAGCTCTTTTACAGTAGCGAGTCTGTTCTTTAAAGAGGTGAAATGTGCATATCAGGATATGCCGCATTCAGAAAAAGGTGAAATATGTATATCAGGAATTGCCAAATTCAGAAAAAGGTGAAAAATGCATATCAGGAATTGCCACATTCAGAAAAAGGTGAAATATGCTTATCAGGAATTGCCACATTCAGAAAAAAGCCTCCCCACACAAGCAAGAAGAAGAGAGAAGAAGCGAGCATGGTTAATAAAATAATCAGTTTCAAAACAGACACCACAAACAATTAACAAAAATGTGAACTCGAGGTGTTACCTCGATGAAACGGTCAGTGGCCAATCAAATTGCCACTGGGGACTTTAACCAGGTTCTAGGGTGCACCAACCAAACACTTGCCCCAACAGGTTCTCATATCAACACACAAGTACAAGGTTTATTAGTGAAATAACTCTAACCCACCCATCAGCTCAACAATGTTGCATGCAAAAGCACAAAAACAAATAAAACATAAGAAGCTAATAGCATTGCAAAGCCAAGGGGGCGGGTACTCAATGATCTTACCGAGACCAGAGCTCCAGGAGTCATATCATAAAGAACACGATGACAGGGATAAATAAAAACTATCGAGCTTCAGGGTTCTTATAAAAGATTTCCCCATAAACCTTCATAAACACCTGCCACCGTCGTGCAGCTAAAGAGGAAAGCATAATGATCACCTGTTGATGGGTTAATCACTAGGCCTGCACAGAGCTGTAGAATATCATGTTGGTAACCATTATTTTTAAATAACAGATGGCTTTTACGAATAACCGGGAGATATGAACATTGCCTTTTATATTCTCAAGTTTATGAAATAAATCTCTATGTGTCATCCACATCATTTACGTCCACAGCAGGCCTGAGTTTTCTTACATCTCTCTTCATATTGCATGTGTTATATGTGTCGTTATCAACGTTTCTCATTTTTATGGTTTTTATATCGTAAAGATTTATTTATATGAGAGAACGTATAATCAGTGGTGCCTTGAGGACCGGTCGTGGTCGTATGTGAATACGTAGGATCACACAAAGCGGTAGATCTGTTGTGTAAATTCCCATAACCATTGTCATCGTTGTGTAAAGCTGAACCACTGCGCTGGTCGGCGTTGTTGAAGTAACGTTTGTCATCTCCTGTTATTTCATGGGCTTTTATTTGTAAAACCATAACTGACTATAGAAAACATGATACCACATAAAACAGTTTGACATATCTGACCCAAACACAGAAATGTAGTAAACTGAACAATGGAATTTTATATGTAAAGCCATAACTGACTAGAAAACATGATACCACATAAAACAGTTTTACATATCTAGCCTTAACACAGAACTGTTACAGTATTGAATTGAACAAAGGGCTTTTATTTGTAAAGCTAAAACTCAATAGAAAACATGATACCACATAAAACAGTTTACCAAATCTGGCTAAACACAGTACTGTAGTAGTGAATTGAAAAATTCGCTTTAATATGTTAAGTCACAACTGACTAGAAAACATGATACCACATAAAACAGTTTAATATATCTGGCCTTAAGAAAAAAGCACCACAGTTGGACTGCAACCAGCCCTTTTAAACCGCGTGAAAGTCATGTATAGGTTAGACAAATATCAAGATCATGGTATGAAATCCTCTTTTTCCACCTACATTTACATACAAAATACAGGTTGCCGTCTGTGACTGGAAAACAAGTGAAAAAGTAGAAAGCTTAGGAACAAACAGTCTACATGCAATGAGTATTACATTTGCTGGGCATACCTCAAACAGAAAAAAAATAACGGTTAGTCTTACAACGTAGCCCAAAAGTAAAAAAAAATATTAAATGTACAATGTATTTGGCACGGTTATTTTATCAAACTATGTCATTTGCTGAAAGTATGCAGCACAGTTCATAAACTTTGAGATAAATAATTAGAAGGAAATTCACTATTTTAAAATGTCTGAGACGTAATGTTCCCTTATATGCATATTATATTATTTACAGAAGGGTCATTTCAGCCAATCAGATGCTTGAGATTTGAGACTGGTTTCCATGCTCAGTTTTATAACCTTGGGCACAGTTATGACTTTTAAGTAAGAAAACAAGCACTGGTACTTAAATATAATGTCCATGCGCCCTATAACAATCAGTCTTCTATAGCAAGTTTTCTCATGGTCATTAATAATATGGCATATCAAAACATTGAGGTATATGCAAAACGAGACAAACCGAAAATAAAGAAACAAAAACAAACTATCAATATAATATATACACACAAATATATCTCTTGTAATTGTTCTCCTGCCGCAGCCAGTGAGAACTATATGAAAACCTGATTGATACAGCCCCGGAAAAACAAGGGACAAGTGTAAAACTGTGCTGCATATGCAACAATATATAAAGGCCTTCTGATAAAAGTTATTTTCCGCTTCATAAGCTCATAGAGACGGTGAGATAATTTTATTACGAGATGTGTTTGCCTTTAAAAAAAGGTGAAATACACTCAACCAAAGTTCTAATTGGTCATTAATTGTATATGTTTACAATGTATGCTAGTTTCGTTTCTTCCCTACGTCGAGGTTGTGGAAAGAACTGTTTTGTCTTGAAATCAATTATCTAATGTCTTTTTAATCTTTTTATTGATTGATTTCTTTGATCATTGAGTACCCGCCCTTTGGCTTTGCAATGCTATTAGCTTCTTATGTTTTTATGTTTGTATGCTTTTGCATACAACATTGTTGAGCTGATGGGTGGGTTGGAGTTATTTCACCAAGACAATTTGTACTTGTCTTGTGATACGAGAACCTGTTGGGGCAAGTGTGAGGTTGGTGCACCCTAGAACCTGGTTTAAACCCCCAGTGGCAATTTGATTTGCCACTGACCGTTCCAAGGCGGTAACCCCTCGGGTTCTCATTTTTGTTTTTTGTTAGTGGCGTCCTTTTTGAAACTGATTATTTTATTAACCATGCTCTCTCCCCCTCTCTTCTTCTTGACTGTGTGGGGAGGCTGTTTTTTCTGAATGTGGCAATTCCTGATATGCATATTTCACCTTTTTTTAAAAAAATCCAGTACCATTTACTTACACCGCAGGGTCAAAATTAGAACAGTCTTTAATTGAAAAGGCGGTAATTTTAAAATTGGATACTTTGAAAGGGGTTTATTTAAACAAATGTGCTATTGGTAAATCATGTTTTCTGTTTTTCTTACTAATGAGTGGTCCTACTAAAATAAAACAAGGAATTAAGAGCAAATTTCTGTTTGCTTGACCTTTGTATGCAAGAAATGCATTTTTAGCAAAATTAAGGATAACTCTTGCCTAACTGTTCCAAAGTCAATTATTACAAGATTTAAGCTAAAGTTGAAGACTGTTGTTGGCATATGACCATAAATAAAGAGTGAATTCAATGTCTTTCTAATAACAAATTACGGACAAAAAGTGACCAATTAGAACTTTTGGTGAGTGTATGCATTTCAGGAATCGCCACATTCAGAAATAACAGCCTCCCGACACAGTCAAGAAGAAGAGAGAGAGAGAGCATGGTTAATAAAATTATCAGTTCCAAAAGAAATACCACTAACAAAACAAAAATGAGAACCCGAGTGGTTACCGCCTTCGAACGGTCAGTGGCAAATCAAATTACCACTGGGGGGTGGGGGGTGGGGGGAGGGGGTTAAACCAGGTTGTAGGTGAAAAATCTCCAACCTACTTATTGGCTCAACAATGTTGCATGCATAAAAGCACACAAACATTTAAAACATAAGAATCTAATAGCATTGCAAAGCCAAAAGGCGGGTACTCAATGATCTTAGAATAATCCCATTTGAGATTAGGTATCATCAGTGATGTCTTCAGATACGTATGTATAACATTAAACAGTGAAGGATAAATTCCCATAACTACTGTCATTGTTATGGACAGCTAAACCTTTCGGTCGATATTGCTATAGTTATGGTCGCCACGCCCGGTTTGGTCGATGTTGTAATAGTTACGGTCGCCAGCCCCGGTTTGGTCAATGGTGTAATAGTTATGGTCGTTATCGCCAGTTCTGTTGATGG
This sequence comes from Corbicula japonica, assembly GCA_038501625.1. Classification (NCBI taxonomy): domain Eukaryota; kingdom Metazoa; phylum Mollusca; class Bivalvia; order Venerida; family Cyrenidae; genus Corbicula; species Corbicula japonica. The sequence goes on along the minus strand of JAZAYU010000065.1, from coordinate 2,083,914 downwards.
CATCATAGTTATGATCGTTATCGCCAGTTGCCGAATTTGCCAAGGTTTGATAGGTAGCCTGTAAGCCATCTTCGTTTTGATTCGCCCTTTTTCTGAAAAAAAAATAAAGACCGTGACAAAGAACTTCATAATCGATCGTGCACATTCTTTGTGAATAAAACAAATACAGAAGAGTTAATATTAGTAAATTGACATTGCACGCGTAAACTGATTAGTGCTTTTGGTGGAGATTTTTGTTTGTCTATATGCTACAGTTTGATTTACGCGGCAAATCGAAAAACTAAATACAATACTGAGAAAAAGAAACCTTAGTATGAGAACAGTTACTATCAGCACAAACACGATAAGCACGACGATGGACACAGGAACTGCTATGTAGATTATCAACTTGCTTTCGCTTGGCTGAGCTACACAAATATAGAAAATATAGTGTTCGTTAAGAGGACGCAAACATGCTCCTTTAGACATTTTCATAGAAAATTGAGAACTTTTCAGAAATAATATTAAACTATATCCTTACAAAAACTATTACAAATAAATTTAATATTTTGCATTCTCTTAGCATCAATGCATTTGAATTTTACCGATAAAATCATTTCTATCCACAAATTATAAAAGTAATTATATTTAAAATTTTGCAGAAGTAACATGAGCAAATGCTGATCATATTTCTAAAATATGACACTCAGTAAATAATATTCATTGACAACTTAATAAATTGAATAAACATTGTGACTGTAGTTACGTTTGAAAGCTTAAGTTATATAAAAAGAATGCTTTTAGTTCATTTACATTACAAATACACACTATCGTTGATTCTCAATATTTGTGATTAAATTTTATTTAGAAAATTCCATTTAAATTGTGTGTACTAGATGATGGGAATATTGGGATATTGTATATGTTAATGTGATATCTGTTTCTGAAACAAAACAGTTTTCTCATTGACTTAGAATATATGAGTGTTACTAACAAGGTAAGTAACTACAAAGGACAGTCTGGTTATACTGAATTTATACAGAATATGTGGTGAGTTCAAATTAAAATTCGATTATCATTTCTTTGACTACAGCTCTCCTTGTTGTACTGTTACAATTATAGATTTAAGAAAAGGAAAGAAAACGGAAATAAATATTATCTTTGTGCCATATTATTTAAAAAAAAATCATTTGTGTAAACTTAAATTAATCGTTATTGGCCACAAATACGGTATTCAATATCAAATCTATTAAAGGCGAGCGTTGTTAGAATTGTATGCGTATTGTTTTTCGGCGTTAGCCGTCTAAGCTCACTTTTGACCTAGTTTTTCGACCAATGAAATGTTGTAAATAATACTCGTATTCTCTTATTATGCAGAGGGAAAATGAAATAAACTATTTCGATTGGTAGCTATTCACACCAGAGAGGCATCTAGCAGGGTGTAGAGGTATCTAGTGGGATTTTTATTATTATGCAGCGGAAAAATCAAATAGATTATTTCGATTGGTTATTAGTGGGTGTTGTATTGGAGAAAAAAACATATTTACGATTTAAATAACCAGTTAAGTCAATATTGATGGCTTAAATACAATTTTATATGGAATATTTTTGGGTGTCAGCTAAACACTTGCATACAAGTTTACACAGTGTAAAACGAAAGAGAAGTGTAGATATTTCTAGTTCTTACTGGTTTCTTTCTAGTTCCTTTGATACTGATTGTTAATTTCAAGTACTAAAATACAGGTTCATTGTAGTGTAGTGGATGACACTCTCGCCTCCCAAGCGAAGGCCCCGGGTTCAATACTCGGGAGGGACACTTCTTTTTAAAGTTAATTGACGTAAAAGTTGGTAGATTTCGCTCTTGTAACAGGCTGTTTGTATTTATTTTTATTAAATTTCAAGGACATTTATTCATCTTGAGTTCTAACTCTACAAGATGTATTTTATTGAAACTGAATAAATGTAGATCAAGACTTAATGTAAGACATTGCTTCTTTAACCGACTTGTTATCACTGTATGAAATTGTTGCAACAGCTTGAACATTTTTTTTGAAAGACACTTTCAATGAATTTATGAGTTGTCATGATTCGGTCGCTTAATCTCTAGGTCATACTAAGAAGGCAGGGAGGGTTCGTCAACAGCTATAACAAGTAAAATAAAATAACTAAACTGTGTCTGCTTCGCCTCTCTGTATTTCTTTCTTTCTTATATACGTGTATATATAAATATTTTCCATCAACGCCGTTTATCTTTTTTAAAGATATTTCTTGTTAAAGTTGCTATCGTTGTGTATTGAATACTTACCTGCTACAGTTGAGCTTCCAATGGTTTCTATTGTACTAGTTGATTTTGTGTGTTCTGTGTAGGTTGTAGAGGTAACTATTTCTGATTGTTATTGTTTGCCTTCCTGTGGGTCCACATGAACGGGTCTGCAATTGTGTTTAATTAAATCCTTTTTTTCCTAATTAACGTGTCATATTTATAAAACTTCTATGCAAATAAACTTTGTTACTTTTGCAAATTTATCGGTGTATAAACACAAGTGTATATAAATATAATATATATGTATTTAGAAATTAAGAAAAGGCTGGCGGATATTATTGTAAATGCTCGAGTGTTTTAAGATTGTTTTATAAATGACTTACAGAAAAAACTAATGCACTAAAAGACCTTCAAACTAGCGAGTTTTTACTCTTCACTATTTCATAACCTGCTAAATGAGCTTAGTACTTACGCCATTTATCGTAAAGCGAAATTCGATCAGGCAACCCACTCCCAATAACATTATTTACACTCCCAATGCAGTTATTTCCACTCCCAATAACATTATTTACACTCCCAATGCAGTTATTTCCACTCCCAATAACATTATTCCACCTCAATAACGTTATTTACACTCCCAATGCAGTTATTTCCACTCCCAATAACATTATTTACACTCCCAAGGCAGTTATTTCCACTCCCAATAACATTATTTACACTCCCAATGCAGTTATTTCCACTCCCAATAACATAATTTCCACTCCCAATAAAATTATTTCCACTCCCAATACAATTATTTCCACTCCCAATTACATTATTTCAACTCCCAATGCAGTTATTTCCACTCCCAATTATAACAAACAATCGAACATGATTCAAACATGTTTTCGTTTAATAATTTTTACAGCGGTCTTTAAATTCCTTGTATTATACAACGTTCTTGAAACTAGAAATGTGCCCATAGGACATAGATGTCCCCACTCTCAGTTGTCTTCGTCAAGAAAGCCAATATTGTGGTCACAGTACATATAATGGTGAAAACTTTCAGAAAAAAGATAAATTTGCAGTTCACAATATTTAATATGGGAGCAGTTTGATGGTCAACATGCCTGTAAAGTTTCATGACTGTGACATTTACTTTTGGACTTACATGTGGCACAAGATAAAATGCTGAATGCATTACATTGAAATCCATAGGGGCCATAACTCTGGTCTTAACAGATGTGGCCAAAAACAAAACCCCAGGTGCACAACTACACATGATGGTCAACATGCCTGTAATGCTTCATGAAACTGTAACTCATAATTTTCGACCTACGTGCGACACAAGATTACATGCTGAATGCATTGTATTGAAATGCATAAGGGGCCATGACTCTAGTATTAACAAGCGAAAGCCGAAACAAAACCTACCTGACACTGGTGTAAACATACCTGTAAAGTTTCTTGAGTGTGGCTCTTACACTTTTTGAGTTATGAGCGACACAAGTTTTGGACGGAAAGACGGAGGGACGGATTGACAAGGGAAAACCTTTATGCCCCTCTCCTCTTTCAGATGGGGGGAAAAATCTATTTGCTTCTTACAGACTTTTATCTTGACCTATATACAAAACACAAAGTTATAACACGTAGTGGTCACTTTTTGTCTGTTATTTTTCATTAAAAAGACATTGACTTAACTCTTTGTTTATGATAAGTTTCCAACAACTGTCTTCAATTTAAGCTTTATTCTTGTAATAGTTGACTCTGGAACAGTTTGGCCAGCGTTATCCCAAATCTTGCTAAAACATACCTGTAACATGCCTGATTTAAGATAACTCATTTCAATGCCAAGAATTGTTTTTATTTATTACCCTGAAGAAGGCAAAAGCCGAAATTTGGTAAGGTGAAATACATATAAAAAACTTGAATCGTGTTTGTTAATGTCTTTACTTCTTTTTATCATAAATGGAAATGTATTTACTGCGTTTTATCATAAATGGTAATGTCTTTACTTCTTTTTATCATAAATCTTTCTAAAGGATTTATGATAAAGGTCATGCAACCAAAAAAATTACTCTAAATTCCTTGTTTTGTTTTAATAGGACCCCTTATAAGTAGGAAAAAGAAAAAAACCTTATTAATCAGCAGCAGTTTTGTTTAAATATATCCCCTTTAAAGTACCCAATTTAATAATCACCTCCCTTTCAATTAATGACTGTTCTAATTTTGACCAAGCGGTGTAAGTAAATGGAATTGCATTCACTTAAGAAACCAATTTATAACGATTAAAAAAAACTGTCAATGATTATTCGGAGACAAAAAGGTTCTTTTCATAACCTCTCTTAACACTCTTAACATGGGAGAGAAACAAATCTAGCGTACACTGTAAACAATAAACATATACAATTTATGACCAATTAGAACTTAAGGTGAGTGTATGGCGAGTGTTTCTAAACCTTTAGAAAAAAGGTTCTTTTGTATTTTCTAATCCAGCATCATATGGTTACACTATACATTTTCGTTTTATTTCTTCATTTCCCTTTCACTGTTTTAAAATTATTTTCCGCCATTTTACGTTAGACGTTGACGTTTACGTTGATTCTAGCGCCAGTTAACGTCATTGTATTTGGCGCGCTGACGTCAACGTCTGACGTTACTTCCGTTTATACATTTTACCTGATGAAGGCGTTCAAGCCGAAACGTTGTATAATAAACATTTAGTAAACATGTAAAAATAATTCCGTGTGTGGTGTTGTTTACTTCCATAAAATTAAACCTTTAGATGAAGATATCTTTAATCATGAAGGCTGTAAACTTTTTCCAAATAAATAATATACCAATACCAATATAAAAGCAGTCATGTTCAAGAAAAACGATGATTAAAAGAATAATACACAGGGACGGGTCCAGAGGGGGTTCAGTGGTGTTGCTCGAACCCCCATTGGGTAGCAATATTTAATTTTCTTGGAAATTTTGGCCAGAAGTTGGACATTATAAACAGTTACTACCCTTAGTTTTTTACCACCTTTTGGAACTGCTGCGTCTGATCACGAATTCGTTTAATCATGTAATTTAAATCAGGCCTGAAAGTTATAAAGCTGAGATTGGAAACGAGTCCCAAATCTCAAGCATCTGTGCCCAAGGTTATAAAACTGAGCATGGAAACCAGTCTCAAATCTCAAGCATCTGAATGGCTAAAATTGGCGACCAGTCGCCATTTCAGCCAATCAGATGCTTGAGATTTGAGACTGGTTTCCAATCTCAGCTTTATAACCTTCAACCCAGATTGGCTTAAATGGCGACTCAGATGCTTGAGATTTGAGACTGATTTCCATGCTCAGCTTTATAACCTTAGACACAGGTCTTTTAAAAAGTATATGGTAACTGGTTTACTGACTAATCAATACCAGTAGATAATTGAAATCGTATTAAATCATGCAGCCAATAGCACAGTTTTTCGTTGGTTACTTACTCACTTCAACGATCTTAGTATGCACTATTTATTCCTTGACCGGTGTGAAACAAATAGATGGAAAGGGAACTTTGAAAGCAACCGAACACGACAAAAGAAAATATTGCAGGCTCGGTTTGATTGAGCCTGTTCATGGACAGTAATGGAAATGCATAGTACTGCTTACGCTGCCTAGCCCCGGGTTCAGCGCAACTCAATATTTACACCAATAAACAGTACAATTTTGATCCATCCCAAACGTCGGTAACATTTTTCACATTGACGTAATACAGAAAACAACAAATTTGTTGTTTTTTTCTAATTCATATATATTTAATTCAATGACCGAACATGTGTACATGCTCCACAATTAAATACTTCAATCAAGTGTCTGATATGGTACATGTATAAATGATTTCTTGGTCAATTTTCTGGGAACACGCACTTGCGTTACAAAATCAACACATCGTTCTTGATCTATTGGCTTTACACATGACCTGTAAAAATAGAGAACAAATCATTACAAACCTGTACAGTTATTAACATATCATTGTAAAATGGGGCACGTCATGGGAAAAGGTACCTTCGGTCATTTTTAGTGATATTTTAGTTTTTACTAAATTTAGAAAGAACTTACAACTATATATCAATTTCTTATAACTAAAATATGATTTTGTTACACATTTTGACGATAAAATGGTATTTTTACCGCGAAATGCATAACAAGTAATGTCGTCTGCTCAAGTTTATGACGTCATTTCAAAGATTGACGTCAACTGTCCGAAGGAACCTTTTTCCGTGACGCGCCCCAAATGTAACATTCATATGAGACTTTAATTTTCATAATTTGTCGAAATGGTCCCTTGCTTCAAACGGCTCAGTTTCTGAATCTTCTTCGGACGAAACTGCTCAAATAAGTATATTAATACTTAGAACTGAAACATTAAAATGATGATGTCACCAGTTATTCTCAACTAACTAAAATTACTAAAATTAAATATTGACTCACTTACTACTTGATAACTTAACTACATACTAACATAGTTACTTATTTACTTATATACATATTTACTTACTTACGTGTACTTGCATGCATACCTTTTTCTTTACTAACTTATTTGTTTGCTTGCTTACTTACTCAGTCATGTAACCAAGCATATTTATGTCGTATTTTTAATCACTGTCGCAGTAATTTTCTGCCTCTAACTATAACTAAAACATCCAGTTTCAGTTGAATGGGTGTTTCCGGCATTTGCTGGAGAAATACTTCATAAATCTAATACTGAATTGTTTAAAAGTATAATAACAATAACGTTGTAATGAAAGTTTCATAAGACATCATGTATAACGAGACAGTATAACTTTAGTATTGCTTTCAAATCGAGTTATTGATTTTGGCGGTAGGGGTGCTCAAAGACTATGTGCAAGTTAGTTTTTACCTCCACGATCTCTTCGATGACCGCCAAAGCCTCCTTGTGAGTGCCCTCCTATGCCGCCTTTGTCAAGTCGACCACCTCCAGAGTGACCTCCTCCTAACCCATGTCCGCCACCTGAAGCTCCGAACTCACCCAAGCTAACAATTGCAACTGAAATATATAACAAGGTCGATAAGTATATTTGCATGTGTAATTCCAAATGTATATAATATAGGAATTATAACAAATTTTATCAAACGTAACAAAAAGGTATATTCTTCTACATTTTCATGCTTGCAGTACCAGTTTATGTCAAACGTAAAAAAGTAGAAGTATATAATCATCGTTAATTTTGATAACTCAATGAATTGAACTAAAAAAGTAAATCTTCATACGGATGATTTCCTAAGGAGATGAATATATTATCATGTACAATAGCAAACAATCCAGAAAATTATATTTATATAAGTTTAAAAAAACAATTCAACGAATTCAAGTACACATGAAAACAACGGAATGTCATCGCTACGAAAAAAGCTGTCACCATTAAAAGTAAATAAAAAAAGAGAATTTCTAACCAGGATCGCCGGCTAGCATGCCGTGTTGCCCTTGGTGTGTGGCCGCTGTTGCAAGTCCACCACTAGCACTTAGACTGGCAAGTATATCTGCCAACTGGGTGTCAGTTGGTCCGCTGCCATGGCCGCCAAGACCTACGTGAGTTTATTGAAAATTAGCTGGATATTGCTATTCACGAATAGTCGGCGAGTAACTCTAAGTAGACTGGCTCCCGTCCCTATGTTCTGTTATATATTCTCATGTCACTAATACAATAATCATCAATACCTCCAAGAAGAGCAACTCCTGCAGGTACCTTATTGATATGCATTTTACTTCCCTTATCTCCCAGAACATAGGTGGTTCAGCATATCAGAGAAAATGAAATGAAATAAAAAAGATAATAAGTATTTCAGTGTTTTTTTTTTATAAACCATCTAGCTGGTGCCATGCTAAACTCTAAATAACAGCACAACAAACTTGCTGGTATACTCGCGAAATGGGTGCCAGGTCGGTTTGCTAACAGAATACCACTGTGATAGAAATTAGTGCAGTTAAATATGATATATAAGTGGTATATTGTAGCACTAGGTTAACGTGATTGGAGTATTGTAACGGATTCCGCAACTATGCATCAACTTTACAAGTGCCAATATTGAAAAGCGAAAATATGTCGATGTGTTCTTCGCTAAATTTCTTTAAAAAATGAAACATGCATATATATCAGGAATATACACACAGAAAACACAGTCTCCGCCACAGCCAAAAACAGAAAAAGAGAGCATATATTTATAAAACTGATCAGCTTCATAAAATAAATCACAAAACATTAACGAAGAAGAGAACCGGGGGGTTTCGCCTAGGTAAAACAAATTTCCACTTGTTGTTTATATCAGGTTCTAGGGTACACCAACCATTACAATATGTAATGGCAAAAGAACAAACAAAAAACTAGCAGAGCAGTGCCTAAGGTTATAAAACTGAGCATGGAAACAAGTTTCAAATCTCTAGCATCTGATTGACTGAAATGGCGACCAGTCGCCATTATAGCCAATCAGATGCTTGAGATTTGAGACTGGTTTCTAATCTCAGTTTTATAACCTTGGCACCTGGTCGTTAAATTTCTTTAAAAAATGAAACATGCATATATATCAGGAATATACACACATAAAACACAGTCTCCGCCACAGCCAAAAACAGAAAAAGAGAGCATAAGCATATATTCATATATATTCATAAAATAAATCACAAAACATTAACGAAGAAGAGAACCGGGGGGTTTCGCCTAGGTAAAACAAATTTCCACTTGTTGTTTATATCAGGTTCTAGGGTACACCAACCATTACAATATGTAATGGCAAAAGAACAAACAAAAAACTAGCAGAGCAGTGCCTAAGGTTATAAAACTGAGCATGGAAACCAGTTTCAAATCTCTAGCATCTGATTGGCTGAAATGGCGACCAGTCGCCATTTCAGCCAATCAGATGCTTGAGATTTGAGACTGGTTTCTAATCTCAGTTTTATAACCTTGGCACCTGGTCGTAAATGTAAATTACAACGTTATTATTATATTAGCATTGTCTTGATTATCAGCTCACTTAACATATTACCAAGTATAAAATTTAAATTTGACGTTTATACAATCATTTTCAAAGTATGGCTTAAAGTTTTACGCTTTGTATAAGTTATTATTAAAAACATGCATATCTTAACCTGTTGTTGGGTTTTTTGTGAAAACATGTGTAGTTTTATCTTATTGTGAACTGGTGGACTCGACATAGTTACAGGTATTCCCTTATAAGCATAAAAGTTGTTGAACTAAAAGTATAACAGTGTTTAAACGTATTAACAAAGTTTATTACCTCCGCTTCCAAAATCACCGTGGCCGCCACTTCCAATTCCACCATGAGCACCACCTCCAATACCACCATGAGCACCACCTCCTATCGGTGAACCATGACCAGAGCCGCCACCTAATCCTAAACCAATATCCAATCCCAAATTTACATCAAATCCACCTCCATGCCCACCAGTGGCACCTCCGTGACCACCAAAACCGCCTCCGCGACCTCCAGCTCCACCTTCGTGACCACGAGCTCCGCCCCTATGACCACCAGCCCCGCCTCCATGACCACCAGCTCCACCTTCATGAATACCAACTCCAGCTCCATGACCTCCGCCGCCGAGAAGAGTATCGAGACCACCTAGATAAAAGATTCGTATAAAAACATTCTTTTCTGTTATTAATTAATAACCTTTTTTTTCTTTTTACACACAAATCTGCAGGAAATCCTATTACTTTTCTGAATTGAAGCCACATGTAAATCAAATTCTTCATCAATGATAAAAAACTACATTATTAAAAATGCATCAGTTCTTCTTACCAAAAACCTTGCGAAATGGACAGTTACGCGAGGACTGGGTCGTTAAGTAAGCACCGAGTTATACCTACCACCAACAGCAAAAGGATCTACTCCTCCGGCAAGACCTCCTAAACCTTCTGTGCCCAGAAGAGAAGCAAGGTCCAATGCTGTGGCACCTGCGCCACCCAAGGAGCCGGCATCCAGTCCAAACTGGGCATGCTCTGAAGGAAAGCAACAGACATGAGAAAAAGAATTGTGGAATTTGGTAGGTTCGGGCCCACCTTTACTGTTGTTACTTCTACGTTCATAACTTCTACCATAACCAATTATGGGAGCTTTATGCTTGATTTTTATTCTAATATGTTTAGTTACACAGGTATGTGCGCTTCAAATTGCGAGTGATGATGTTTCAAATGGAATGTTTGTTTCATAAAGTTGATGATGATAGTTACACGCGGTATATGTGCTTTTATGCGGGTTCGTTCCCAGCTAGAGGCAATATCGTTTGAAATTCACAGTAGCGCGCTCCCGGCTAGTGGCACCATCATTTGAAATTCACAGTAGCGCTATTTGTGCAGTGTGGCGGCCGTAAAAAGTTTCCCCTTGCATATAGTCAGTACTGATATCAGTAAAACGACTCGTTACCGATGTCATGCAGTGATGGTTACGTATATCAGGGCTATCCGATGAACCTTATTTAGAGTTGTCCCGGCTAGCTCAGTCTGTTGCGTCACCGGAATTGCAAGGCTAGGAGCTGATGTCGTGACGGTGCGGGTTCGCTCCCAGTGCCTTTTTTCCCCAGATAACAATATGTCATTTCCTTCCACAACAACATAATAGAGACAGTTGTAAAGGAGGTCATGGAGTTAACCTATGTACAATAAAAAGGAAAAGGTAAATTTGTTCGGAAGATCGGAAGGTTAAAACTTACCTCCCCCGGCACCACCATGTCCGAATTCGTTTGCATTAAGGTTTACTGAAAGAAAGAAAACAGATAACTAAATATTGGTAAACTATAAGCGTGTTGATAAGAGTGTTGTCATGTAGCACATTTTGATAAAGCCTTGAATGTTTGCAGTGACTTCAATTCTTGTGATGATAGGTTGTGGTTTTTGAAGGCGATTTTTCCGGATTCCAGAACGATATCGCTGACCTCAGATCTAACATCGTATATACGCAAGATTGGTTTTCCTCAACAACTATTTGTAACAGCTAATTATAAACCATGATTTATAAATCCGCATGAAACATAACATTTAAAGTGTTTATAACACTTTATACACATGGACACAATATAACGCCCGGAATGATTCGACAATTAATGGACATTATTATGTTTTGCGATTTTTAGGTGTCAATCTGATTGGTTGGGATAGGTTATTTGATAAAGAAAAAAACACGTGTCAGTGACAAGTCGTCAGATCCTAAGGGGGTATCGGTTTTCATGAGATGCTTTTCATCAGATTGCATCTGAAATGCTGAGGTGATTTAAGGGGTCATGCAGTAACCTACCTGAATCAGCATCATGGACACCTATGTTCGTGTTGAAAGAAGAAGCCGCGCTATGGCTCTGTGAGCTGGCGGTATTGGAGTGAGCATTCGTTGTTACTGCAAAGTCAGTAAGGCAAGGATTAAAACAGCAGAAATATATGGAACGCCAAGTCCATAAACTCATTGACAATTATTTGAAAATATCATCACATATTTCAGACCTTTTTCAATAATTAGAGACCTCTTTCAATCAATCCGTAAGCTCTTTAATGAATGTAGAGAGAACTCTAAATCATTTGTTGCTTACAATTATTAATTTATGCCAGGAACAACTGAATTGTATTTTTGAATATTTGAGTGACATTAATTTTTATTGCAACGTCAATAGAATTAAGTAGTTAAAATTAAAATTTTAAAGAACTGATTTATGAATTGCAATTAAGAAAAGAAAATCATCAGTCAAACAGTGAAATGTGCATATATAGTTATTCAATGAAATATAAGCAGTGTTCATACCATGGTCGGCGTCAGCTGTAACATAGAAAAAAAAAATTATTCAATTATTCAGATAGGACATCTGATTTGGTCACTGGTTACAAGGGGGTAAAGCTGACGTATAACAATATATACGCGTATAAAATAATTTAGGCGCTGAGTTAGTTACAATTAAGCTAAGTTGACAGCATTTTCAGTAACTAATGGGTAGTTACACTAATATTAAGTAAGTAACAAACGAGGAGTGTTGACATATTCGGCAACGCAGGATCAATGCTGACGGTAGTCCGCAAAAAGGGTTGACATATATTCCGCAAACCAGGAGCGCGGTTTGTAACCGAGAGGAAGGTTTACACATACATATTCGGTTAATCGACACAGGAATATACAGTAGGCCTATGGCCACACCGGAACAGAACTGACGCATGCACATTTGAAAACGAAGAAGCAGATTTGTCAGATGACTGTTCTTTAGCGACGGAGAAGAGGAGTAGCCTAATCACACAACATATTTGTTGTTTGTTTTTCGTTAATAATTTCAAATGAATTTCGAAACCATGGAAATTATAATTTGACAATTAAACTAAAATTGTTGTGGGCATCGCCCTTACACACGGTCATATGATAACACTTCTTAGGACACATCTAGTTTAGCGAAACTCAACATTTCAGTAAAAAGCATTTCTTGTGAGGAAATTCTGGAAATCGTGTTCCAAACAATTTTCAATAGTGAGATGAAATGAAAGTAGATCTATCGCCCTGACCACCCTACCCCACCCACTTCGCGTCTCTCGCTAAAAAGCCGCTGGGCTTTTTGTGATTTGAATCAACTTTACCCCACGTCTTGATTTCTTTTGTGTAACTGAGGCCAGAAAAACTCTTTCATAGATCTAGTTATGTTAACGAAGAAATAATTAACTTGAACTATAGTCTAGAGCCAGATCTATTGTTGATTGCTAACACTAATTCAATAATTCAATAGATCTAATTGTAATTGCGAAAAGTATGCAAAGAAAATATAGAAAGGTTTATGTTACTTACTGATCATGATGTTGCTTGCTGAAAGAAACAAAAAAAAACAGTTTTAATTATTAACTTACAAAATAATAATAAATCAACATTCACGGAATATAGATATAGATTTTGAAATTTTTAATTATCTGAGGATTTTTATTCTAAATCATTCATGGAATTTTAAGCAGTGTATTGTATTAATAATCGATCATTTTATCCCTCATTAATTAAGATTCTACCTTAGTTCCGAGATTATTTTCAAATATAGATCTATCTATTCCTAAAACGCGCATTGTAGGTGGCTTCTTAAAACTTATTCTTCATAAAAATCTTCACTATATTCAACGTAAACAGATTCCAGTTGTAAATAGTCAACACTTTCTAAAAATGATGTATTTTGCTGCTACGATTAAAATGAATATTTATTTTATGCTTTTCAGTGAAATATAGAATTTTCCCGGTGAAATAAAAGTGGTATTTCACTGTTTTCAAACAGTGGAATATCATTTTTATTTTCACTGTTTGTTTGACGTTGGTACCCAAACGCACATAACATTCCGAATGAGAACGTTTAGAAATCGGACTCAAGTTTAGTCATATGACGTCATGACATCACGTCGAAAACAAACGTTTTTGGCGCCATTTCATGCAATGTTTCTGTCTATTTCACACAAATTATGCACTAAAAGCATAAAATAAAAAGAAAATTTGTTTTTACCAGTGTAAGATAGAAATATATTTCACTCGTGAACTCCGAAATTATGTATTTTCACTCGTGGCTTCGCCACTCGTGAAAATACCAATTCCGGAGCTCACTCGGTGAAATATATTTCTATCTTACACTGGTAAAAACAAATATCCTCTATCTTATACACGCAAATTTTAGGAAAACCATACTAATAACGTCATAAAAATGACGTCATAAACTGTAGGTAACTTTTGGCGCCACCAATTAAAATATTATAAGTCTAATTAAATAAAAACAACAACTTATATAATTGATAACTCTTCTGATTTAGGGTCTTTAAAACATAAGTGGTAAGGCCTAAACGAAAGTGAAATACCGAAAAAATAAGTTTCTCCGTTTAAAGGTGAGATGGTGTTTATACAGTGATTCGGTCACAAAATACTGCATTAGACTAAATTTCTTAGAAAATATAACACATGCTATTACACTATAACACCGGAAGTTATGGGATATATCATGTATATAGTTATACTTACTGACAACAGTCTCTCTCGGTGTCTGTGAAACTCCAGGGGCAGAGAACTCTGAAAACAATTAATTATATTTTGATATAAAACACTGTTTTTGTAAATTGGTCAAGTTCGTTAAAACATATGTCATAGGGCGAGTAAGATGTGCGACCAGACCGGAACCCGAACCCGAGACCCCTCGCTTACAAGGACACTGCACTATCAACTGAGCTGTCCGGGCCGCCTAAACATCATCTCCCCAAATAGTGACTTAATTGGTAGGTGTGACACAGACCGCCTCAAATTTGGAAATTCATCCTCGAATGCCAGAAAGTTATGTGTATTTTTTTTTATCTGACAGCTGGTGGCCAATCCAGCTAGCTATCACGGGCCCCACGTTGGGCGCAACATGCCACAGGGTGAGTAAGTGCAATAAGACCGGGACACTAACCGGGACCCTAAGCAAGTTACAGGTCGAGCGCTCTCCTTACTGAGCGTTCCGGTCCGCCTACTGTCCCTAGATAGTGACAAGATTCGTACCGTGACACATAAATATTCAAGTAAGTGTTGTGTACACAAACACTTTTCAATATTTCTTCCCATAATGGTAAGAAATTTAAAACAAATGGTTTGTCAGTGACCAAACTGTCATATTCTTTTGGTTTTCTTCTCATTTAAAAGCGGAAAATATCATGTCAAGATGCTAGTGATGCTTTGTATGGATCCAAATAAATTATTTTGTATTTAAACTACTAAAACTACTATTATGCTAATAAAAATCTACAATTAAGGAAACATCATACCTCCTAAACCAATGCCAAGGGCAGGATCAAAACCTTGTCCGCCAAATCCAGGATCGGGCCCGTGACCGCCACCTAAACCACCACCGATACCGCCTCCAAATCCCCGATCAATTCCACCTCCCACTCCACGACCAAAACCGACATCGACGGCACCACCTATTCCACCGAACCCGCCATCTAAACCACCACCGATACCGCCTCCAAATCCCCGATCAATTCCACCTCCCACTCCACGGCCAAAACCAACATCGACGCCACCACCTAATCTACCGAACCCGCCATCTAAACCACCGCCGATGCCGCCACCCAAACCCAGATCCAAGCCCACCTCCAATCCAGCGCCTGAAAAATGTGAAAGTATTTTATCATTATCAATACATACAATGCATAACAAGCATGTGTGGTTTTAAGCTACGTTGTGTTTCTAAAATCAAACAGTTAGCCTATACTATGCTGCGGCCATAAAATGAACTTGTTGTTTTAAATACTGAAAGATTTTTATCCATATTAAAATGAACAGAATGTACACATAAGAAAATCAAAGAATTATTATTGCCATTTTTATTATAATTGTTGTTGTTGTGGATGATGTTGTTGTTTAACCTAATAGTAATATTGTGTCCATTTATTAAAACTAGAAATGTGTCCATAGGACACGGATGCCCCCGCTATGCATCGTTTTCAGATACTAAAGTGCAATGATGGGAATAATAGCATTTCATAGACAGTGATGTTCGAGTAATTATGAGAATATGCATAAACTTGATGATCAAGTGAATTATTTGTATTTGTGGCACTGTTGTCTTCTCATTACGGAAATGTCTGTGAAGAAGTTGGTGGTAATGCAATGCAATGTCATAGTGAACATTTGTGCCAAGTTATTTTGAAATCCCTTCCTTCATAAAGAAGTTATAGCCCGAACAAGTAAATTCAAGTTTTAGTAACTGTGACCTTGACCTTGGACTTACAGGCATGGGTAATGTACGCAACACACCACCTTGTCATGGTGAACATTTGTGCCAAGTTATTTTGAAAATCCTCCATTCAAAAGAGTTATAGCCCGGACAAGGAAATTCTATTTTAGTAAGAGTGACCTTCACCTTGGACCTACAGGCATGGACATGGTACAAGACTCACCACCTTGTCATGGTGAACATTTCTGCCAAGTTATTTTGAAATTACTCTATTCCTAACGTAGTTACAACCCTGACAAGAAAATTCTATTTTAGTAACAGTGACCTTGACCTTGGACGTACAGGCATGGGCATGGTATGGGACACACCATCTTGTCATGATGAACATTTGTGTCAAGTTATTTTGAAATCAATCTATTCCTAACAAAGTTACAGCCCGGACAAGAGAATTCTATTTTTAGTAACAGTGACCTTGACCTACAGGCATGGGCATGATACGCGATACTCCGCCCTGTCATGGTTAACACTTGTGTCAAGTTATTTTAAAATCCCTCCATTTATAATGAAGTTACAGCCCAGACAAGAAAATTATATTTTTAGTAACAGTGACCTTGACCTTGGACCTTCAGGCTTGGGTATTGTGCGGACACACTGCCTTGTCATAGTGAACATTTGAACAAAGTTATTTTGAAATCCCTCCATTCATAACAAAGTAACAGCCCGGACAAGAGAATTCTATTTTTAGTAATAGTGACCTTGACCTTCCACCTAATGACTTGGGCATGTACGTGACATACCGTCTTGATATGGTGAACAATTATACCAAGTTATTCAAAAATCCAATAAGAAATAACAAAGTTACAGAGCGGACAAGATTTTGCAAGAAAATTCTATTTTATGTAACAGTGACCTTGACCTTGGACCTACCGGCATGGGTATTGTCAAGACACACCGCCTTGTTATGGTGAACATTTGTGCCAAGTTATTTTGAAATCCCTCCATTCATAACAAAGTTAAGGACAAAGTGTATATTTTTCTTAACACAAAATGTAAGTGAAAAAGGGGCATAATTTGAAAAATATTGGAAGCAGGGTTATGGGTCTTGTTGGTTATGATGTAGATTTTGATGGTGAAAATATATTTCAAGTTTCAAGACAGTATCTCAAGTAGTTTTAAAGTTATGGGCAAAATGCATATTTTGCTTAACACAAAATATAAGAAACAAGATATATTCCTATTAAAACTAATGTAAATGGAAGTATCAAAGGGCCATAACTTCTGAACGGAACATGTAAGAGCAAAACCCCACCTCTATGCACAACAACATATCAGGCCAAGCATTGCGGTAAAGTTTCATCAAATTCCCAGCAGAGGTGTAGGAGGAGTTGCGTTCATGAAATATACTCCTATTAAAACTAATGTAAATGGAAGTATCAAAGGGCCATAACTTCTGAACGGAACATGTAAGAGCGAAACCCCACCTTCATGCACAACAACATATCAGGCCAAGCATTGTGGTCAAGTTTCATTGAATTCCGACCAGTAGTGTAGGAGGAGTTGCGTTCACGAGATATACTCCTATTAAAACCAATGTAAATGGAAGTATCAAAGGGCCATAACTTCTGAACGGAACATGTAAGAGCGAAACCCCACCTTTATGCACAACAACATATCAGGCCAAGCATTGTGGTCAAGTTTCATTAAATTCCCACCAGTAGTGTAGGAGGAGTTGCGTTCACGAGATATACTCCTATTAAAACTAATGTAAATGGAAGTATCAAAGGGCCATAACTTCTGAACGGAACATGTAAGAGCGAAACCCCACCTTCATGCACAACTACATATCAGGCCAAGCATTGTGGTCAAGTTTCATTAATTTCCCACCAGTAGTGTAGGAGGAGTTGCGTTCACGAGAATATCGGACGGACGGACGGACGGAGGGACGGACGTCCGTTCTTACGAACGTCATTTATGTGGCTAAAAAATGTGTTTTTATGCCCCCGCCATGAAATGGCGACGGACGGACGGACAGGAGCAACTCTTAATGCCCGTCGCCATTTCATGGCGGGGGCATAAAAACACATTTTCGCGTAAATTGTTACTGCATAGAAAATTTCAAATACGCTTTATTCTTTAAAATTACGTCGCCACCCAAGAAACGGAGGCACCTCGTGCCAAGAGTGAAAAATATTTCATCTTTATTACATATTGAATTCACAAACGCATGTTTATCAATGTTTAAAGCCCCAGCCCTAAACTTAAGTAAGAATATACTATTGAAAAATCATATTTGTCCATATAGACTCCAATATATAAACTCTCTAACAGAACACAAAAGGTCCGATCGAATTCTTTCTTATAGACGGGATTTTCAATGATATTGTACAATTATCGTTAACGAACTTTTAAGACGCTTTATAATGGAGCTATATTTAGCACCGACGAAGAGACCACTTCATGCGCGATCTCGATTTCTGTGACGTTTCAGAAATCCTACTTTCGCTTTTAGTCACGCTGACCAAATTTATTTTAGTAAATTAAAAATTTATTAGCCCGAACTAATGCTGCAAATTTGTGCCTATAGTTCCAGATACATGTAATATTTCATACAAGAGCGGGTTAAATTGAAGTTATGCCGCTTTAACGTACCCCCAATATCCGGCAATCCAATATTAAAGTCAATGTTGGGCGATCCTATATCAAATCCTGGTCCATTCACATTAACATTGAAATCTACATTCGGTCCGTTCAGGTCGAAACCGCCAGGACCAAAACTACCTCCTTGACCGCCAACACCTCCTCCGCCAATTATTGCACCTGGGCCACCTCCACCAATCAATACAGAGTCCGGTCTAAGTTGGCCCCTAGCTGAGATACCGATTCGTGCTGTAACAGAGAAAAAAAGGGAGTTTCGTTCTAGCGTGTCAACAAACACAACATAAATCGAGGAAATTAATATAGGAAAATGAAGTTTTATTACCCCCATACCCTTCGTTAATACCACCCCGAAACAATGGTATTTCCTTTTTATCCACCCCAAAATTAAGAAAACCCCAATACAATACCTCTTGTCCAGTTCCAACGGTTGTCTTGATAGCGAGGTTTTACTGTACTGCAAATTCATTAATTGATCTGCGTTAATTATTTTCGCGGATTTTTGTTGGCGGATCAGGCTACGAAGTTAGAACTACCACAAACTACAGTTGAACCGTATTTTAGAAAATAGAATTACCACGATCTACCTACGTAAATATCATTTAACAGAAAACCACGAAATTTGATGCCTGCGAATGTTAATGCTGGGCCCAAGTTCATAAAACTAAGTTTTGAGATCAGTCTCAAATCTAAAGGATCTGATTGGCATGAAATGGCGACTGGTCGCCATTTCAGCCAATCAGATGCTTGAGATTTGAGACTGATCTCCAGATTTAGTTTTATGATCTTGGGCACACGAATTGAAAATCAAATACACACTCATTTCCTGCAAATTATAAAAAGGGGAGATCTGACATTGATATTTAATTAACTTGAAAAGAATCGCTTTGATTACTTAATAAAAACGTTCAATAAATTCTAGTTTGGGATTAGCATTATTGTTTGCAATCTTCTTGTCGGCAATATTGTTTAATATGTGTTTTTACAATGAGATAGTTTACGCCAGAAGAAATGGTTACTTAAGGCTGCCGAAATAAAACATCAATTGAATAAATTCCTACGGAGCAGAATTTACTTATGCACAAAGCATAATGAACTGTAATTCTTACTTATGGGCCACATCTTATACAATTTTCAATTGATAATATTACAGACTCATTACTGATCATTGAAAGAGCAGTCGAAATTATGTAATATAACACGCAAGGGAGCTTGTGAATATTTACGTACCTCTAGGAGCTGTGCCTGCGGGTAAAAAGGCTCTAGGGTTCAGTTTTGATGGGACTGGGACTGGTACTGAAATTAAACGAAAACATATGAAGAATATCATAGTGTTTGGATAAGACAATTCAAGTTTTTTGTACTTTGAAAGATTCATACTTTCCGTTCTAACACTAGTACCATATGCAATGAATTGAAACGACGGTCATTACATCTAAAATAATCGTTATATTTTCGAAGCTCTAGAAAGCATATTCGTGTTAGAATTGAAAAAATAAACATCCGCCGATGCTTTGTTGCAGGACGGCGTTCTGATATATATCATCAGCGGCTATTTATTATTTCATAAATAAATAAATACAGTTATTTGTGTATACTGCTTTGACTTTTTTGTTTCATAACATCTAACATGGCATAATTGTAACACAACAAGTCATCAAAATATCCCTGAACTTTAACAGCATTAAAATGAAAATAATATTGTTAAGCCATCACATACCATCTCTGTATACAGGTGTATAAACTGAAATGTAAAAAACAAACGAATTTTAGTAAAAAAATCATTATAATAATAATAATTATTAAGCAGTTTATGTTGTTGAAAATGCATTTATTCGTTTCTGACGTCCATGATTATGTGTAGTATTGTGTGAAAGACTTTCAACTCGAAATTCAAAACATACGGCCAAATATATATCTTGACAAAAACTAATTATGAACATGGTAAACTCTGAAAATCGAAAATGTTAGTCACATATCGCGGGCAAGTCCGACATTAAAACAAATAATAATTGTAAAATCACAAAGAGTCATTCATTCTTAGGTACGCATTTCTTCTGTTATTTATTTGTGGTTTTGATTATAAATTCATCATAATAAAAAGTGGACATTTGTTTGTTTAGGTGAAACCATAAAATAAAAACAATTTTTGATTAAAATATACTTTGCGATTGTTGTATAGCAAAATAATTTATTTTTTTACTTGTGTTTCCTCTAACATCTAAGTTTAAAATGAGATGTGACATGGTAATATCCAAATCCTCCAGATTTTCAGTTTAGAAGCTAATAGACTAAAGCTGTTGATTTATTCAAATTTTATTATATTCAATGTTTAAATTAAAGAGATGTCCACTTTATTTCCATTAATGGAAAATTTAAAAAAAAATCTTTTCTTAACACAAAACAAAACGTTTTCACGCTTTTACGTTTTCAATGCCTTTGAGTGGACGTGTAAAATCATTTTTGAGCAAAACAGACCAACTCACCCGGCTTATTAACAATAACTTTATTGTATACAGGAACTGAAATGAAAGGAAGAAATAAATGTTTTACAAATAATACATGCATGTATTTCTATAGAATTGCATCAGGTCTGTGTTTTTAAATTTTGTTCCATTTTTTCAACTTAACAACAAGTTGAATTTCCAACATATTAAGATAAATTTTCAAGATAATAACTTGATTTTTTAACAAAGTTCCTGGAATTTTCAATACACGGAGTTAAATTTTCAAGATAATTTCTTGAATTTCAACTTAGTAACTTGAATTATCAACATAATTACTTATGACCTTGAAATTCATGTAAATGGCATATTACAATACCGGATGCTAGTGTACTTTGAATTTAATAGTTTTCTTTAAGTTTACTTTTTTTAAATAAAAGAGTGCACTTGCATAGCAACAAATTGTCAAATCAATGGGAATTATTATCATGCACCTGCTCTCATTTTGCACCCAAAGATGGGTATACTGAGTCAATGAATTAATTACTTACCTTTCCGTACAACTGGAACTTAAACAGAAAAATAAACTTAACATTACAAGATGAATAAGCATTAGAAACGAATTTGTAATATTTTGCTACAATTACCAGAACAAACGTACTTAAAGACTCGATACTCTGTTTCTAATTCGAAAATGTCCATTTTCATTAAAAAAACAGCTCTGCATTTACGAATATTTAAAATAAACTTTTAAGCGCCGAATCCGAAAACGACATATTTTCGTGTGCATGTTGTTGCTGTGGTTAAATATCACTAACTTCCCTTTCCTTGAAATACTTTACATCATTACTAAAAACTAGCCACCAATATAGTATTGTCTTCTTTCCACACCTGAAATTACTTGGTGGCTAAGGACACAAATGTCTTTAGTCGAACCGCTTAAAAAGATAAGCAGTGCACGACTTGTCGTCGAAGTACACCACGTCAAGAAACGAAGCATGGTCGAATTGGACATATGGAGAAATACAACAGTTAGTTAGTCTTTTTGTCATACAAAGACAAATGTTTATGGTGACATACAGCCCACATGGTTGAACAAGCGACAGTTGAATTGGAATAAGAACCTGGGCTGAAGGTTATAAAACTGAGATTGGAAACCAGTCTCAAATCTCAAGCATCTGATTGGCTGAAATGGCGACTGGTCGCCATTTCAGCCAATCAGATGCTTGAGATTTGAGACTGGTTTCTATGCTTAGTTTTATAACCTTGGGCACTGGTTTAAGTCCAGATGTTAGAACTGGGATGTAACCTTGCTGGTTGAAATGATCATTAATGCTGGCATTGGTTCTCATAGCATGCTATTGTTTTAGTTTTTATACCACTAAAAATTGGGGCGCGTCACGGGAAAAGGTACCTTCGGACAGTTAACGTCAATCTTTGAAATGACGTCATAAATTTCAGCGGACGACATTATTTATTATGCATTTCGCGGTAAAAATGCCATTTTATCGACAAAATGTGTAACAAAATCACATTTTAGTTGTAAGAAATTGATTTATAGTTGTAAGTTCTTTCTAAATTTATTAAAAACTAAAATATCACTAAAATTGACCGAAGGTACCTTTTCCCGTGACGTTCCCCAATTAGACTTACCTGTTTTAACAACTGGGATTTGTTTGATAACTGGAACTTGTTTGATAACTGGAACTGGCTTGATAACTGGAACGCTTTTAATTATCGTGTGTTTAATTATCGGTGTATCTAAAAAAAGAAATGTTTGAAAGTTGACGTGTTTTAACCACATTTCTTACAAAAATGCTTTACTGAAACTGGAATGACAAAGATCGAGTAAACTATGTATACAAACTATATAAACTTTCATTCTCTGTTTCTTTTGAACATCCATATTTTAATTAAAAGGAAAATGATGTTTTTATTCAGGTAATAAGTTTCAATGTCATCTATCTTTCAAATTAAGTTGTTGGCATTCTTCTATCTGTAGAGTCAATAGAGTTTGCATCCGAGTGTTGCCGTGCAGGTTCACAACATCTGCCCTAACTCTGCCTTATTTCAAAACATAATGAAACATATATTCTGTCCATATGCCTTGATTGCAGGACATTTTTGTATACTCTCCAATAAAACAAATAATTGTACTTACATCCCTTTGAGAGACCTACAACGATATAAACATAGGGTATTATTGAAGATCAAGGAAAATAAAAGACGAACCAAATTGAAAACGTTTAATAATTTGCATTTGCTTATGAAATTGAGATATGTTACATATTTTTTTCAAAATATTTGAATGTCTAAGAAAAAACCTTCGGGTAAACAAAATTATAATTAATGCTACACTGTAAATACCGTAAACGAATGTAGTTCAAGAAAATGACGTTCTTTACTACAGTTTAGAAAATAATAGAAATATAGATATTACGTGCAAAAAGTATTTATCTACTCTTTACATTTAAATATTTATATATTTAAATATTTTATCGACATCCTACTGCATTAACTGGAATTAGAGTAATTCTTTTGCGGTTGTGGCAAAAACAAGGTAGACTTATCTCTAAAAGAATATGGCTATGGAAACTTGTATGTTATTTTGGTAAGATACACTTATTTTTCATTCTTATGCTTATATATCAAAGACAGCTACTGCTGTGTAATCGGTAAAAAGTACTAACCTTTTGTGTTAAGACTGCCGAAACCAAAACCTCCTTTTCCGCCATCTGTCAGAAAGTAACAAACATATATTTATAAACGTAACTTAAATTTATACACTATAAAGATTTAATTGAAAAAAAATCACTTTCCCTAAGATTTTCTCTTTTCCTTAGATTTTCATTCAACCTTTACAAAGATTTTATTTGGATGTATTACTTATGAAGTTACTCAATAAGTTTTAACATCTGATTAATTAAATTTTGAAACGAGGTTGACGTTCCTCTAAACATGAATTTGAATCCAGACCTATATGTTGGTTTGGTAGGCCTTAGGTACATTTTTCTTATAAATTTATGGAACATGAAAATGTATTCAACACAAATTTATTATACTTACAAAATTGAGAAGTCTTTCCTATGGAAAGTTTTGGAGAATAATAATGTGAGTTCGTGGCTGAAACATCAATAAATAAAACATGACAAACTATTAAATGCATGAAATGAAAAGCAAAATAAGAAACTCTTCGCTGATTTTACTAAGAGTTACATATAAATTTAAAAAATAAAAACGGAGACAAGCTTTTGTTTATTAATAAGGGCATCTTGAACTAACCATGTACTGATAATTAAAATTTAGTTGGCAATATCAGTTCCGTCTGATCAGTATCTACAATGTTTACATTGTCAAGGTCATTATGCTATTTCTGACAAAGAAGCCAACGGTATAATTCCAGGCCTAATAGTACGGATTTGCGGGCTGATCTGGTTGTAAACTGATTTCCCATGCCATAAAAATTGTAAAAATATGGATAAAAGGTTTTAATATAAAATATACTTCAGTACTCACCAAATGCTTGTGTGGATATAGCTGAAACAGAGAGAAATAAAACCATGAGTAATAATTTAAATGGAACAACATAAGTTAATAAAACATCGTTGTTAAAAATCTTATTCAATTTAAACATGAACATTTTTCTGGCTATATCCGATTCCTGATTGAAATGACATAAAGACAAATACTGATACGGTTGCTATAGACTGCCTAGATACTACTCATCAGGGATAGGAATATAAAACACGTGTTATGTTTGGATATAGAAACACAAATAATGTGACAGCAGATATGAAAACACGTGTTATGTTTGGATATAGAAACACAAATAATGTGACAGCAGATATAGACTACATGTGAAGATTTTAATTTTGAGGTCTTTCGATGCAGTCACAAAAATTTGTCTTTAAGAAGAAGCCCCCATTACTCTTGCCTCAGTACCTATTTTCAATGGTGTGAGTTTACGACATATTATTGAACTTAGTCCCTTCAAATAAATAAGTATTTCCCAATGTTACATTGTTTCTTGACCGAGTTTCATTAACATGAAAAGCCTACGGAACATATATAAGTCTACATGTATTATAAACACCATTTTATAATTTTTCATTTCTATTAGGATAGCACTATAATAATCATGTTTGTGAATAAATGGTTGTAAAATAGGGGTTACCCACATCGGTAATTCTCATGTTAGAAAAACCCCTATTCCACTTTTAGGCTAATTTGATGTCATGCTTTCAGAAATGAACAATAATGATGTATACAATAAATATATAGATGGTCAATGTGCTTCTGTCAGAAATTCTGTCAGGATGGTATCCAACTTTTTACCGATTAAGGGTGTGATTCCTAAAATTGTTATATTAAGTTACTTTTTATCGATTAAGGGTGTGATTCCTAAAATTGTTATATTAAGTTACTTTTTACCGATTAAGGGTTTGATTCCTAAAATTGTTATATTAAGTTACTTTTTACCGATTAAGGGTGTGATTCCTAAAATTGTTATATGAAGATACTTTTTACCGATTAAGGGTGTGATTCCTAAAATTGTTATATTAAGTTAAGTAGACCAATTCCGTTCAAATTCCTATTTCTCGATCACTGTAAAATGTTCAAACAGAAGAATTGCTGTAAAATTTTATGTTTGTACCATTTGTGTTTAATTTGAATCTTTGCTCTAGTCTCCCTGTGTCAATATTATGTAACTTTTATATTTTCTGTTACATTTACTTTGTGTTATATACTCTTCAGAAATGGAGACAAAAAGATATAAAAGTCTGAATTTCATCTGTAATTGAATGGGGTCCTACCGATATACAGAGTTATCTCAATATTCTGTCCTAATTTACCTCCCTTTGCAACGCGCACCTGTTACTGGGTAGTTCCGGTCTGAGATTGACTATTGAAACAGACATGCAGTAGTTATCCGCGGTTCTTTAAAATACATTTTAAAGGGATCTGGTCGTTCAGAGATCAGCATTATGCATAAAAAACTTTTGATCATTACATACTGAATGGGAAAATATACAGTTTTTATAGAGCAGCGCATAATATTTCTCTTCTAACCGTTTTAAAACGTTGGATAGGTTTGTGTATAACATCGTTATGTTCGACCCCTTCTGTAACTAATAAAGAGTAAAAAATACGCATTTTTATTCCAAAAAAAGTGGCAGATTTGAGAAAAAAAAGAAAAAGGAAAGTTTGAAAAAACTTAGAAAACAATTAGTAAAATTTAAAACATATGATATAAATTAATGTTTGACGCCCGCAAATAAATCTCCCGTTTCTTTTATGCGAATTATTTCATGCCAATGAAACATTTTTTGAAGGAGTTTAATATTTTTTAATTAACTGAGCCCTTTTCAAGAAAATGAATGCATCCCATTTGGTTTACCGATTTTTGCCATGTTTGTATCAATTCTACGTATTTTTCAATATTCTGCTCTTTTTGCCAAATGAGTTCTGTCTTATTCTTATACCATTTAAAACATATTCAAACAAGGTTTCGTAACTTTTTTCACGTTTTTTCTCTTCATTTTTTTAATTTTATTTTAGTTTATTAAGTTTTACAATGCATTTTAACTCATTAAATAAATATACTGTTGTGAAAAAAATCGAGGGCTATTTTATTTAGTTCAGTTCGAAGCACTTTAAGTTGCCAAACTCAAATAAACAATATTCGAGTCTCAAACAACAATGCGACAATTAATTAGAATATTTAATCCCTAGTCAGTTTCTTTAAACAACACTTTTCCCCAACGTCAATCAACTTTTTCAACCTCTTACAAATCTACAACTTAACTACAAAAGACCTTTATCACACCTCCAGCTGGTAAGACCCTGTCTTGCTAATAAGATTACGTAACATGGTCATAAAACACCAGGCCATTTTCTTTAATAGCATTGTTTGCATGGCTTAAAGTTGATTGGCTGAAAACATGAAAAGCTATAATGTCCATGCCAGCGAATAAATTAAATAGTCATAAAGGATAAAGTTACGTAATTAGGTAAAGTTGCATTTAGTCATTAACTTAAAATCAATTTATAAAGATGATGGTTATTCCTGATATGCCTGTTTCACTTTTTTGCTAAGCCGACAATGAATTTTAACTTCAAAATGCACTTTGATAATTTTTATCTACACTTCTAACGCTACGTCTATTTCCGCTTCTAAACCGGAACTACCCAATCAGCAAGGGAAGCCACTCTCAATGGGAGGTAACTGTGTATATCGGTAGGCCCCCATTGCAACTCGGCATAGTTAAGGAAACTGAATAAACGAACAGTAAATTCAATTGTTTTCAATCATACTTTAAAGAGATTTTAAGTTTTAGTGAAACACTTTAAACATCTATATTTTATATTGAGATTTTTACTCAGGCTTTAAAGTTGGAAACTGGTCACGTTTATAAAAGTAAAGACCGGATGTACTTTCACCGATTGGCTGCTTTACTATGCACCAGCTGTGTGAAAACGATCGACGGGGCAATAAAAAGTTCATAAATTACTCAAAATAAGGCAGCTTGTCAACGATTTCGGTAAGTCCGGTAGGTTATTGCGAGCTTGTGGTCTAATATGCGTAGGTTCGTCCCGCAAAATAAAAATAATCAAGTATCCCGGTAACTTATAGATAAGATAGCGAAGATAGGTCGTCGTGAATTATAGGTGCAGTACGAAAATAGGAGATGCTAAAACGACTACGAGCAAAAAAAATCGTCATGACAAAATGATAACTAAGATCATATTCTTTACATATTGAAACATATATGTTAAAACAGAATTTATTGATGCTAATTACAGTACATGGTGAATAGCTAGAGAGAAAAGCTGCGGCCAACTTGTTTTTGTTCAATTTTGCCACTATTATATCTGTAACAATTTGTTTGCCCTCCGATATAGCATTGTTGATATTATACGGTATAGTTCGATGTTGTTAACAGCGAAATCGTCCTTTTATTTAGAAGTTTGCAAATAGAACCATAAATAGCATCGAATCTCCACGGAAGACCGAGAACTTCTCGATTGTATGCCCGATGTAAAAAAAATAACGGCGGATTGTTAACTTGATTTTGACCTAAATACTGTTTGCAATAAATAAAACCAACTGACCATTAATTACTCATGATGTATCCTAAAACTCGTATAATATAAATGTAAGATTCAGTAATGAATTAGCGATCGTAGATATAAAAGTCATCTTTTTGTAATAAATCCATCAGAAAGGTCCACAATGTTTTATTATTTCTCCGCATTGTTCTAGCTATGTGAATACACGTATAACAGCCACGGCTGAGTTAACACAAATGATTGATTTCTATAATAATTATTTTGAAAAAAAAATGAAATTGCGCTCGCGCAATATATTTAGAACAATGACCCTGTGATTTGAAAACAATAACATCTTGAAGTTGCACGTAATTCCGTTTCGAAACATCATGTTGCAAATACTCGGTAGTGAAGCATCGGTCTAATTTGGCACGCGATATCAAGTCAATGAATATTTCCACCATTTTTATGATAAACCAACTTATATCAACATATTTTATTAAATTTACTTTTTTACTCTAAAATTCACATTTTGGAAAGTACATTTTCTGTTTAAACTGTCAAGTCGATGTGAATGGTATTTTGAAATTTTATTTGGTTCAAACAAAAAAATATGCATAACAAAGGGTTCTATAGACAATGCTATGAAATAATTTTAAGTATAATCAATATTGAGTTGTTCAGTAAGTCTTGCATATCTCAGAAACATATTCAATAGAATAATTGCCAATCACATAAATACCAATTTATCATAAAATAAGTCTTCACGAACGGCGTTAGCGGCTGAAGTTTTAAACATTCGGGTAGTTAAGTATTTACTTCCAAATATCTGACGAAATCTCCATGGAAATTAAATATTGCTGCCCCCAAAGGGTGTTTCGAGCAACGACGCTGAAAACCCAGTAGATTTTACCCAGTTAACATCCTTTTCCTCCTACATGTAAGACAATATCATCGAAAGGTTTAGAAACACTCCCCATGGTCTTGTGTAAAGGTTAACATGAAATATTGTTTCTTTGAAACAAAAAAATCGATTTTTTCAAGATTCATGTACATGTGATTCTTTCTGGCAGTTTAAAACCTGCTTACGAAATGAAAGCGGCAGGGAATATTCTTGTTATAATTCGTATCTTGTACCGATATTTAAATAAATGTCTCTTTCAATAAAACAACATGCAGATGTAACCTAAAACATTTTTCTTGTGCATTTTAAACATTTTAATAGTAACATTAAAATAGATAAATCTGCAGTGAGATGAAAATGGAACAGAAAAAAAAAACATCGAACACGTCAAATATAAAAACTTTCCAGGCTCGGTTTGATTGAACCCGTTCTTGGGCATGCATGGAAGTGCATTTAACTGCCCTCTTCGCCTGGCATCTAAAGCTATTATAGCACGTGCTTGGTTATCGGAACCTAGTGGAAAGCGTTTTACATCAAATATCATATTTCTTTATGTTTTATAATGTAATCATATATTGTTATAATAAAAAAAATATGTTTTCAAAAGAAGTTTCGAAAATAATCACTTACCAACAACACTAAAAAGGAGAGCTAAGGTATTTCCGAAAATCGCCATTTTGGATGTTCCGGTTTAGTTAACAAACTCTCTCCTTTATGGCCTATGAGACAAAGACGAAAGTGGTCATTTTTTTTGTGGCAAATCAGTGAGTTGCATATTGGGTGATTTATACCACGTGCGCGTTTCTGAGTCATGTGATTTGACCGACCAATCAATTAGTTTAATTACGCGCGACACATTAAGTGTGAAAGTATTCATTCATACTATACCATGACAGTTATGTGAGATGTGCATGATATGATTAATAAATTAATATGCAACATATGTACAATAAATGACCTATGGTCGACTTTTATGCCGGTTTATTGTATAAAGTGAAAAAGTTATGCTTACATGTGTGAACTACTGAATGGAAGATTATGTAACACGAAATACGACCTTACTTCATAATTATCTCCGAATAATAATAAAATTAGCATTTTGAATGGTAGAAAATAAAAGGGCAAATAAGGCGAATCATCATAAACATGTGTTTTTTTAATTATCAAATTGCTAACCAATGCTCTCTATTTCTTCCTGCTCCTAAGCAATGTGGGGAGGTTGTGTTTTCTAGTGTGGTTAATATAAGATAATGGGTTATTTCGCTTTAACTTGACAATGTGATTCGATTTCTTCATCGTAACAATGAAGCATCAAATCTTGGAGCACCATCTAATGCCGACCATGAAAATATACTACTATGCACAATTTAATGAGGGCCACGTTTGTAGTCGGTTTTTATTATTGTTAAGGTTAACATTTTGAACAGTTTATTATACATGAAGTTTTGTTTGTATTAATTTATAAAATCGATGATGTAGTCATCTTAGTTGAATTATTGACCTTATAAATGAGTGTAAAATTATCTAAGCGAGCAAACTTACAGACTTCAAAAGTGACCCCAGTCAAATTTTGAAAAGTATAGTTGCCTTTTGAAAATGTTCTTAAGGAAGGGGCATTTCTGCAATACATCGGAATGTAAACCATGTACAGTTTATTACAATTCATATACATTTACAATAAGAAAACCATTAAAGTATTTAAACCCAACTAACAAATTTAAATAACAAGGTCCCATACAGATGAAAACGCCGGATAACAGATAATAATCATACTAAATTTTAGATAAAAAGAAAGAACGCATCCACATGCATACTCGATAAAACATTCCAAATTTGAAATATAAACACTTATTTTTATACGATAAATGAATTGTAAAGATAAATT
Organism: Corbicula japonica; assembly: GCA_038501625.1. Lineage (NCBI taxonomy): Eukaryota > Metazoa > Mollusca > Bivalvia > Venerida > Cyrenidae > Corbicula > Corbicula japonica. Next base: position 2,053,054 of record JAZAYU010000065.1, on the reverse strand, counting down.
ACTAGCTCTGCAAGCAACACCTAAAATAACAAAAAGACACGAAATAACTCATCACTTACAGTGTAGTAGTTGATAAATAAATCAACATAGTGAAAACAATTAAAGGAAATTCAAACTCAGTAGAGTGTTAGTCATTTTAGGTTTTCTCTCTAATTCCAGAATCGTTCCTGGATCTTTTAAATGGCCGGTGTATACTAAAGGAACACTACACTGGACCACGGTTTTAAGTCTCACCCAAAAGGTCGTCCCTAATTTTAGTTGGAGTAGCGGTGGATCGAATCAGCGATCCCTGGATTCGCTAGACACTGAGCTAATGATCCGCTCTAGTTCATAAATTATCAGTTACTAGCTATTAATGTGAAGTTGCAATGGCCGCTTACACCAAGCATACTTGTCAAAAGTTCTAAGATCTCATGTTACATTTTGAATAGCCCAAAAATCAACTTATCCGAATTAAAGGGCAGTGTGACTTTTATTCAGGTACATTAACAATTAAAATTTTCTTAACATCGTGCTTTTGTTTGACTTATCAATTGTATAATATTAATTGTAAATGAAATGTTGCACTAAAAGTAGAAACGCACCTAATATTTTTACGCGTGTATGAATGTAGTCTGTCGTGTACTGGGTTGAAGGTTAAAAAAACTGAGATTGGAAACCAGTCTCAAATCTCAAGCATCTGATTGGCTGAAATGGCGACCAGCCAATCGGATCCTTGAGATTTGAGACTGGTTTCCATGCTCAATTTTATAACCGTGGGCACTAATCCCGTCTCCCTCATACAAACTTTACGTTACACACACCGTTTGGAGTCTCATTATTACCAGGACCAAAAATTTACTTGTTTAATTAGATTGAGGGCCCATCTTTGTACATTTAATATTTACTTTCGGTAGCATTATTTGTTATCGGTTGGAAAACGAATCCTTGAGAATTCCTGCCATTACTGGTCGGAACTAAGTATGCTAAACACGAGGATCAATTATCTGTCTGTGTATGCTCCTCGTAAGTCTTCATATTCTGTGGAAAGTTCATTTTGATTTAGAACGCAGTCACAAAAAAAGGTTATTTATGTGCAGGTAGAATACGACACAATCTCGAGTTACATATGTGCAAGTTATTTTATATAACATCATTTATGTTTCTCAATATAAGCAAGAAAAATCTTAATTATTTAATACAGCTTAATTTTATTTTCCTTGAAACATTTTTCGAAGAGGAAACTATTTTACAAGATTTCCCCGACTTTTATACGAAACATATTTTATTTACCTGTACAGTCAAAACTGTGCTAAGATCACCTGTAAACACAAACAACTGTGGACAAAGATCTTATTAAATATGTCACTTTAACAGATTTATCGAAGCAATTGACCTTTGAACAAGGACCATCTCCTTTTAAAGAACACTTCTGGGTTTTCCCATTAGTGGTCTTTGTAAATAGGTTTGACTGCATTTAGAATTAAAAATCAAAGGTTTGTGTTGTGATGTTAAAAGATTTTCTTGTTTAACTGGATAAACCTAATCCGTGCTGTAAATGTGTCAAACGTAAAAGCTTATTCAAAGTTTTAAACTGACATGCCCGGGTACATGCCATTTTTCTCATAATTTTATTATATAAGTTCATATCCATCAACGCTCAGTTGTTTTGTTTTTATTAAAATCTATCTGTAAGAAAAACGTTGATAAAACTGTATCAATGGTCTCAAAATGTATCAAAATTTTGAAACAATGTTTAAACTGGTACGGTTGATCGATGTTTGTGTTTATCGATGATAGTCGTTGTAGTTATTTCCCTTATGTTGTAGTACACCATTTGCACTACATGTTATTTCCTGTTACCACGTCGTTTAAGGTAAGCGATATTTTGTATTTATACGTGTAAAATACTTACTCATCTTTGATATACAATATATTATCATATCATGTGTGGTTAGCTTGATCCATTTTCCGTATTAAGTAATTAAGCAGTAATTTTACCATCTGGAAAAAAATGCAATATTTGCAGTTTCCAATCAATCATGGGGACGAGCATCATCATTGATAATCACCAAGGTTTATCATAAAGAATTGGGCATTTCAGCTCATTTGAAATTTTAGTTGATTTTCAGATAAGTCTCATTCAGCTTTTTAACACATTTAAGTGTTGATTTAATTTTTATTTGCCTTTAACCCATATTTAGCATTGTTAAACTTAATTTAATAAGATGTATGGCGATTTGGTTTTCTTAAATTAATTAGATTAATAATTGAATTAACATTTCAGCGATTAGAACTTGTTTAATAAACAATAGAATATTCACAGGTAATAAGAAATTTACCTGTGACGATGTTGACCTATATTTGGTATTATATTTATAGCGTAGTACATGTAGCTATCGTTGTAACTTAAGTGTGTACGCGTATGTTAAGTTAATGTCAATATTAACTGTGCATTAGTCATAGTTAACAATTCAACAATTAACTGAACTGAAAGCTACGATGTGAAACGATGACTGTCATAAACAGTTTTTTGTGGGACCATAAATATTAAAATTGCAATGATAATCTCATTTGATTAATGGTATAGAGAACTGTTATTATAGCTTTATTTTAAGCTTGAACATAATTAATTCCAATACTGGTTCTGATTTTTATAAAGCTAAATGTGCAGAAAAATCTTAGTAATAGGTCCGTAATAACTTAAATAACAAGAAATTAATGCTTTATTTCAACTTCGCAAATATTGAATGCATATATACTAACGTCCGCGCACCTGATTGTGCCGATAAGTCACGTTTATTTTGGTTATTACATGGAAAATAACGCGTTCTTATGTTTAAGTGTATTACTTTTAAGCGGCATTTCTCACGCACCCTCCCCCCCCCCCCCCTCCCCCCGCACACTTATACAGGCGTCCGCGGAATGCTTGCTATGCCCGGTTTCGGTGATCCAAGAGTGAAAAATAAATGTTGACGTCATACAGCACATACAGTAGATCAAGTAAATCGCTTCATATTGATTAGTATTCGATCTCTTGGATTCAGAAGCCACACACAAGTGAAATTATTAACGGATGACCCCGTTCATTTGTTTTTAACTAACTGTAACTCATACAATAAACTTTAATAATGTGGCTAACGGGCTGTTATTAATGAATGTCTCCTCTTTTAAAATGAGTTTTTTATGTGCAATTGTTTGTCTTAACAAAGCATACTGCATTTTAATACATACGTCAATAAATTTTGAATTTATACCATGTCAGGCGTATTTATTGTGTATCCATGTAGCGATTGATTCGAATTCCTGCTACGTATGCACAACCGGCAACCAAAATACGTTTTTAACCAGCGAAGCTGGTTTTACTAATCACAATTCTGAAATCGGTATCAAACCAACTGGCAAACGGCGATTTACGCATTTCAGAGAAATCAGAGTAAGTAAAGTAGTCCCCAAGTTTCCTGTTACGTGTTAAAGTTGGTATTAACTACGTCATGTTGATAGGATAAAACCGGTGCGGTGCATCAATGGTCAAATTCATCTGTACGACAGTTTGATTAAATGTAAAATCGGTGCGGTTCATATTTCTAGGACTTGATCGGTGCGGTGCAACAATGGTCAAACATTGTCCGTGTCCGCGATTTTTCACAATGAAGGAAACAATTATATATTTCTTATTTCAAATAACTGCATAAACTTTCCCATCGATGGGGTCTCACTTTTTATATCATTTTTCGTGTTCATTATGTCTTTGGGATGTCAGTACACAGATTTCACTATTATAATTTTTTGCTTAAAACCCTTTACTCAATATATACGCCTTTCATCAAATAGGTTACCAGTTCAGGTCCCGATCAGCTGGCACAATAGTGCCATCTGATCTGGATCTAAAATTTGTGATTACTGGTCAGAAAAAAATGATCATAAAAGCGAACAGTTCAAATCCTAATCAGATCGCACAGATGTGCCAGCTGATATGGATCTAAACTGTTCGCACAAGCTATTAAGGTATATCTATGGAGTAAAGGGTTAACAGAAGCCTTCATCCAGATAAAACATGGAAACCCTTATTTCCACTATCATTTAGACAAGAGGAAGTTCTTTGCGAGTGAACCAAGTTTTTTTTGCTTTTTCGTAAATGGATACATGTATGAGAATTATGGCACTGGTTATTCTCAATAAGCAAAATCGCTTCGCTGGTTTTCTGTACTTTCAGTACTTTGATTTATGGTTAGCAGACAGATTTAAGAAAGAACAGAAATAATAACATGTATGCTGACCGCCTAGATTTTATTTCATTCGACTTCCTTATTTTAATCGGCTGTCTGTTTTAAGTCGGCGGACAGTGCACTATGACAATTTGAAATTATCCCATAAAGTATCATTTAGTTTCCCTTTCCGTATATTACATTGGTTTACCCTCAGTGCTCTTTCCGTAAGAAATTTAGAATAGGTACATGTAACTACATTAAATATAGCAAGCATAGTAAGGTCTGATCGCGGGCAGTTGTCGTCTTAGTTAAATGCTTATACTTAAACAAATTTCACATGAAATATAGTTTGTATCCGTTGGGCAACCAGTGTAAATACAGATTAGACGGTAGATCTGCGTGTCTTTTGCTCCGGATTTACACTGTTTGCTTATCGGTCAAAGACAAACATAATGTATCCAAATACGGATCTGCATTTACGCTGATTGCTCATATGACAAAACCTTATCAGTGCAGTAAAACGCTGATGCACATCTACTGACAAAAAAGATTGGTCCGTACTTACCCTTCCTTAGTCATTACATTATGACACTTATTATATGAGACATATGTTCGTTGCTTGTTAATGACACTTCTTTTATCTGGGGATCAATGCCGCTGAATATGGAATGGAATTAATCGGAAAATACCTGATACCTCGTAGAAGGTTCCTTTTTACACGCCATATGCATATAACATCGTTTGGGATGGATCGAAATTGTACTGTTTACTTATGTAAATCTTAAGGTTCCGCTCAAACAATGGCTAGGCGGTTTGGGCGGTAAAATGCATTTCAATCAAACCGAGCTTGCAGTATTATCATGCGCGGTTGCTTTCAAAGTTACAAATTCATCTATCCCGCAAAAACACTTGTGTGTATTTTCACAAAGATCGACGCATCGATAAAAGGTCACGTACCCTGTCGTGAGCTTCCTGTGATACACGAGTTTCAAAGAAACAAACATTATATTTAGTGCTAAATAATTAGTTTATGTTCAACAATATAAAGCAATCTAGGAAAGGTTACATAACTATTACACAATTATTTTTACAAAAATACGCAGTTTTATGTTTCTTTGCTTTTTACATTATTTCTCAGAGCTTTAACCGGGGATCATATTCCAATAATTTAATCGATTTCGCGTCACTATGACAATGCTTACAGTTAACCTCACATGTAATTTAAAAAAAATGAAATATGCATATCAGTACTAGCCACATTCAGAAATAACAAAGGTAAGCTTAGATTTTCGGTAGAGTGCAAAACAGTTTCGTTATTCATATATACATGCAGTATTGTATACCCATTAAGACCACCCAGATATTAAGACCAGCTTGGTAATAAAACCACTATTCCAATGTCCCATTTTACAGTTTTCCAAAGTTTTCGACCCTTAATAAAGACCACCGACTATTAATACCACATCAAAGGTGGTCTTAAGAGCAGGGTTTCACTGTAGGTAAAACTGTTTTGCACTCAACCTACGATTTCTGCCAACATTTTTTAAAAATATCATATTAAAACATGAGAAAGTATGTTGATTTAGGTAAAGCGCTTGCGTTATGTTTTTGTTTAAATTTTGTTTAGTTTAAGGCCTCTGCAGGATAACTTTCTTTATTTCCCCCGCATAGATGCTGTGGGGTCGGAAAGCCATTTTCCACAGACCTTACAAAAAAGCCGTATTATTAGGCAAAACTTTGAATATTATTTCAGACTATGGCCGTTAGGTTAGTGTGACCTGTCGCCATTATGTTATGAATACATGATTAAGTCTATTTTCTTTTTTTCAGACGACAGAAGTCAGTAAACCCATACAGATGTAGGCATTCAGGATTGGACTTATTTTGTGCATACAACATCTTAACAACGAATGCGATGAACGTTAAAATGCTGTCAGAGGCAGATGACAAGTGCAACAACAATATTGTTGGTAGAACGTCAAATGAAAATGCCAATAAAAACATTGTATCCTCATCTGAAAGATTGGTTTATGACTATGTAATTGATCTTCGTGAGCCAGACGGGTACGATTCAGGAATAAATTCTGATTTTTCCAGATCATTTTCTGAATCCAGAGAGAATTCTAAAGAACCTGATGATTGTTGTTGTACTCAGAGCACCGGTGAAATATCAAACAATGATTCACAAACAATCTGTGATGAAGCTGATGAAAACGTTCCTGCAATTGATAATGACATTCATACTCGTCATGTTAATGATGAGGAAGAAATAGACAAGGAAGCATCGTATGACTCAGAATTATCTAAGCATTTAACTAAGTCAACAGATAATGATATTAATGCATCCAATAATACGGAACAAACCAGTGACATAATAGTTGAAGTTGATGAAGTAAAGCAAGAAGTGTTCGGTGATGAATTATTTTACAGTGAAACCGATGAAGAAACTATCGTAGACAATGAGGATTTTCTGGAAAGAGTACAAGAAATAGTTGATTTTCAACCAGTGACAGAGACTAGAGAAAAACGCGTGTATAGATTTTCAGACACAAGGCCTCCGCCGAAAACAAAACGCGTCCACAGACCTCTTGAAGAGAGACTCACATGTCAAACATGCGGGAAGAAGTTTACTAATCAGAGTAACAGACTTGCACACGAGAAACAGGTTCACAGAAATGTGAAATATCATTGTTGTGAAATCTGCGGCAGAGCATTTTACTCTAAAAGTATTTTGAGGCATCATCTCAATTCACATACAGGTAATCGCCCATATCGATGTAAGGTCTGTGACAAAGGGTTTACCCAGCCGGGAAACCTCACGCGCCACCTGGCGTCTCACGCGGAAGAGGCCGAACATGCTTGTCCTATTTGTGACCGGAAATTCAAGGAGAAAGGCAACATGAAGAGGCACGTTAGTTCGCATAGTGACCATAGACCTCATGTGTGTGCAATTTGCTCTAAAGGATTCAAAACAAGCGTGAATTTACAGAGACATATTCAAATGAGACACACTGGGATTAAAAACTTCTTTTGTCATATTTGCAACAAGTCATTCACGTCAGCAAGCAGTGTAAGGCTTCATCTGAAAATTCATACTAACGAGAAGAACCATGTGTGTAATGTTTGTGGAAAGCGGTTCTTGGTACCTGGGGCATTAAGGCGGCACTTGCGTGTGCATACAATGCGCACCAATCAGTATAAATGTGGTATATGTGACAAACTGTACAAGACACCAGAATACCTAGCACTGCACATGGCCTTTCATTCGAACCCAGATGAGAGAAAATATTTCTGCCACATTTGTAACAAAGGTTTTAACACCATCAGTATTTTGAAAACACATATAGACACGCATTCTAAAGAAAAGCCACACGTCTGCCAGGTAATTGTTTTTGATTTAATCAATTCCATAGCCCATCCCAAGAGAATAAGCAGTTGTAATAATTTTCGCCTCAACCTCTTGGCACTCATACATGTTTGTTAAATGCTTATCGTCGTTTGGGATAGGTCGAAATTGTATTGTTAACTGGTGTAAATATTGAGTTGTGCTGAATTCGGAATAAGGCGGCGTGGAAGTAATATTCATGTCCATTACTGCCCATTAACGGGCTTAATCAAACCCTTTTCATCTATTTCTTCCCAATCATATCTCAGGTCGGTTAAGCCATTGCTCTACATTGCTGTCACTTACTGTATTTAGAATTTATTGTAAAATTGAATACAAGCCAATAACTTTTATAGATTTATTATGACAACTTTGAAACTTTGAATACTGGTTCACCAGCATAAAAACAAGGTTGGTTTGGCAAGTAGTACTTGCCAAGTACTTTGATTTCCGTTTGCGACCGTTATAAATTCCTTTGTTATTTAACCCCTATAGCAAAACGTATTAAAGGTATATAAAAAATTACTCTTACATACTATGATAAAAGAGCCCTACATCACAGGTCTAGTGTATTTCAATATTTTAACTGTAATAATACCTGATTTACTGTAACTAAAGGTGTTTACTTTTTCTATTTAAGATATAGTGTATTTCAATATCTGAACTGTAATAATACCTGGTCATTTCAGCCAATCAGATGCTTGAGATTTGAGACTGGTTTCCAATCTGTTTTATAACCTTCACACCAGATGTTTACTTTTTCTATTTAAGATATGTGACAAGGCGTTCACGAAGGTGCATACTCTCAGAAGACACATGTCCACCCATGGCGCTGAGAAACCCTATCAATGTTCCTTGTGTAAGAAAAAGTTCCTGTACAGCTGGTACCTGAAGACGCACATGAATGTCCACATTGGTCTCCGGCCTTTCGAATGTGAGATTTGCAAGCGTTGCTTTTCCAGCAAGATCACGTTGAGGAACCATCTAAAGATCCACAGTGGAGAACGGGAACACCAGTGTACTGTTTGTAATAAACATTTCCGAGAGAAAAATTGTCTAAAACGACATTACAGGAGCAAGATTCATAAAAGGCGGGAACGAGAAAAAGAATCAAATGCAAGCGTCTGCAGTAACACTGAAACGCATGCGCAATCAGACGCTGAAACTGTAGATTATGAACAAAAGCAAGATGATGAAAGTGAAACTGAAGATATTGCCGAGGAAGAAAATTCCAATTAAGAAACACCCATAACAAGTGTTCCATTTAATTTAAGCGATTGCGGTGTTGAAAGCAACACGATTTGAATAATGCGAATAGATAGCATTATGTTAAGTCTGTCATGCCGTTCAAGTGAGTGCGAGTGGTTATATTTAATTAAATTATGTAAGTTAAATATACACATTTATATATAAAATATATTTTATTGAGAGCATTCCTTTTTCATAATTAGTATGATTGCGTTATTTTTTTCATGATATTTACTTATTAGTCAATGTTTTGTTTTTTATGTATATTGCCTTTGCTTAATAGTATAAAATATGTTTTCATATGTATTTTATGACTTCATGATTCCAGTATACTTAATGTCATTTCCAGTAAATTGAAAGCGATCGACTTTGTTATAAAATAGTAGATGCTAGTATTCTGAGATCTACTTTGTTATAAGATATTTAATGTTAGAGTTCTGCGCGGAATATATCATTTATTAGATGAGTTATCAGGACTTGTTAAGTTTGATTATTGTGTAACAATATAATTTAGTGCTCTTTGATTTTAAGCAGTGCTACTTGTGTGCATATTATGCCTTGTCGGGCCAATGCACATCATCTAATTAAAAGTTATAAAACTGAGATTGGAAACCAGTCTCAAATCTCAAGTATCTGATTGGCTGAAATGGCGACCAGTTTCCATGCTCAGTTTTATAACCTTCAGCCCTGTACTTTATTTGTTGCTGATCCACTGGTAAGCAGAGATAAAATTTCTGATGTTCCTGGTCTAAAAATAGAATGTTAACACGAAAAGGTGAATCAAACACATCAACACTCATTTACTCAAACTAATTTTGAAAGTATTATTGGCTAGATGGCCAGGTTTTGTTATTATATTACGTATACTGTAGAAGTGGTTTTATTCGCGATGGTTTTTTTTTTCGCAAATATTCGCGAATCGCTTGCCTCGCGAATTCATAAATATCGCGAATATATGATGAGTTTTATATTTAATTATCACTTCAAACGCCAAATATTCCTTTTTGGTAACCATTAATTTATTTGATTCAATTATTTAAATAAATTTGAAAATACTATAAACGATTATTTCCTTTAACTATATTAAAGTTTTGTGTAATGTATTCTGATACATGAATCAATATGGCTGTTGTCAGCGCTGTTTGATATATTTCACATCTTAACAAAAGGCAGCTTACATAACAATATTAAGTTTATTGATAGTTAATTGCTCTATCAGTAAGGACAATGGTATTTATCTGTACTGTTTGCAAATGTTTAATGATGAAATCGAGATGTTGGTTATAAAATATACTTTTATATTTTAGGTTTCGAGTCTGACGACTTCGCGAATTTATGAATACGCGAATAAAGAAAATTGCTGATTTTTGACGAAAATCGCGAAATTTTGACCTCGCGAAATTAATGCGTTTTACAGTATATGTGATTAGTGCGTGTGACGTTTTTCTTCAATTTTGCTGTTAAGTTGTGATAAAAATTTTCTTACAATAACTCAATCTTTACATGTTATCTTAATTATCTTACTGTTTTTTCTTATTGGACAATTTTTGTTATGAAATCATTCCATTTTGAGATAATGAATATTTTGATTTTTTTAATTGTTAGAAAGAACATTACAGTTTTTTAAACTTACAATTTTTAAAAGATGTGAACTTCTTAAATAATAAATATTTGAACTAAAGTATTAAATTATTTTGTATTTATATATTGTTATCTTTGTATTCGCTTTGTAAGCATTCCAACTTCCAAAAAAGTGCGCTTGATCTGTTAATTTGTATTGTATTCCATGCTTGAATGTTTTTCCTTTAGTTGCTGTTGATTGTTTTGCTGTTGTTAACCCCTAAACACCTGATGTAAAGCTTTATTTCCACATTGAAAGTTGGTTTATAAAAATGACAAACTTTTAAAACGGTTTGATCATATTTTGGTTTTTTAATGACGCAAAATTCCTGAAAAATTTAAACTTTACCTTTAATTAGGATTTCGCGGTCAGCTTTTGTTCGGAAAAAGCCATTTAAAATTGAGTGAAATTTTCGAAAATAAACGTGCATAAATTGTGTAAGCGAGACACATTTTTAGAATTGATTGCACTATTTGAAACAATGCGATGAGGATTGTCGATTAATTTATCGTTTTACGATCAAGACTTTTAATTTTGGGAAAGAAAATAAAAATTTTACTGCATTTGCAGCAATATATTACGAAAATGATCATATTCTTAATTTAGGGCATTTATATCTCCAGCAGCTTTGTTTAAAAACTAAAAATTGGCTTTGAAATGCTATTATTTTCTAATGTTTTGTAAGTTTGTGTGCTTTTGCATACAACATTGTTGAGCTGATGAGTAGGTTTGAGTTATTTCACCAAGACAACTTGTACTTGTTTGTTGATATGAGAACCTGCTGGGGCAAGTGTGAGGTACTGAGGTTGGTGCACCCTAGTACCTAATTTAAACCCTCAGTGGCAAATTGTTTTGCAAGTGAACGTAACCCCTCAGGTTCCCATTTTTGTAAATTGTTTGTGATGTCTGTTTTGAAATTGGTCATTTTATTAACCATGCTATCATTTTCTCTCTTTTTCTTGGCTGTGTGGCGAGGCTGTGTCTTCTGAATGTAGCAATTCCTGCTATGCGTATTTCACTTTTTTTGTTAAAATAGTTAACTGTCTTGTCAAAATGAGTTCTTTTTACGTTACATATTTTGTTTCGTTTTTCTTTATTTGGGTATGTTTTTAATACTCAGTCTGCCTGTCTGTTTCTCCTCTTTCTTTTTTTTTGAAGACTGTAATATTGTGCATTTTTCTTAAATGTAATGTTTTGTAAGTTTTAAAGTTACTGAATTTGTTATATATTATAACAATTGTTAGCTGTATTTGTTACATTTGTTAATGAGGAATCGTTTATCAAACATTCCAGATATTCGGTTATTATCTATAATTGTAATTTAACACTGATTGTTAGGATTTTCAATGTTTATTCTTATTTTATTAGTAAGTACATTCCGAAACATTATCTATGTGTTATCTGTAGAAATTACATTTGTTTAGCAGGAATCTTAAAGTATACTTGGCAAATATTCCAACTTTACTCCTAATAATATTTTTGCAAATATCAGAATCATTACGGCACATTAGGCCACACGGGGGTAAATAGAAATTTGAATCATATCAAGGTCTAGATAGAAAAATTCTTATTTCACTTGTTTATGTTAATAGGATTGGTGTAACATAATGTTTATTTTAAACATGTTATCATTTGGACGCTGAAATGGATTTTCTATATGTATGAACAAATGATCGTTATTTAAGAAGATTACCATTTCGAAACACTTGCGTTTGTAATGCTTAGGGTATTTGCAAAAGTATTAGGAGTCTAGTCGAAAAAGATTTCCAAGTATACATGTAAGCATACCACTCATCTGAGAGTATTTTGTTATTTTGTCAAAGTTTGTAGTATTAAAGATTTGTATCTTAATTTGAATAACAATTGTAATTGTAATTGTAGTAAAAGTAGCATATTTGAGTCTGGTAAGTCAAGAATCTGAAGTAATTATTAAGTAGTCTAATTACCAGTATTTATCACATGTGCATCTATACTTTTGTTATGTTATGTTCAGTTATTAAATAAGTGTCGTTTGGTAATACATTCAATCAGGAATTCGTTAGCTTATAGTATGAAGCATTATACATCTGAATCTCAGAAATGAACTCCATTTTAGTCCTAAATTAAATATATTTGGTGTTAATAGAACAAGTAAAATCTAGAGAATCTTTCGCATTTTTGCATTTCTTTTACAACCAATAAACAGGTTCAATAAAACAGATTCTGCAATATTTTCATATTTGTCCGGTGGCTTTAAAGATCCATTTATCTAGTTCGTTTAAACGCAGTTCATAGAAGCTATGTTAAAATTAGCAGGTTTTGGTGTTTAAAAAGATGAAAAGGGAACTTTGAAGACCCTCGACCACGACAAATATGAAAAAATTGCAGGCTCGGTTTCATTGAGCCTGTTCATGGGCAGCAATGGAAATGCTTATTACTGCCCATGCCGCCTAGCCCCGGGTTGAGCGCAACTCAATATTTTCACCAATAAACAGTGCAATTTTGATCCATCCCAAACGATGGTATGCATATGGCGGTGAACATGGAACCTTCAATGCGGTATTTTCAGATTAATACCATTCCATGTTCAGCGGCGTTTGGTTCCCAGATAAAAGAATGGGTTTGATCTAAACGAGAAAACAATGGGCGGAACTATACAGAATAGAATTTTGAGAGGGGATCTTAGAATATAAATCCTGCATATCACAGACAACTCCAAATGCAAAATTTAAAAAGCAGGAAGTATATCCTTGGGGGTGATAGAACAATATCCAAATTTATATCGGCTGGGATATTGAAACCACCAATCTTTAAATTGGTCGAAATATTAAAAACGGAAAGTAAATATAGAAGTACCATTATTAATATAGTACATAAATATCGTGCTCGACAATCTTCAAAGGACGTAACTGATAACGGCACTGATTGAATGTACGGGGAGACTTTTTACTTTTTAAGAGTGAAATAAAGTCGACATTTCACTGAAAAAAAACTTTTCGCTTTTTTGTTTTCTAGTCAAAGAATCTAAAAAATAAATGGAACGGAGAAATAGGTTATGAAAAGTGAAGAATTAACAAATGAATATACAGCTATAAAGACAGCTTAACAACAATAATTATAAACAGTTGCGTCACAGAATACCCATAACACCAAGTGATGGGTTTGCGATATTTAGGGGTGTGAATACTTGAAAAACGTGAATCATTTTACCATTTTACGAGAAAGGATACGCGATATTTGGAGGCCGCTACCACGACTGCTTTTTATGGTCTTTATCCGTTAAAAATATACTCCTGGTTCCATAACTTTGAAATTTTTGATAAATCAACTTGAAACTTGAAACATGTATTCACCATTAGGATCAGCATCAATAGAAACAAGACTCAATCCTAGAAATACATTTCATGTTATGCTCTTTTTTTTAAGAATATTTTGTAGTAAACCATAAGTAATCTTGGTTCACAACTTTAAAACTTGTAAGTACATATACATACTGTCTACCTGCTGGCTTCGATTTCATGTGTGATTTTCTTCAGTTTTAGTCTACATATAAACAACAAGAATCACAGTGTAACTTAGTTAATAAATTTGAAATAAACCATGTTTAAGTCGCCCCATCAAAAATTCAAATATAGACAAATGGATAACATTCAAAAACAACAAGAAGGTAGTCAAGTTTTGTGCACTTTAATTTTACTTGGCATTTTTAAACTACCCTGCAACTAACAATGCACCGGAGAATGTTGTATATCGTGCGCCATAAATGGTCTCGTGTGCACAGCAGCTACCTCGCCTCAGCTACACCTGATCTGCGACATTGAGCTGGGCAATTACAGTTGCTGAACCCTGGTCGTGATATCCGGCATTTGAATAGGCATATATATTTGCAAGAATAGCACCGTTCTTAACCATTTCTACGACAACCACTTGATTGCTATCAAAGGTAAGAACAGAGGCAGAGAAGATATATAGTCCTGTTTTAGGTGCAACGAATACTCCGTTTTGTTCATGGTATCCGTTTGCAAGATTCAGAACGACCGTCTCGAGTACAAGATTCTGGTTAACACCATTGTGAAGTATTTCTGTCTTGTCTTGTACGGCACGAAAAGCTATGACTTCTGATTGACGAACTATTTATTCTATTTGATTGCCCTGAAAATACAAAATTCAATCTTATTCATGATGGTTCTAATGCTTAATGCGCCGATTTATCTTTGGTTCTTTTGTCATCAATTTTTAATTCATCATCTCATATATACAACCTTGCATTTTCCTTAGTTGACTTTATGTCAAAATAAAAAAAAAGTACATCATGGTAAATGATGATGATCGCCTTAATTTTCGAAGCGTTCCGAACGTTGTATTATAAATTTGTATTCATTTATATATAGTTTTATAAACCACGTACAGTGTTGACACCCTTGTAAGGCATGTTTTACTTAAGATGGGTATTTTTTGTGGTATTGCGTTATTTCTACAGTAATGACAATACCAGATCATTTTGCGAGCGTTATGAATCATGCTTCCTATATTCAATGTTTCTAAAAATAGTTATCGCGGAAAAGCGCTACAGCTTTAAGGGATTACCACACTCCTCCCAATCCTATTCATCGATAAAAAGAAAATTATCAAAATCTCAATAATGGCAAAATGCCGTTCCATGTAACTTTGCACAAATGAATGTTACTTATGTATCTTGATTTTGCATACAGTAATACGCGTTAGAAAAGAAAAGAAAAAAAGCTAGACCTAAAAATTCCTTAAAATTCTAATTACATAAATTCTCAAAATCAAAGCGATACAAAACATAATTTTAAATTCCCACGTAAGTGCAATGATACTGACAAGAAAATGTTGTTTACTTTGTAAAACGCTTTCAACTACTAAAAGAGAAATCAGTGATTGTTATCCGTTTACACGACCAGGAAGCGACCAGGAAATTGAAGGTCAAACACACTTTTACTAATATCTCGTAAAGTTTACACATGTAAGTCACGAGGACACAATAAATTGTCGTCAGTATCATATTTCTCATGTGGGCATTTAGAATGATGTTTTGTGTTGTTTAGTTTTTATGAATTTACGTAAATAGAAGTTGAGGGAATTTTTAGATCTCGCTATTTTTCTTTACTGTTCTAACGTGTCTTACCATATTCAAAATAAAGATACATTAATAACATATATACATTTGTGCAAAGTTTCATTTAACGGCAATTTGCCGTTATTGAGATTTTGATAATTTTCATTTTATCGATGAACGTGATTAGGAGGAGTGTGGTAAGCCCTTAATATTATACGTGTTTGTGAGCCGTCATCAGATCTAACATTAGATCTGATGAGTGAGATCGGTCTTTATTAATCGATTGACTAGTCGTCGAGACTTATGCTGAAGGTTATAAAACTGAGTTTGGAAACCAGTCTCAAATCTCAAGCATCTGATTGGCTGAAATGGTGACCAGTCGCCATTTCAGCCATTCAGATGCTTGAGATTTGAGACTGGTTTCCATGATCAGTTTTATAACCTTGGGCATTAGGCACGCAAGCAAGCACATTTAAAATGAATATTGATTTAGTGACGACGACAGAAATACAATTGAGCTAATCTAGATCTTCTTACCTTGATTTGCCACTCTAGTTTTCTTGACATTTACTGTGTGTCCGCCGGAGCTATCCGCAGTTGACTTTATATCATGAATAGAATATCCATTTGTTTTGCTAAACTCATCTGATTTTTCAACAAGCACATCATTTTCGCCCGGACGTTGTATACTAGTTTCAAGATAAACGTTCCTTGCTTTTAGGTCCTCAACTTCCGTAGATAGCAGTTCGATAGTTTCGTCTTTGGCCTGGAGTTGAACTGATAGCTTTTTAATCACGCCTATCAGCTCTGAGTCTAAAAACAGAATAAAGGTTGCTTTTTTTAAGGACAAGTAAAAGATCGTTTTTATGTGTCGTTTACTCAAAATAAAACAACAACAATTACTCTCGAAACCAGGGCCTAATTTCAATAAACTGAGATTGGGAACATGTCTCAAATCTCAACCATCAAATTTGCTGAAATGGAGAATATGAGAGACTGGTCTCCAGTTTAAGTTTTATGATATTGGGTAAGAACGTAATTCACAGAACAAAATACCAACGGCAAATGATTCTAAAATGTGGTACTAGTATTTGAATTAAACGCTTGATCAAGAGATTTTATCATTTGCGTATAGAGGTAACGAATATATAAAATAATTCACTCAAGCATGCTTTTGTATGATTATGATACTTCAGTATAAAATAATGAAATAGATAAATAAAACTAGACATACCTTTGTGCTCTAATGCTGCAAGTCTTTCCAGTACACGGTCGGAAATACTGTTTCCGTGGCAGAAGGAAATTAATAATAAAATGCTATGAAATGTTTTTACATTGGCCCATAAAAGAGTTATCTAGTCTAATTCGAAACTCGTAACGGCACGATTTAGACCACTGCGAATAAAATTTAAGAAAACTTTCTGAAGAGGTTTGATACTTGTACTGTAGACAAATACAAGAAAAAAAACAGTCGAAGTGGTACAGGACTAAAGGAACTGACTAAGCCTGCATTTAAGTAACATGCTTCAAGAGTTTCCTTGAAAACCATCAAAATATCTAAAACCCTTGATACCGTCGTGCAGCCAAACAAGTAAGTAAAGTGCCGTGACTGACTGTAGATGAGAAAATCAGTAAGCATGCAGAGTGCTTGCAAGGAAAGTTCAAGTATCCCTATATACTGCCACTCACAATGATTGGCATGATCTGCATTATCAAGAAAACTATTTTAAACTGATAAATACACTGAAGTGAAGTACGGGGATACTCTTTACAGAACTCAACACCTACTGTAGTGATATATTAAATGCATAGATAATCCCACAAATCACCCGAGATTTTAAAATAAGTCTACTCAGTATCTGGCGAAATAATCGCCGTGTTTACTTAGTATCATGGATACTTTATTTATGTGACAAATGTTCAGCAATGCAACAAAGGGTCAGACTGGCATCAACTTAGTTCGTTTTGAAAAAGAAATACCTAAAATTTGATACCCATATTTTATTTATAATGTCTTTTCACCAAAATATCAGGCAAAATGCACGACTTTTGCTTCAGAAATGTTATTCCAAACTTGTAAATGTCATACATAAAATTTGGCTTGCATTAGAGCATATTTCAACAGAAAGGCGAGAGCGGAGTGTAGAAGTATCGACATTTCCTTAGTCAATCAATATATACAATTACCTATTAAAATCAACAAGGGAGAAATCGTTACAAAATGAAGCTATCCACCGTTGTTAATGTTTCTCGTCCGCAATTGCTATGAAGTCGACTCAGCATTATTACAAAAAGGCGACTTAGTAACACAAACAAGACAGAAATTGGTTCAGGATTATTTTTTATATATCACAATGTTTTGATAGGCCAACATTATACTTTATAGCCTTGCAATATGATGGATAAGTTCTCGCTTGTTGTGTTTTCGACATGAATAGGTGAATATTCGAAATTTGTATGATAGTGTGAAGCAATTTCGTGAATTGTTTCCGTTTCGGTAGTAACCGTTTCGCTGATTTCAGTACTTTCCGTTAAGCGTCCCATAAAACGACACATTTACTCGTTATTGCATTGTTCTGGACCGAAAGAATATGTTTGCTTCAATGTAAACTGTTAAACTTGTTAAGATTTAGTTGTTTTCCAATGAGAACAGTGGAAACGAGCATAAGAATTGTTATAATTATGAAATGAAAGTAGGCGTACTCGTAATCACTAGACGCTCATTAGGACTAAAGATTTAGCGAAAATGACCGAACTGTTCCGCAGGAAGGTATAAATAGCAGTCTGTTCAGTGTGTCATTCTCTTGCTTGCTGTCAAGGTGTTCACGTCGGTGAATTAATTAATTTTAGATTCAACATTGGTCTGCATTATAGGTCAGTACAGCTCTGTACTAGGGCATATTGACCGGGTTGTTTCGTTGAACGTATAGAACAGTATTGGTTGAGGCTAGGTTATATTAGATAGTGTCCTCAGACAATTGCTGGAAACACATGCGTCTGAGCCACTTGTAAGGTAGCTTCAGCATAGGTGTTGAGGATAGGGTTAGATAGTGACCTCAGACAATTGCTGGAAACACATGCGTCTGAGCCACTTGTAGTTTGAGAGTAGGAATTCAGGATAGGGTTTAGAATAGAGTCTTCAGACAATTGCTGGAAACACATGCGTCTGAGGCACTATTGTTGAACAGGCTAGGTTAGATTTTAGTGTTGAAGGTTGTTTGTTTCGGGTTTTGTTCGAAAAGAGATTGTTCAAACCTTGTTGAGCATTGTTTTGAAACTTGAAATTGCCCAGGTCTGTTTTAAAAGTTCCAAACATTATTGTGGTTCTTTGTTTGTATTGCTCAGCGTGTTTGCTGGGTTCAGGTTAGATTGTTTTGTTTTGAACTCTGATTGTGTTGGAACTTAGTTTTAAATCAGTCATTTTTGTCCAGGAGGTTCATTGCCCTGGGAATATTGTTATATGTTCAGCTGATTCTAATCCTGATTATTGTGTCTCACCAAATCATTTCAGAAATCATTGTAATCATTTTGAAGCAAAGTAGCTTAGAAAAATTCATTATATTAACCAAATTGCTCATACATTGCTCAGCCATATATGTTGAAATCATTTTTTGAGAGAAAAATTATTATATATTTAAGCTGAGACAAATAGTCTGAGTGCCTTCCGCTCGAGGCACGTTACAAAAATTGGTGGCAGCGGTGGGATACCACAGGACTACAATACCAGTAGTCGATCCACGTTAATATTATTTTGAAATTGTATGGTCGAAATACGTTGATACATACTTTGTTATTTGTTGGCATTATTTGTTTTATATAAGTAGTATAGGAGTCTGTTGATCGTCTATAACTCAGAATGGCTGAACACTGATCTGGAAGCATGTCAGAAGTTGATGACAGAGATATGGCTTTATTTTTCCGTGAGTTGCAGTACCTCAAGCTTGAGAATGAAAGTTTGAGGTTGCAGTTGGAACAAATGACCATTGAGAAGCAACTTAGTGAACTGACAATGATGCCAAGCCCAAGATGGTCTCCAGAACCAGAAACTAGGCAAGAGCGACTTTTGATTGATTTGCCAGATATACCAAAAGCTTCAAGCACTCCATATGTTCCTTCAGAAGTTCATAGAGGGTTTGAACATACTGAAGTTAAGGGAGTCAGCAATAAGTCTTGTGGTAATACAAAAGAGTTGATCAAGAGCCCAACATTGGATTGTGATCAAACATGTTTGGGTTGGGACAGATTCGTGACAAAACGAAAGAAAGTGACAGTAGATGATGACAATTTGAGGACCAGCATGCCAGATTTTGATTATGAAGATAGAGGTCCTGTTCCTAAGAAAGATCCCAAAGTCTATGTGAAACCAGCAACATTTGATGGTTCCGGATCTTGGCTGGACTATATTGCGCATTTCGAGGCATGTTCGGAAATTAATGGCTGGACAGAAAAGCAGAAAGGTCTCTACTTGGCTGTGTCCTTGAGAGGCCAAGCTCAGGGCGTCTTCGGAAACTTAAGTTCGAGCAAACACAGTTATGACCACTTAACGAGGGCTCTGGAAGAGAGATTTTCTCCGCCAAACCAGACGGAACTTTACAGAGCACAACTCCGGGACAGACGACAGAGAGCTTCCGAAACATTGTCTGAAATGGGCCAAGATATACGAAGATTAACAAATCTTGCATATCCATCAGCCCCAGCTGATGTACGAGGTACGAGAGACATTAGCAAAAGAACAATTTATTGACTCCCTTTCAAGCTCAGACATGAGGCTGAGGATAAAACAAGCCCGGCCTACAAGTTTGAACGATGCAGTCAGACATGCTGTCGAGCTAGAGGCGTTCAACCGAGCTGAGAAGAAGACGCTCGAGAGTCAAGGGCTGTTGCGTGCAGTAAGAAATTCAGACACACCCTCTCAACAAAAGCCGAATGAGGAAATTGAAACATTAAAGAAGTCAATGGATGAGTTAAAAGCTACCATGAAAAGTCTTCAGAGTCAGATGAATTCAAGCTCTGCGCCCAGACAAACCACCTCAGAAGCTGAAAATACCAAATCTAGATATAAAGAACCACCGGTAACAGAGTCTGGCAAACGAAACAATAATAATAGTAGGTTTGCACAGAAAACTGTTACATGTTATGAATGTGGCCAAGAAGGGCATTCAAAGTGATATTGTCCAGAGCTTCGCCAGACACATGACAATACTCGGGGAAATTCCAAAGTAGCCGGCAGCGTAAAGAGGTCATCTTGTACAGGCTCTGGATTATACGTCGAAGCAAAGATAAATGGTACTCCAGCTACTTGCCTGATAGATACTGGAGCTACCTTGACAATAGTGTCTTCAAAGTTTATGAATAGTGTTCAAGCTCTGTCTAGTCTTGAAAGTTTCAAGCACAATATCTTTACTGCTTCGGGAACTGTTATGCAAAGCATAGGCAGTACAAGTGTTATTATAAAAATAGGAGGGTTCGAGACACTTGTTAATGTTCTGATAGCAAATATTGATGCTGAGGTTATACTTGGGCTTGATTATATAAGGTCACAAGGGATTGTGATAGACATAGTAAATGAGATTATGGTTATACAAGAGAAAGTGTTCAAGTTGAATTGTGTTGGCCCCATAGGATGTTCCAGGGTAAGGGTATGTAATTTGAAAGTATGTTATGAGAAAAGATTTAAGTGTGAAAAGTGTACAAGGACTTTTAAGAGGAGTAAATATCTCAGAAGACACATAAGATTGAAACATGGAGAAACGACTGGTGATAAAGTTGTGGCGAATAAGGGTGGGAGTAATTTTGAAAATGAACATCGGATGAATATTGGCCCCAAAAATTCAGTCCGGGATCGGAAGTCAGATGTTATTCTCAGACATAAAGTGGCGTTTAATGGGAGAGATTTATTGTCTGAGCAGGAAAAGACGACGATAGAGTGTAATTTTAGAAAAGGATACAAGGTGAGAAGTGGACATATATGTGTCAGGAAAACGTTGCATGATAACGGTAGTATGGCCGAGAAGTTAAGGAAGTCTGATCATTATATAGGTTGAGAAACGGATATTTTGTTCAGCCAGAGAGGTGAGTAGGTCAGATGATGTATTTTCAAGTTATATTATTGTGTTTTAGTTAAATTGTGTTCATGCGGGACGCATGTAGTCGGAGGCGTGGGTAATGTGAAGCAATTTCGTGAATTGTTTCCGTTTCGGTAGTAACCGTTTCGCTGATTTCAGTACTTTCCGTTAAGCGTCCCATAAAACGACACATTTACTCGTTATTGCATTGTTCTGGACCGAAAGAATATGTTTGCTTCAATGTAAACTGTTAAACTTGTTAAGATTTAGTTGTTTTCCAATGAGAACAGTGGAAACGAGCATAAGAATTGTTATAATTATGAAATGAAAGTAGGCGTACTCGTAATCACTAGACGCTCATTAGGACTAAAGATTTAGCGAAAATGACCGAACTGTTCCGCAGGAAGGTATAAATAGCAGTCTGTTCAGTAGAATGTGTCATTCTCTTGCTTGCTGTCAAGGTGTTCACGTCGGTGAATTAATTAGTTTTAGATTCAACATTGGTCTGCATTATAGGTCCAATATAGTACAGCTCTGTACTAGGGCATATTGACCGGGTTGTTTCGTTGAACGTATAGAACAGTATTGGTTGAGTCTAGGTTATATTAGATAGTGTCCTCAGACAATTGCTGGAAACACATGCGTCTGAGCCACTTGTAAGGTAGCTTCAGCATAGGTGTTGAGGATAGGGTTAGATAGTGACCTCAGACAATTGCTGGAAACACATGCGTCTGAGCCACTTGTAGTTTGAGAGTAGGAGTTCAGGATAGGGTTTAGAATAGTGTCTTCAGACAATTGCTGGAAACACATGCGTCTGAGGCACTATTGTTGAACAGGCTAGGTTAGATTTTAGTGTTGAAGGTTGTTTGTTTCGGGTTTTGTTCGAAAAGAGATTGTTCAAACCTTGTTGAGCATTGTTTTGAAACTTGAAATTGCCCAGGTCTGTTTTAAAAGTTCCAAACATTATTGTGGTTCTTTGTTTGTATTGCTCAGCGTGTTTGCTGGGTTCAGGTTAGATTGTTTTGTTTTGAACTCTGATTGTGTTGGAACTTAGTTTTAAATCAGTCATTTTTGTCCAGGAGGTTCATTGCCCTGGGAATATTGTTATATGTTCAGCTGATTCTAATCCTGATTATTGTGTCTCACCAAATCATTTCAGAAATCATTGTAATCATTTTGAAGCAAAGTAGCTTAGAAAAATTCATTATATTAACCAAAATACATTGCTCAGCCATATATGTTGAAATCATTTTTTGAGAGAAAAATTATTATATATTTAAGCTGAGACAAATAGTCTGAGTGCCTTCCGCTCGAGGCACGTTACAATAGCGCCACTATAATTATGTTCTGTGTTCGACCTTCCGCCCTCAAGGACACAAAACATCCGAAAGAAAACAGTATACATTAGTCATATTTGTAAACCGTTATCAGAAATAAGAAATTTACATGTATTAATATGTATTAATTTTCAGCCAAGACATAATGTATCGTAAAAGTGTGACATACACACCAGGAATATACACACTCAGAAAATGGGACTAGACATTGTGGACTGTGATATTTATTCAGATTACTGCCCATGAACAGGATCGATCAAACCGAGCAGTATTTTCATATAGGTTGACCTCGTTCGCCTTTCATTAGTTTCAATATCGCATTAGCGTTGCATGGGCCGTGTGGCGACCTTAAGTGTTCTCCACGTATTTGATCAGTATGTCAAAATTTTATTATCTGATGGGCGTTTAGCATGATAAATTTTTATTTAATAGTACTCCTTAAATTACTTTAAATATTTCGACAGCTTTTATTATGAGTGATTTGAGTATCGCAGCAAATATAAGTTTCGATATTGTTGTTGAATAATTATCGTTACTAGTTTTTCAAAGATCCATACTCGTATTCCATGTTTGGAAGTTTGTACTGTTTTTTTGTTTACAGTGAATATTTTCTGCAATAAAAATGTTTACTCAATAGTTGGACATTATGTATAGGTTATTGTTTATTTGTATCTTGTATGAAAATTAAACGGTCAGGCCCGGCGCAGCTGGGCGACCGTTTAATTTTCGTACAAGCCTCCAAATAAACTATTAAGTATATAATGGTCGAAATTATTTTTGTAACTGACAAAACAGTCGCCGCCTAAATACCGTACATGGTGGGTATGCACAAAATCAATAGTCAAACTGAAATTAGCTTTGTCATTCAATGGCTCGTAAACATGTACTGAGATAATATTTTAGGAAGTGAATTATGCATTTTTTTTTATCTGAAAACACAATGTGAACATAACTGTCTCTCAGAAAAAAAACGTGATTATGTCCTTGAGAAACAAGGGTTCATTCGTGGAAGTTCCATTTTACCCGTTACTTCATAAATAAATCTTTTATAGCATGGCAAAATAGTTTATATCAGCATCAATGGGCTCACCCGTGTCGTCTGAGCACGACCGACACTTCTCGCTGTTAGATTCACTAGATTATTTGTGACAAACAAGGGAAAGTGCAAATACTGATGACATTGATTTTGTAAGTGATCTGGATCTAAACTGGCCGCCTATGTGATAACAGACGTAAGAAGGTTATCATAAGCCAATAAAGTCAGAGCTAAAATATTTCAATGATTTTCTTTTCCTCAGACTTTCTTAGTCACGCCTCTTTGAACACTGTAGAAGATCGTTCACGAACTATACATGTTTATCAATAATTGTTCGAACAATATTGTGGAGAAAATCGGCTTACAATAAACACATTCCAGACGCGCGACTTGATGAGAATTAAGGTTCGAAATATTTGAAAAATACTGCATTGTCATTGTCTCAAAAATAATTTCAACCATTATATACATTTTCTGAGACAGTGAAGATTTAAAACACAACAACAAGGTGCCCAGGTTTTTATAAATACCTTGCAATTCTTTCAGCATTCTTTAATTATCCAGCAACTAACATGGCACCGGTAAATGTTGTATATCGTTGTCCAAATAGGGAATCATTTGCACAGCATTCTAGTCTTAGCCACACTTCGTCAGCGGCGTTCAGCTGAGTGATAACAGTTGCTGAACCCTGGTCGTGATATCCGCCAGCTCCATAACCGTATATTTTGGCAAGAACTAATCCATTCTTGACGACAAGTACGTCAAACCATTGATTATTATTGAACGAAAGAATTGAAGCGGAGAAAATATAAAGTCCTGTTGTGGGTGCAATGAACACTCCGTGTTGCTGGTGGTATCCGTTTCCAAGATTCAGAAGAACGGTTTCAAATACGATATTCTGGTTAACGCCAATGTTCGGTATTTCGTTCTTGTCATTTACTGCATGGAAAGCTACGACTTCTGATTGACGTACAATTCTGTGAGGATGCCCTAAAAGAGAAATATTTAAAACTGTCTTACATTATTATAAATAAGAGTACTTATAGTTAATGTGTTGATGCGCCATGTCCTCTTTAAAGGTCTTTCCTTTTTTCGGCGTAGATGTCTAAGCTCACTTTTGACCTAATTTATTAACAAATGAAGTGTATAGATTTCTATAGATTTCTACTTTCGGTTTGAACCAGGAAGTAAGTTTCCCTTGAATTTCTTGAAAACCCTAACATTATTTTGACAAATTGGCACTAAACATTGTAGACCAGCTTATACTTATTTCAGGTATGAATTGGTTTGGTATATTGTCCATGAATTTCAGAGTTCTCATGCAAACGGTTTTTCTTTTGATTTAGTATGTGCTTGATAATTAGAACATGAATGAGACTAAATTGAGCTTGCAAACTTTAACTACATCCTTAGCTAAATATATTTCTTTACTAAAATCTAGGTGGCAATAAGTATTTTTCCAAAAATTCATTTTTGAAATTTTAGCCATTTGCAATGTTTGCGACGCCTTAAAGAAAATGATGTTACACTTTCACTGTAAAGCTTAAAATTTAAGTAATAAAATCTGCGAGCTTGAAATATTGTAATATTTGTGAGTTTTTAGTTAATGGAAATTTACCCTAGCTCTTTTAGTAATTAAAATGTTTACCCGTCTCTTAAATCGGGCAGCTGTATATAATATGCTACGCGATATAAACAATGAGTTCGCTATTTAAGTCTTGAAGTCTTCACTAAATATATTTTATTCTTTCAGCAATTGATATATCATCTGATACATTATGTTTTAAGAATAAACACATCCAAGGCCTTTTACAATACGTTTCTTATCTAAAACTCATTCTTTATCGCGACTGAGGATTTTACAATGTGCTTACTTGTCTTAAATCTGGCAACTACGTGTAACTTATGTTACGCGAAAAAACTTCGAGTCCGTTATTAAAGCAATTGCACTCAAGTCATATCTAAGGACATGCTAGCGTAATGGTTTTCAGTAGATGATTTTTATCAGATTGCTATTAAAGCATACAGCTTTCACAGAGTAGAAAGTTGTGGTATATTCTAGAACTGTTTCATATTGCTAGGAAATTCTCTTCAAGTTTTGAAGAAAACACTTATACGTAACTCTTTATTAATGTTTATTGCTCACAATAAGTCTTAAGATCTTTAATGAATTTCTTATTATCTTGGTAATTAATACATCCTCTACTAACTTGCTTTTTATGTTTAAGGTATTAATAAAGCAAATACCTTTAAAATCCGTTTTTTCATAATTTTTAGATTCACATTTATAAACAAAATTAAAATCTATTTATCTGTTCCTTAATTTGTGTGGAATGTAATTTTACATTCAAATCTAAGTAATTTAATAAAAAGTCATTGTGAAGGATTCACAATGAAATTATTTAATTTACACGTAAATCAAGATGTAGTGAATAATACCAGCTACAAACTGCATCATTTCATATACAATCTACGCCGTTTATCTTTTTTTTAAAGATATTTCTTGTTTCAAATTCATAAATATTCGAACACACAATAAACTTAAAATAATACAGGCTGTCTGTGAAGTTAAATTTAGATTGTGTTGCTTTGAAATACTTTTAATTTTTATTGATAATTCAGTTGACCTAGAAACATGGGATACTCGCTCAAAACCACTGATCGATAAATATGAGACAATGTATTACCTTGCATTGCGTTACGTTGATTCCTTCTAGAATTTTCAGTTGTTTTCCAGCTAGAATTATTCACATTTGGTTTAGAGTCAAGTCTAGTTTGTCCTTTTGCGTAATATATAGGCACAGGAACAGGAACATCTGATTTTTCACCTTGCAAGTCATCATCGCTAGGACTGAGTATAGCAGTTTCAAGTTCAACAATTCTGGCTTTAAGATTCTCTACTTCCGTAGATAGCTCTTCGATAGTAGAATCTTTTGCATGAAGTTGATTTGCTAGCTTTTCGATCTCCTTAATCAGTCCTGAATCTGAACAGAAAGACAAATAAATTGCGATGATTGCGCACCTACTGATTATAAACTCCATTCCAATAGAATGTATAATCTTTGTTTTCGGAGAATTTTTATTAAATGCTTTTCTTAACGGCTGAATATTTGATATCAAAATTGAAATATCTTTCACTTTTAATATCAGATATTTAAGCTTTAAGAAAAGCTGTTAATGTACCTAAAATAGAAAACAAGCATAATCTTATCTCGCAATACATGAAATTTAATAAATATTTAAAAGAAATACAAGTATGAAATTACTTGTTATAACTTATTTCATTTTGCCCTAACATTTAACACATATATTCAAGCAAGCATTTCATGATAAATGGTATTTAAGGAAAAACCTCGTAGTCGTATTATTCAGAAAAGACAAACCTTTTTGTTCTAACGCTGCAAGTCTTTCCATTATACTGATATCATTCCCATAGCAAAAGGAAAATACCAACGCAAAACTGTATAACGCTATGTACATTTTATTTGCCATTTTCAAATTAAAAATATCTGAATCTAGAACAATTCAACCTTATCATAAACATGGCCTGCATAAATCTATTGGTTTCTCTATTGGACACTAGGATTCTTATCTTAATATGAAATTTAAACCTACTACATTTACGAATGAAAAATATACGAACAAATGATAGCCTATTTCAAGCGAAATAAGCCAACAAAAGAACTTTTTTCAATGTCCTTTCCCCTTAAGCAGAAAATCAACTAATTTGTCTCCGTTCGCTACTTATCGATTTAAAGAAAGCAGGCTACCAACTGTTGCTCGGGATATCTTGTAATAAATTTATTCCTATTATAATGTAATAATAAATTTATAAGACAGTTTATTTTATCACTGAGAACATGGTATCGGACACGACAAAAATGAAATAATTGCAGGCCAGATTTGATTGAGCATGTTCATGGGCAGTAATGTAAATGTACATTACAGCCCATGCCGCCTAGACCCGGGTTGAGCGCAATGCACAATTCAATATTTAAACAAATAAACAATAGTACAATTTCGATATATCCAAACGATTAAAGAATTTTTTGTCTTACAATATTTAATTTTTATGCGTGTCTTAAAACCGTACCGGATCTACTTTCGTTATACTTTACAGAATTTTCTCTCAGTGTTCTCATATACGTAGAGAAAAGCATAAACACCGTTTTTCTGCAAAACATGGAGTAACTCAATGAGGACCGCCGTCGCGTAAATTGACAGGAAAATGGAAGGACACTAATGAAATAGAAACATGTATTTATCTTCGGACTAAATCCGTTAAAAAATTAAAGCTGTAAACGAATGATTTTAAAATAACTTTCTAACAGTGCTCCATCAAAATAAAAAGCGCACTAAATATCTATTATAATATACCTATCATTATTGTTCATTTCTAAAAAAATATAGAATCGTATAAGCCTAAAAGTGTAATAAGAACTTATTATAAGGCAATGTTTATTTCCCCCAATGCGTAAAAACCATCTGTAAATTCAGAACAAGGCAGTCGGAACGACAGCAATATCCCCCGCCGCAGATGAGAATGTGGGAAAGGTTATGGATGGTTAAGAGCAAATTAAACAATAGCTCTGGGCAACGGGCAGGCAGGTGGAAACCATTTCAAGTGCAAGGGTATGTCGTGTTCAGAAAAGTTTCAGAGCATTGGCCTGCTCAAACAAGACAGGCGGCCTTGACCTTGAGCCAGCAAGGTTGGAACATGGGTTCTGCACATCAGGTTAATGAAGTGAAGATTTCACTTAAGTTTCATGATATTCATTCCAGGGGTTCAGAAGATATGAACTTGGCACGAAATGCATGATTCAAATCTTCAAACACCACTGGTGACCTTGACATTGAGCCGGCCATGTTGGAACATGGGTTCTACATGTCGTCTTTATGGGGAGAACATTTGACTTAAGTTTCTTTCTAGTGGTTAAACAGTTATAGACCGGACACAAAGCATGCAACTTTCATGAAATTCCTTCAAGGCTTTTCAAAAAACAACACTGGTGACCTTGACATTGAGGCGGCCATGTTGGAACATGGGTTCTGCGCGTCGTCTTCATGGGGAGAACGTTTGACTAAAGTTTCATGAAATTCCTTCTAAGGGTTGAAAACTTATGGACCGGACACAAAATATGCTCAAACACCATAGGCGGCTTGACCTTGAGCCAGCCAGGTTGGAACATGGGTTCTGCACAACAGTGTATAGAAAGGCGGTCAAATGTGAATGTACAAACAATTACATTTCTGAAAAAGCTAACAGTATTATTTGGATCACAACTAACCAATGCAAAAGGCGTCCTTAAAATTCATACAATTTTTTAAACTTAATTATTGAAATAAAATAATAGTTTTGATTATATAGAAAAAGGAATGCAGACAGTTTTATGATGTCTTGCTAGACAAACATAGTATAAATAAAAACAAAAACTTCAAAACTATATATACAAATTTAATGATTGTACTTTGTAGATAACATAAAACTAAAAGACTTATTCAGTTAAAAATAGATTAACAAGATTCTTGTAACAAAAGTATTCCTTTAAAACTTTATAGAGTATTATATGTTTAAATTGTACCTCAAGATAGTAAACAATTTATCATTTATTTTGCAAATACGGATATATCAAATCATTCATCATAATTACAAAACAATTGAAGAATAACAATCTGCATATTCAACTTAGGGACAATGAAAAGGTGTTCCTACTAAGTTCATGCAAAGAAGCAACAATGTAATGAAAAGGTGTTCCTACCAAGTTCATGCAAAGAAGCAACAATGTAATGAAAAGGTGTTCCTACTAAGTTCATGCAAAGAAGCAAGATTGTAATGAAAAGGTGTTCCTACCAAGTTCATGCAAAGAAGCAACAATGTAATGAAAAGGTGTTCCTACTAAGTTGTTGTAAAGAAGCAACATTGTAATGAAAAGGTGTTCCTACTAAGTTCATGCAAAGAGGCAACATTGTAATGAAAAGGTGTTCCTACTAAGTTCATGCAAAGTAGCCACATTGTAATGAAAAGGTGTTCCTACTAAGTTCATGTTAAGAAGCAACATAATAATGAAAAGGTGTTCCTACTAAGTTTATGCAAAGAAGCAACATTGTAATGAAAAGGTGTTCCTACTAAGTTCATGCAAAGTAGCCACATTGTAATGAAAAGGTGTTCCAACTAAGTTCATGCAAAGTAGCCACATTGTAATGAAAAGGTGTTTTTTTAAATGTCGTGTACACACAAAATCACTCGTTTAAGATAGGTGTTTTGCTTATTTTTCGGGTGTTTGCGTGTTTGATCATATAAAAAGCATCTTACAGCTGTCATAGCAATCGGGTGCCGTTTTCTGAAATATTCAAAGACAAATTCAAACTTTCAAACAAAATTTGTCTTAAAATGTTTGAGAAAATGGCAGCTGATAGGTATTTGAGGGTAAATGTAACACTAAAAGTGCACGACATTCTAAAACGTAACGTGTCTAGTTACCCTGTTGGAAGTGTACATTGTTTAAATATATATCTATAAACAGTTAAACATTTTAACAATAAAACATACGTCTAGTAAATCCCATATATCACTAACTATAATAATTGTTTTGGACTATATACTATATTCCAATTGTCTTTTCAAATGCTATTCAAAACATAAACTACATGTAGTAATCCTTCTATAGTTGTGAAAAGTTTCTTAAGTTTTTTGTTCAAAGTACTCCTGAAAATACAGATTTATACAAAAATATGTATTTGTGGAAAACTATAATGGAACCATTTATGTGAGTTTAAAATGACTTTCAATACAAGAGCTAACAAACATCAGAAAACGGCACAGAATATTTATAATTGCTTCGTAATACGACAGGCAGAAAGAGAGAAATATTTATTTTGACTTGTACATAAAACATCGTCCATATACAATATACATATTTCAAAAAATACATTCAATTTACATGCAACATTATAGCAAAATATGTATATCAACTGTTACATACAACATTTTCACGTGTCAAGTGAAAAAAAAAGAAACTAAATAAAAAACTTAACGTCGTAAAGAGCTATTTTTCTACATAAGAGTTAATATTTGTTACTGAAGTCCAAGGATTATGGCTTACGAGGATGAAGCATACCGGATCCCAGATACCGAATTTCTGGGGTTTTTTTTCCAGCGCTATACAAGGCCCTTATAGTTAAGCCATAATCACATAAAAATAAATAAAAGCAGAGAAAATCCAGCTTCATTTTCATGAGTAATATATGTTATGTATGCTGAAAATTTGAAGTCATGCAAGTTTCAAGAACACTTACAGCCGTCAAACACATTTTTTTTTCAGCGACACACTTTGTTTCATGCTTGTTCATTCTAAACATGAACATAATGTTGGAATTATGGAATTATCTATAGGGTAACATATTAGATTATTATAAAATGAATCATAATTGAGATTAAATCAGTAAAACTCAATAGTTAAACTATCTATGATCTAATCTTAATTTAGGCATTAAGATCAGCAGTTAACAAAAATCACAGAAAACTAAGTGCAAACTTCTTTTTGAAAAGATGTCCGTTTGGCTCCTAGTGTACTCCATAGACTTCTGGTTGAAGCGGAAATGTAAATAAAAAATTGATTACTTTTTAAAAGAAGCATGCAAATGAAAACATTTTGGCGACTTTAACTAAAATAATAATAATAATAATAATAAGTTGAACTTTTGAAGGCCTGGGCGTAGGGCTCTTTTCGCAGCACAACACCACAACATTTTGGACATGAACATTATCATATTTAAGCGATCATTGTTTAAACTTTGATAAAAACGAATGGCAAAGTTATGCCCTTTACCTCGAAATCGCGACGATATAAGTATCTTCGACGGTTTTTGGGTTTTGCTCATGAAACTAGATTTTCGGCATATTTTGAACGCTAAATTATGACCATGACTATTCAGGTAGGTCCATTCTATTCTGAATTATTTTGCAGAACACTTGTTGCGAAGTTGTATTAAAATTCCTTCAGGGGTTGCGCCGGAAACATGACCCGGAAACTACTTAAGTATTAATGTTTTTAGACGCAAAGTACCGTCGCATTGCTGTGAATATTTCTGTGCAGGTTGGCAAATATGCCCTCAATAGTTGCTCAATAGTTGCTGATGTATGCTCCGGAAACTAAATCTTTGCATATTTTGACTTAGATGGTTACTTAGATATTCTAACTCACATGCTCCGGAAACCAGATTTGCGACAGAAGAACGGACGTTCTTACGAACGTCATTTATGTGGCTACTCTATTGTCCTCTCTATTGTTCTTTTAGCCACATAAAAGAAAAAAAAGCCACGTAACAGAACGGAATGAATAGAATTTACCGTTACCATTGTTCTCATAGCCACATAAATGGCGTGGCGTAAGCACGGACGGACGGACATCGGAATACAAGGCGATTACTATAAAGTACCCGACCCTTCTGGATCGATAAGATAACAATCAATCTACAACTCTCGTATTTTTTGTAACCCAACTTTTGTTCATGATCTTTATCAAAAAAGCTCGTCTGAAAACAACAATATATATTAAGCTCGTTTATCATTCTGATATAAAAATACAACTGTAAAATTGAAATAAATAAAGCATCTTTTATGAAAAAAGACCTAACAGAATATGTAACATTCAGAAAACACAGCCACCCAACACAGCAAAAGGGCAAAAGGAAAAAGACAGTATGAATTTTTATTCATACATGTACATTGTTGTTAAAACGCAGTTTTGAATACCTTTTTACAAATGACGAACTTTATAATTATTTTTGTAGGGAGAAATAAAATTACGTGAATGTTATTAATTTTTCAATCAGAAAGATGATTAGGCGAAACATATTCTCTCTTATAACGGTTGCTGAAAAACACTTTCAATAGCATCAAGAGTTGCGTGAAAAATGAGGTGTGCGTTTGTTGATTCTGGATGTTTAGTTATGAAAGCTCCAAGTTGACTATAACCAGCAAATGAAAATCCATTTTCACTTAATTGCGGGATTATATCCTCCCACTCCTCTTTTGATGGTCCCTTACAGCCCGCTAACTTCACATTCGCAGATGGCGACAGTCCGTAGATACTGTCAAAACACAACCTCCAGTTTAAGATCGTCATCGTTATTTTTGACAGATAAACACTTTCCAGTGTTGTCATTTGAGGAGACAGATTAAGTGCAGTGTCACCGAGTTTTATGTTCGACATTTGAAGCTCTCGCAGTTGCAGTAATGTCGTGATTGCACAGGTCATCACATCAGCCGAGAGGCGTATGTTCCACAACGTTAGATCGGACAAGACCGGCGCTCCGTGTAAATCAGCAAACAACGATGACATGGTTATTTCAGATAGACAAGCACCATCAACGTAACTTCTCTCAAGACATATATTGTTCACATGTATATCTAGTAGAGGTGCAGCCGCTAGATCCAAACCACGAAGCTGGTCGTGCTGGGAGAGATTTAGGACGATACCTTGACAACTATCAGAATGATCCGTACAAGTTAAATATCGTAAGCTAACTTCTGTCAGTACTGTTCGGTTCTCTATATATCTGAAGATACTGTCAATATCCTCGTGAGACATTCTAACCTCATCTAGTCCAATGGCTTTCAAGTTATTCAGGCCTGGTAATATCGGGATGCAGATATCTATCTCCATATCTACGAACTGTAAACTGGTAAGTGTGCCTGCTGATTCAGAAATGATGTTTGTATAAATTGCATCGTATTTGTGAAAGCTCAATGCAAATTTCTGCAATGACTGGACCAAATATGGCTCAATGATATGCAGGAAATCTGCCATATTCGCAACAAATAGAGATTTTATTTTGTCTTTATTGAACGATACTATTCTCCCCAGTGCCGATAAGTCATTCTCTGTTATACCATGATCATAAATGAACATATCGTATAGTGGAAACGTACATTGCTGCCCGATATCATTTTTCAAAGCTTCTTGATAGCAGGCGATCTGCATCGATTGATAAGACTGTAAAGTCTCAAGACTTTCGCGTATACAATAATAAAAAATGTCGCTTGCAGTGGTTCTGTAGTTGGTGGTTATCTTGTCACGTTCTACGACATCTTGCAGTTTCGAGGAAATATTGGAATACATGTTGGGATTCATTCCGCACAGAAACTGAAACATGTCTGACATTGCTAAAACGTCTGGAAGCGATTTACAAGCATCCAAAATGACGTTGTTACTATCAGATTCCTCGGTATTGTGGCTAGTTGCCAAGTATAGAGCTGCAAAGTATTCCTGCATACTCTTATGCTGGAAACATATATTGTAATTTACAGTTGACACGTATTGTGTGTCTTCAATTTGTGACAACAGTCCAACTGTAAGAAAAAAGTCTATTTCATCGTTTTCAAGGAACGTTAAGACAATTGTTCGTTCAAATATAAGTGTGCTGCCTTTAATATTGTGGCAAAGTGCATGGAATGCTAATTTTCCAAGTTTTAAGAGAGGATTCATAAAGCCTATACATGTTGCATTGTTTTTCAAGCATTTTGGAACTACAACATTCTCTGGGGGTGACGATGGTTTAAAAGGCAATTCTCTCTGATTATTTGCTCGCACCAGAGTAAAGTCTGTAATGTTGGTGTATACTTCACACCTTGTCTTAACTTCTAAACGACCATCAAACCACAAAGTGATTAGCTGAAGCTTGACATAAGGGGTATTCAAAACATCATCTTTCACTCTAGAGACCGCTTCCCGAAAGTCTGATACGTTCTTTTGCGCATTAGATGGTTTGTTTTTATTTAAAATTCCAATCGCGTTTTTTTCAAGTTTTTCAGAACTTTTTTTATCCAGCAGAGACAGTTCCACATAGCGGTCGATGTGATTAGCTGACAGTCCAACTGTGCTCATCTTCCATGGACGCGTAGTGCATAGAACTGTACATCCATAATGATGATTGTTGTGTGGTATTTCAGGCCTTATTCGGCACGTGACAGGATGGACCCATTCATCTAGCCCATCCAAAATCACGATACACCGACAGTTATTGAGAGTATCTAAAATAAATTGACTAGAGTAATGTGTTCTCCTAGCTAATTTTCTGGAAACCATTTCAAAAATAAGGTCATCCAGAGTACAGTTTGAAGAGGAATGATATTCTCTTAAATGCAAAAGAAACAAATAGTCAAATTTTTTCATGGCTTTGATATCATCCTTCAAAAATTTACCAGTCAACTTTCTTTCGGGCTTGTGTGCCTGACACCATGTTATGGCCAGACTTTGAGAGAAGGCGGTCTTACCATAGCCAGCCTGAGCCTCTATGTAAATCTGTCTATAAAAATATTTGTCGTCTTTTTTGATCAAGTCTTTCAACGAACTAACTTTTGTTTTTGCAGACCTTGATCTATCTGCGTTCTGTTCCTTACAAAATGGGACATCTTTGACGTGTATTGGTGGTCGAACAAAAAAGTCTACCAGTGGTGCATTACGATTCGCTACTAATGGAACTATCGGAATCCTCGCTTCGTTGTTGCTGTAGTGATTGATCAAGTCCTCCTGAAGATCTGTAACATAAACGTGCAGTTATTTACGGCTGTATAGTATAGACCTCCACTAATTGAACTACTTATATATTCGCCTCTTGGTTTGCAACAGAGGTTGACCAGGGCCGCCTGAAGATCTGTAAAATAAACAAAGTTATAATAATTATTTACCAAAATGAATGTACATGCACTGGAATTTTCGCTGCATAGTTGCGGTAGTAGTCTTACTGAAGACAAACATGCTGTAATAAAACGGTGGTACAATTCGGTC
Organism: Corbicula japonica; assembly: GCA_038501625.1. NCBI lineage: Eukaryota > Metazoa > Mollusca > Bivalvia > Venerida > Cyrenidae > Corbicula > Corbicula japonica. Next base: position 2,017,321 of record JAZAYU010000065.1, on the reverse strand, counting down.
TTCTACAAATGTGTGTACCGGAATCCTAGCTTCATTGCAGAATAAGTTGTCGATCAGATCCTTCTGATGATCTGAAACAGAAGAGTAAGCTCGTCAAGTTTAATGAACGTTTAAACAAATAGATGTAAAGGGAACTTTGAAAGCCATCGACAAATATGAAAATATTGCAGGCTCGGTTTGATTGAGCCTATTCATGGACAGTAATGGAAATGCATATTACTGCCCACGCCGCCTAGCCCCGGGTTGAGCGCAACTCAATATTTACACTAATAAACAGTACAATTTTGACCATCCCAAAAAGTGATTTGTTTACTTTGATAATTTATTCTTTAAAGATAATTAAATGTTATATTTTAAACGACACTGCTCCCTAATAGAATATATTATTTTATAGCGCATGTCTCAAACAATGCAAAATGACTGTTTACAAATAATTATTGATAAAATTGTAAGTATGTTCTTTACTTTTGACCCTGTAACTAAAATGAGCCATCTCACAAGAATTCCTATCTTATTGTGATGTTTAAAAACTATGGAAGAGATAGAGAAAGAGTCTTTGTGATAATGAGCAAAACCATGATTTGACATTTGCCTTGCCAGGGTACTAATTACAACATCAACGGATACCTACCCACAACATCTTATCATATATTCCTAAATTCGAAAACTCTGGGTCAAAAGGTTTTTGAGATATTGAGCTGAAGCGATTTAACATTTCACGGCCAAAAAGACATTGACCTTTAAAAACAGCAGTAAAAAACATTTCCATTACTGCCCATGAACAGGCTCAATCAAACCGAGCCTGCAGTATTTTCATATTTGCCGTGGTCGAGGATCTTCAAAGTTCCCTTTTCATCTATTTGAAAAAAGAATGTTTCCCCAAGCTAGAGGGTAATATGATTATAAATAACAAGAGGGTCATGATGGTCCTGAACGCTCAGTTATCAAAGCTTTATCAATACCAGTTTCAGAAAAGAACATTTAGTAGATAATATTTCAAAAAAAGGTGAAATATGCATATCAGGAATTCAGAATTCACATTCAGAAAAAACAGCCTCCCCTCACAGTCAAGAAGAAGAGAGGGAGAGAGCATGGTTAATAAAATGATCAGTTTCAAAAGAGACATCACTAACAATTAACAAAAATGAGAACCCGAGGGGTTTTTATATTGTATAGATATTTATATTTCTAGCTAGACGTTTCTGTGTAAAAGATTTCACTGAATGTTGTCTTTGTTATAAGAACCGATGATATGACAGACAGGCTTATGAAAGGGACATGGCTTGAGAAGGTCATTAAACAAATGTTTATGTTAAAATAATTTCTGAAATCTGACAGACGGCTCCTAAAAAAAGATTGTACAGCTATCCCTTTAGACGTATACTGAAAAAAAGGCCATGCTCCATAATAAAGGTAGTTATGGGTTTATAGTCTGGTTCTTAGTAACTTCTTACGGAACATATTCACCCGAATTTCACATTTTCCCCCTGATAACTGTATATGTTATCGTCATCTGTTAACAATCTGCGCCGAAAGCAGCAACGGATCATTAGCTGATATTCTTTACAGGTACCCATTTATACACGTGTGTGGATAGAAGCAATGAGGGCTTAATTTCTTGCTCAAAAAATAGCGACCGGACTGGGGCTCGAACCCGGGTCCCCTCGATCCCTAAGCGAGCGCTGTACCACTGGAATACCGCTGCCTTCTTACTACCGCAGCCTTATTATGGCCATATTTGTAATAGAAGTTTAGGGCTCAAACAAGTTTGATATAGAGTTTAGTAAGAAACGTTCCTGTAAATTAGTTTTGAAATCTTACAGGCGGTGTTTGTAGAGAAGTATTTCAAGTTTTCCCTATTGAAATACAGAGAAAATAACTCTCGATCCTGGGATGCCATTTTATCGGAATGCCATTACTTTTCATGTAGTCTTTTAACAAATTTTGCGGTTGAATATTTTTTAAAGTACCTAAGGTTTCAAATGAGATATATTGTCTGTAGAAAACATCTGTTGAATACAACACCAACAACTGACGACCTGTCTTTCAGTTTGAGTTTAGGAATTCAAGTAATAAATATGAAAAAATTGGTTGAGATGGGGTACTACCACACACACGAGCTCCACGTTGAATGTTTATATTAGAAATAGAAAACTTTAAAAAAAAATCTAATTGAAAAACGGGCATAACTGTGGCAAAATACAGTAAAGAGATGTGAAACCTGTCCTGATCAGTGCTACTTTGATGTCAGACAACTATAATAAGTTTTCAAAGCTCTACCTTCATTGGTTACTGATAAAAAAGTGATGTTTAAACAAAAATGAAATTTCTTAAGAGAAAAATTTTCAAAAGTGACAAAATAATGTCAGAAATTATTAAACTCGTCCTGATAATTGTTTCTTTGGTGTCTGACAACTTTGTAAGTTTCAAAGCTCTACCTTAAGTGGTTACAGAGAAAAAAAATAAACTTAAAAAAAAACTCGTAAATGTTGATTCCCGCCCGCTCGCCGAAAGAAATACCCCAATCTTATAACCAGGTTTTTCAAAAGAGTAGTTGGAAAACATTATATACATCCAGCATTTCAAAATGAGTTATGTTTGCTAGAACTACAAATAATTGACTCAAAATCATCTGTACTCTTCACACAGCAGCTGATTTTTTTTATTTTTATCAAACTCATTCAAATAAATACCTTTCCGTTTGCGTTCAATTTCCATCTTTTCTTTGGTTTCACGTTTTCTTATTTCCAGCTTCCTTCGTTTTGCATGCTTCGTGATATCCTTCTTGTGTTTTTCCGTAAGCTCCTCCAAACCATTTTTACAGTCAGCTACAATGCTGTCGATCTCGGCGATAGAATCTGTTTTGAGTTTAGAATAATGATCCTGGATTTTTTGCACGAGATCTCTTTGCTGATCGCTAAACGTTTCTCTGATGTTATTTTGGAGTACCTCGGTAATGTCCTTCTCATGTATTGTCAGATCGTTTGTTTTCAACTAAAAGAAAGAAATAAGGAATGCTTATCAATTTTATAACATCCATGCATGTAACAGGTAGTTATTCTACCAAAACAGTGTGTAACATTTATGGTACATCTAATAAGAGTTTTATTTCACAAAACGATGATATCATAGTTTACGCTGAGAATAATTAATAAATCTGTTGCTACACACCCTACACATGACACATTTCGGGTTGCTGCTCAAATACAAGTGAATTATAAATACAAAGATACTGAATCGACAGATGTGCAAAATACATTAATTTGAGTCTTCAGATGATAATTCTCTCTAATATTTACAGTGATTTCATTCGTGTTAATGTTCTATCTGGTACACTCCAAAAGCTTGGTCATTTCAAATAACCACACTGCATTATGTATATAGAACAGGGTTTCTGACGTCATTTTTTTTTTGTTACACTTGTTAAACAAATCCGTTAAAGATTTAGGTCGAGATAAGTTTTTTGGTTATTTTATTTTGTATGCTTAAAGTACACAAAAATGCTTTGTTTCAATAATTCAGTTTCAGTTTTAAATTGAGTAAGCTTTGGATATTATTCAATCACTCAAAGGATATACTTGATGCATTTTAATTATTTATTTTTGATACTCAAATCCACTGTTATAACTGTCCGAATTATAGTCATTTGGAATCCACCGACCTTTTCCTCGTAAGGGCAATCCCATTCGCCGCTGATCAAGAAATCTTATTTATTTAAAATAATTAACTGATGGTCCAATGTTCACTTTCATATGAGCACCACCGTTTGTAATATCTCCAAAGTAGTACCCTAATAGTAATATGCAAACCCATTTCTGCCCATGAATAGGCTCATCAAAGCCATTATGCAATATTTTCATTTATTCGTCATGTATTCGGTTTTAGATATCTTCTCTATATCTATTTCTACCAAACAAAGTGCAAGAAAAACAGTTTGACACCAACGGTTGGTATTTGATTGAATAATAAAATCTATACCATTCCAAGTTTCTTAACAGCATCTGTCGCTGAAGGATCGTTCAACAGCCAGGCAGGATCACATAGAAGGTTGATGAGAATATCAATGTAGACACTTAGATCACTGTCGGACAGTAAGTGATCAGGTGAGTGTCGAATGTCACGCCCAACATTCCGCGCCTTAAAATAATTAAAGCACGTGGTATAGTTATAATAATAGGATAAAAAGGCCCCATAATGATGTTTTTGTGTTTTTATTAAATAAAATACATGTACATGAATTAAGCTTGTTTATGTGTAACTGAATCATTGTTTAATCATCGGTTGAATTATTGAATTTAATATTCACCAGAATTTTAAATGTAATTTTATTCTTATTATTTATTAATTGCATGCAATAAATATAGACACTTCAATACCAGATTGGTTCAGTCTGCAACGTCATTAGGTTGATGATAATATATGTGTACTAGAATTCACAAGCAATTCAGGACAGTGTTTCCTTTTTCAAAATTTTCTCAAGGAGCATGTCCTCATATTCCGTTTTCCCGAGGTTTTCAATTGTTCGCAAACTCACTCTGCCCGCCCCCTTCCAGCTGCATAAACTCTGGACCAAGTAAACAATTTAAGACAAGTACATGTAAACCATTTAAGATGATATCATTATTTGATAGAAATCTGACAATACCAGCTCCTTTAAATCTCAACAGAAATGTTTTAGAAATTATTCATATTATAATTATACGCACAAATGACATCATTACATTATTATATACATTATCTACCTTCGTACAGATGTTCGGTTCAATCCCCAAATTTGCGCGTAGTTGTGTTTGGAAAGCTGTGTTGTTTATGATCACTGACAGGATCCCGTTGAAGTCGGTCTCGTTGAAAGATGACTTTTTAGAATAACCATCTGACATAAAGCACTTGGCGATCTCGAAAGCGTCCGTACACCATTTCTGAGGGTCTGTATTCTTCCAAGACGGCTTGTTAAACCTGTGATCATTGCAGATACTGTTCATGAGAGTATTGCAGACACCACGAGAACACAAATGCTGGGGACCCTGAACTATATGACTATGATTTCTATTTACATAACATTGTGGTAACTTCTTGATCGTGCAGGTGCATCTGTTTTGCACATTTGGTGAGGGTACAAGCTGCAGCAATCGCTGGTGATGCTGATCAACCTCTGTTTTAACAAAATCTGTCAAACCATCCTTGGTAATGTTGAGAGCCAATGCTCCCTTGATCCAATTTGTAAATTCTTTCTTCGTCAACGTGGGAGTCAAGCCTGATGCCATTATTGCTAAGTAAGACCACAGAGTGCTTCATCTAAATATTAAGTGCGAGTGTGACCTCTCAAACATACTGAAATGTTAAGAAAATAATTATGTTTCAGTCCCCAGATCCGTCAATCCGTAATCATATATTTTTCAATATGTTTCATCATAATCATTGTTTCACTGTTTAAAGATACATAAATTGATCACACTAGTTTTGGTCGTTTGTATCCATTGTTCCACATTTTGAAGCAAACAGTTCCATCCACACTTTTAAGTTTTACAAGACAGGTATCACTAGAGACCTGGTATTTGACTATTTGAATCGTATCGTTTGATATAAAGGAAATTCTGAAATTGATATCTTTTGATATAATATATTTTATGACAGCTGCTGCCATCATTGCAGATAATTAAATTTAATATTGTGCGTGTGGCGATGCCTGATATCCATATTTTCCTTTTTTGACAACTATTGGCAAATATTCATGTGATAAAATGACTAATAAGAAAAAGTCAATGATAAAAGCAAGTAAAATGTGTATAGATTAATGAACCATAACTTCTCATTTGAAAAGAAGAATAACTTTAAAATGAGTTATGAAAGTAGAAAGCAATTTATGAAGATGAACTCCAATTAGTCTCCAAATCCTCTTCCGCTTCTACTGATTCTTTTGACATCATTTACATATACTCTTGTAGTCAATTTCTTTGTTTACCAAATAAAATTAAAAAAGGGAAATGAAAAATATTTTTAAAAGGGTTCAGAAACATTTCGGAAATGAAGTCGCTCGTGGCGTTGGGCATTTATTTTAAATCTCATATCAATCACTCGAGTAATTCTAGTCATGTTAATCATATGGGCTTACTGCGTGAAAACTGAGAACTCAATCAAAAGACTGTAAATTAATTATTTTCAATAAAGACATTTACACAAAAGAATGTAAAATGATCACTGATTACAACACAACAAATTTTAAAGGAAAAATGGTCATTATACATCACAATCTAAAAGGATCCCTTATCATTTTACAAAAAGAAGAACTTAAAAGATCAATGTTAATAATACAACCGGATCGTAAAGGATCCCTTTAATCACACATCAGGATCTTAAAAGCATTCATCATACAATAGGATCTAAAAGGATCACCGATTATTTGACTACGGAATTCCGTTGGGGCCGTCGTTGTTTCGCACTTTCTACCTCTTGGGCGAGAACACGAAAACGCGAAAATACGATGCGAGATCGCGAAACAACGATGCGATATCGCGAAAACACGATGCGAGGTCGCGAGAGTACGATGCGAGAACGCGATATTTATATCGCGCTCTCGCATCGTACTTTCGCAACCTCGCATCGTTGTTTCGCGTTCTCGCATCGTGTTTTCGCGTTTTCGTGGTCTCGCCCTCAGGACAGCGAGACCACGAAAACGCGAAAACACGATGCGAGATCGCGAAAGTACGATGCGAGAACGCGATATTAATATCGCGCCCTCGCATCGTACTTTCGCGACCTCGCATCGTTGTTTCGCGTTCTCGCATCGTGTTTTCGCGTTTTCGTGGTCTCGCCCTCAGGACAGCGAGACTACGAAAACGCGTAAACACGATGCGAGATCGCGAAAGTACGATGCGAGAAGGCGATATTGCGAGGGCGCGATATTAATATCGCGTTCTCGCAATGTACTTTCGCGACCTCGCATCGTGTTTTCGCGTTCTCGCATCGTTGTTTCGCATTTTCGTGGTCTCGCTGTCCTTAGGGCGAGATCACAAAAACGCGAAATCACGATGCGAGAACGCGAAACAACGATTCGAGGTCGCGAAAGTACGATGCGAGGGAGCGATATTAATATCGCGTTCTCGCATCGTACTTTCGCGACCTCGCATCGTGTTTTCGCGTTCTCGCATCGTTGTTTCGCGTTTTCGTGGTCTAACTGTCCTTAGGGCGAGATCACGAAAACGCGAAATCACGATGCGAGAACGCGAAACAACGATGCGAGGTCGCGAAAGTACGATGCGAGGGAGCGATATTAATATCGCGTTCTCGCATCGTACTTTCGCGACCTCGCATCGTGTTTTCGCGATCTCGCATCGTTGTTTCGCGACCTCGCATCGTTGTTTTGCGATCTTGCATCGTGTTTTCGCGTTTTCGTGTTCTCGCTCTTGAAGTCGACAGGGCGAAACAACGATGGCCTCAACGGAACACCGTATTTGACAACAGGAACCTAAAAGTTCCCAGAGAAGCAACAGGCTAATGCTAAAATAATCACTGATTGTTTTACAAAATTCTAAAATGATCACTGTTTATTACACAACATGAAAAAATAATCACTGATTAATACATAACATGATAACATGATCACTGATTATTACAAAACATTCTAAAATGATCAACGATATTACAAAACATTCTAAAATGATCACCGATTATTAAATAAACATGCCAACATGAGCACTGATTATTAAACATGCTTTAGCAGCTTAAATGATCACTGATTATTACAGTGTAATTTACACAGTAGTTAGACAGAATAAAGATGGGCCAGAAACGGTCAAATTTCAATGTGAATGCATCAAAACGCATCTTCTGAAAAGTTTTAGATGAACCCGTGATGAACTAATGAAGACTACCCAAACATACTTTGCTTAAAAACGATCACTAGATGTAAGATTGGCAATATCCTGGTTTAGGCCCCGTAGGGGTTTGTGTTTTTTAGACTCTCAAATATAATGACGACTGTAATGTCATATCGTTGTAATCTTCTCAGTTATTAGTTGCAGGTAATACAAACTACAGTTCAGTTTAAAAATGATAAACCAGTCACCGAATAAAATATACATAATTATGAATGTCTCTCGTTTAGGCTATTATATATACTCCTGGTTTAAACCCCATATATACATAGAAAGAGGGTATACAAGTATATTTTACACCAGATAACATTTTCATATTCCTTCATTCCGTTTTCTTTTGTGCATTATAATTTAAATTATTTTTTTTAACGTGATACAATACACTTTTTTTATTTATTTACGGAATGAATAACATTTGTAGTTTAAAAACATTGGCAATCTCCTTAGTTTTCGGAATGAACCTTATTTATACTCCTAGTTTAGACCCCGGGGCTTAAACTAGGAGTATATATAAGCTAGGTTCATTCCGTATAGCCGTTAGAGGCAATATTTATAAACTACAAATTTCGTTCATTCCGTAAATACATAAAAAATATATTTTGTATCATGTTAAAAAGTAATATAAACAACGCATTTGTTTCGTTAAAACAACCGCAATGTTCATAAACTAGCTACATTTGTCATTCATTCCATAAATATATAAAATATATTTAAAAAAGAAGTCTTACCGAAAATAGTCTTTAGCATGTTTCCACGCTCCCTCTTTTTTGACAATTTCTCTCGCTTTATATCTCCCAGTTTAAGCCCCGGGGGGTTAAATGCTTTTACTCTACAAAAAACACAACATTTCCGAGATATTTCAACTGAATCCGACTAAATTATATACCAACACGTTATATACTGTATGCATCACAATATCGTTGTCATCGCAAGTACAGTAGCGCTGCATTATCGCTAATTCTCAGAATATCTAACTTATCTCAAATTGCTGAATCAATGTAACCAATTCGTTTATTATATATACTCCTGGTTTGAACCCCGGGGTCTAAACCAGGAGTATAATATAAAGCGAGAGAAATTGTCAAAAAAGAAAATTTGCTGAAAAAAAAACGCGAGTGACTTCACAGTAACGAGTTCTTCATGCAGGGGAGGGTATCCTCTGGAATAGGGTTTTCTTAGGGGGATCATTTACAAATGTATATTTAAAGATGGGGCTTGGTTTGTTTTGGGGGATATTTGGAAGTGTCAAATTGCTGAATCAATGTAACCAATTCGTTTATTATATATAATCCTGGTTTGAACCCCGGGGTCTAAACCAGGAGTATAATATTTTGTAAGATTAAACTTTCAACAACAAGTTTTAGCTTTCCAAAAAGCTAGTCGGTCTATAGCAAATAAATTAGTAGAATAAGTAGGTATGTATTCGTGCTTGTATTTACTTTTGGACTAATGGAAGTCAATGATACGGCCAGTTTTCTGTCGATCAATGTCACACAGACTGTATCTGACAAACTATTTGTGAATTTAGTTGATGTTTCAAGTTTCAATTTTATTTCCATTTACATTTCTCTGTATGTACAAAACATAAACAAGAGAACATATATACAGTGTACAATTCTGTTACTTTAAAGCATGCAAACAAAGTTGAAGGCTGATGTTTGATTTATTGAAACATGAAGAAGACGTGCACCGGCAAAAGGCATCAATATAAATAATCATGTCTCTAGTAGACGTAACTTGTTTGTTATTGTATTCAGGACGTGTAGAAATAATTACGTTGTTTAAGCACCAGCGAATCTGATGAATATGTTACATTAACGCGAATGCTCAAACAGGTACCATAGAACTTTCCGCAGTCGATACTTATTTGTACACTGAGGGAAAAGCCATGCTTATAATATTCAGTATTCATTATCAACATTCATAAAGTGTAGTTTTAGTTGGTTCAGCAGATCTTGTCAAACTTGAAGTTGACGAGCGTTAGAAGACAGTAAACAATAAATTAAGATGCTGTTGCATTTATTACTTTCACTTAAGCTTTATGCTGCTCATATCTTTTGTTTTTGTTTGAACGATTTTCTCTGAAACTATTACAGAAACTCAAGAAGCAATATTTGTATTTAAATTAATCTATCATCAAAGAAATTGTCGTTACGCCACTGTTCTGAAAATTCTTCACAACTATTTCTCTACTTTAAAGGCTGGTTTTGCATTGCTTGCAGTATATTCTAGTAGATCGCCCTTACACAGAAATGACAGTGCTTGTGTTGTCTACCTTACTGTACTTGTCAAAATAATGTTATTGTTAAGTATCCCAAGACCGAATTCAGATCCGTTATATTGCGTGTGTATGGGGAAGCAGACATTGGGGTTAGGGGAATCCCCGGAAATCTTTTACAAGTTAAACTCAATTTGGATTGCAACTGCGACGAGTCCAACCGTTCACTATAGACCCCAAGAAGAGAACGCATGGATAGATGCGGTTTTGAGAGGGAATAGGGGAATCAAAATAAATCAATTCGTATTTCGTTAATAATGCTTATATTCAAGGGCAAGTTTTGAATATTATGGCGGCGGAAGGTTTGTAACATAAATTAAATAGTTAAAGTTTAAATGATAAAAATACAGATGCGCGTATAGAATGGTTACCAAGTTTCTTTTTTAAAACAATCGTTTAAGTTTTGTTTTCTTAAAATATACGAAAAGTTCACTTTGAAAACCACCGAAGACGAAAAATGTGAAGATATTGCAGGCTCGATTTCATTGAGCCTGTTAAAGACTTTTAAGCATATCAAAAACATAAAATACCGCATCGTAATTAATGCTCCAACTTGGATATCAAAAGGACAGGGAAATAGATAGATCTAAAAAAAACCATGGCATTTTTTGTGCAACAAGCTTAAAACTAGGCACTTTTATGCAAATCTTTGAGAAAGAGCATAATACATGTATATAAATGTCCCTCTGAATGAGTACTTGCGAATAAAAGATAAAATGTAATGTTCATAACTAATGAAGAGATGGGTAGTCATCAAACCAACTAGGTTTAAACTCTCGCAGCTCGGGTTATTTCAATAGTGCGCTCGTGAAATGCAAAATTGTGAGGTTGATTATCTGATAACAACTACATTTGTAATTATGGATTGAAATGATTTTTCAACAAACTTGACTAACGAAGTACTTGTAACTGAGGTAACGTGTCGCCATTTATCCTATAAATTGATATTAGACAAGTTCAAGAAACAAAATCATTATTGATGCTTTCACGCTGAACGTATTATCATAAAGTGCAATTAACCTACTGTGGCCATCCTAGTCGTTTATCTCTGTCGTCCGCAGCTATTTGAGCGTATTGATGACTGTCTTTTAGCGTACCGCCGCCCCATTGACTACGCTTGTGATATTAGATAAAAATATTGCCCATGCTGATCTCCTATGTTTACTTTAAACAATGGTCATGTCACATTCGCTAATACTCCGGTATCTCCTGAGAACGTTCACCGAAATTGAACTGGAAATCGCAAACAAATTGCAGATTCGCTGATCCCCCTTTTTTACTTTAAACAATGATCACCTCACTTCGCTATTCGCTTAACTTCCGTTAACTTCTTAGAACATTCGCAACATTTGCACTGGAATGCGCAAAAAAGCAAAATCTCTCTTTAAATTACAATATTTTGACAATTAAGCAAAGTTCTGAGCATTCGTTTCCTCCTAAATGCGTGTTTAAAACATCTCCTCGTTTGCTATAAGCCTCTACTATTTCACGACCGTTTGTTTGGTGAATTATACCACAAGTAAGAAAATTTTTAAGGTTAACACATGGGTAGAAGTTTTCATCAATTTTCAAAGTCAACGCATGGACATGAGTTTTTTTGAAACCCGCATTATGTCATATAAGATGGCATACACTGAAATTGACATCATTAAAACAAACAAACAAAAACAGGAAAATGTGCGAGAACCAGCAATATTACATGTTGAAGTTCAGCATTCCAACAAAATTGTTGAAGATCAGAATATTAAATATAATAATTTGAGTCCCTGTCAGGCTGCTCATCACCCAACCGTAGAACAGTGACAAAATTTTGTTGTTGAACTCTAGATTTTGGAATACATTTTGGGTTAAAAGTGTATGCTAATGACTGACTAGCCTTTTGTAAACTTTTGTTTACAGACAGCCTTTCCCGCCAAACTCGGATATTCATTAGTCTCTAAGAAAAACATAAACGATGTATTGCTTTTGACCAACAAAATCAATATAACGGATCAAATCTATTTCACATATGGGATCATCCTGAACAGTTGTTTGATTCAAATAAAGTATCAGTTCAATTTGTAAGCAAATAATATTTTGCTATGAAGGTTTGCATCACGTGAAAAGACGCATAACATTATTTCTACACCCTGTAGAAAATACAACACACGTATGTTTATATGATTTAACATGTCGTTATATATCAGCTCAATTTCTGATTTGATGTTACTATAACGTCCAAATATTGTTTCATCAACATTTAGAAGACTTTTCTTGCAAATATGGGGAACGGAATAGCATTCTCAAGCTCTAGACGGGCGGCTTTGTCTAAAGTGACCACGTCCGGTGCCGCTGTTAACCGGTGTTACCCTTCAAAGGTCAAGTTTGGTCCATTATAATATGTCGGTCGTCAGGATGACCGACAACAGTTTCTACTTTCGGTTTCAAGAACAACACTTAAACACAGGTTTTAGTACAACCTTTAAAAATAATAAATCATTCACTAATATTTTCGTGTTCACAAATGGAGGTCACACGCGAACTCTTGATTTAAATCGGAGAACATACCTTCTAAAATTTAATGTACTGAGCATTCACTTTCTCTTTACAGCGGATTTCCCAAATCGAATCGATGTATAAAACACATATCACGGTCCAAGTGATTATCAATAATGTATAAAACACAGGATAGCTTTTAAAAAAGCTAGTAGAAGGCTCGCTTAGCTTATTGAATTGAAGCGGATGAGACTATGTTAACGCATTTAAATTTTTGAATGGAAAATGAAATAATTTTTGTGGCATACAAACTGACATCCACATATGATGTTTTCATTAACACCCTTAGACTTTTAACAGAGTTTACTTTCATACACACACCGAGAAAACACTTACAGAAATGTAACCATACAACGAACAGTTACAGACAAAATATATGTTTAAAACTTAGATACCATTTTATTATTTAAGATTTCATGTGATATTTTACTTAAAATTTTATTTTTTTTAAATATTTTTGATGCCATATTTTTAATTTAATTGACTGTAAGGTCGAAGCATTCTAATGACGAATATCCCAGGAAATGTTTGACTGTTTTCACCTGGCATGTCTTTACTTCAGTAGAAAAGCCTCAAAGGTTAACCAATTTTGTCCGGCGGATATAGCCGCCAGAGAATCCTTAGCGAGTTTAGGCTATCTTTCCTTGAGGTTTAAGTATAGGTGGTGTTCCGCACGTTTATAGGTAAAGTACATGCTGCTGGAGATTAACAACTTATCACCAGTAAGTATTATTTAAAAATACAATGGATATCATAATATAAGATGCATGTAATCTCAACAGGGTTGCAAATAGCAATTTGGTGCAACTTAACCTGGTCACTGATTTACTGCCGTACATTATGTTTGAAATACCAACTATACTGAAATTTGTTAAATTGTGAGTTGCCAAAATTCTGCACGCAATTACCTGTCATTCAGTGCGCTGTTTACACATTCTAGTGACTTTGTTTTAATAACGTATAAGCTGTACCTTTTTTTTCACAAACAATAAATATCATGTTTTCATGATGAGGGATGAGCCAAGGAAAGAAATGTTTAAATAGATACAGGCAGAAATTTAAACTTCATAAAACAGCCAAAGGCCTATAGGTTTGGTTTACAACAGTTGTTTATTTAGCGATAACGACTGAGTAAGGGTCTATGGACATGTCTGGTCCGTAATTGTCATGGCCCGTAAAGTATCGAAATCAGAGCGTCTACCAGACTAAGCGTCTAGATAACCCTGACCAAGGAAACTCCGATTTTGCCTAGATGGTTTAAATTATATGCTTTTTAACAAGTGTTAGCTTTCCAAAAAGCTAGTCGGTCATTAGCTCAACCTTTTAACAAGACGGCAGAAAAGTTTGAATTTTAAGCCACTTTTATTGGATGCCATACAAAAATGTAAGTTTACTTATAGGTATTTCCTCTTTCGAATGAGATGTATTTAACCTGGTGATAAATCTAACCCTGTTTGCGAACAAGTTAATAATTTCTCTGGAAGTAAACCAAAATGGAAAAGTTTGTCAAACAATATTTTTGTGTCAGAAAGTGTTAGAAAGCAACGATTATCAAGCTGTAAATATATATCAAAAGCTACAGAATATGTTAAAAAACAAAGTTTTTTCACAGTCATAGGGTGGGAGAGAAAAACGTGAACAGTCTGTCAGGGACTCACAGGTATGATAAAATTGTTCTTTCTGATCTAGAACAATATCGTTAGAATGTTGGTATTTACTTAGTATGTCTCATGACTTTGAATAACAACCTAACGCATTGATTTCAAAAGTATGCACTACAGCGCCGTCTTTGTTAAAAGGTTATGCTAATGACCGACTAGCTTTTTGGAAAGCAAAATTTTGTATTGTCTATTATTGACAGTTGCATGACCCGATTTGATACTTCTGCAAGTATGTGTGTTCGCATGTTCCAAAGATTATTTTGTTGATTCAAAAACAAATTACAACTAAGTAAAGCCTAAACTTGTAGTGTCTACTATTTTCAGTTTCATTACCCGATTTAAGATTTCTGCTAAACTGTGTGTTCTAGTGTTCCAAAGACAATTTTTACATTCAAAACAGTTAAGTAAAATTATCAAGAAAGTACCGACGGATGTATCCATATCGAGCTAGCTAAACAATGTAAAACATTCCCTGGGATACCTCTGATCCCCGAGTTTCACAAAATGCTGCACAAGTTCGTAGATTCGTTGTCAGCAAAATAAGTAGCTAATCTCTGTTCAGTGTTCTCTACATATTTTATTTGTTTTGGTTTAATAAATTTATAAGCTGTGCATCTTTTGTTTATCATATACAGTGTATATTTACTAGACAAAATCCATGTACATGTATATGTTTATAGTTCGTTGTCGGAAATATCTTTATGAGTAATAAGCCTAGCTAATAAGAATCTGGAGAGAGGATTTAAGAATAGGTACAGACCCAAATGTGACGTTCTTCAACAGCCAATAAGAGGCCTCTAGGTTTTTATAGATAACGACTGAGTAAGAGTCTATCCATAAATAACGACTGAGTAAGAGTCTAATTATCTAAATTATCCGTTCCGTCTGGAACGTGATCTTTGCTTTACATCACTGTTAACCGGTGTTCAGGTAGAAAGCTCAAGTTTGGTCGATTATAATATGTCGGTCATCAGGATGACCGACAATAATCCAATGATATTAAGTATTGAAAAGGGGTATTCCCACACTGATTTCCTTTATCAATTAAAGAATCAATAGAGAAAGCGAGAACCACGAACTTCCGTTCAAACGGCTTAACTTGGTTTTCTTCGCTGTTTTAATAGAAAATTCCTAACGTATATCCGGCCGCTCGTGGGCGAGCCGGAACAAATCACGACCCAAGACATGATCACTAATGTATAAAACACAGATCATGTCCCAAGACTAGTCTGGTACCAGTGCATCAAACAAATCGTCTGGCACGGGCTAAAATAGGCGACCAGCTGTGTACGTAGTAAATTTATACAAGTTTAAGCTTTCCAAAAAGCTAGTCGGTCATTAGCAGATAAATTAATAGAATAAATATGTATTCGTGCTTGCATTTATTTTTGGACCAATGGAAGTCAAGGATTTGTCCAGTTTTCAGTCGACCAATGTTACGTAGATTGTATCTTACAAACCATTTGTGAATTTAGTTGAAGTTTCAGGTTTCAAGGTTTTTTTTCCATTTACATTTCTCTGTATGTACAATACATAAACAAGAGAACTGATAGTGCTTGTGTTGTCTACCTTACTGTACTTGTCAAAATAACGTTATAGTTTAGTATCGACAAAAGACCGAATCCAGATCCGTTATATTGCATGTGTATGGGGAAGCAGACATTGGGGTCAGGGGTATCCCCGGAAATCTTTTACAAGTTAAACTCAATTTGGATTGCAAATGCGACTAGTCCAGCCGTTCACTATAGATCCCAAGAAGAGAACGCATAGATAGATGTGGTTTTGAGAGGGAATCGGGGAATCAAAATAAATCAATTCGTATTTCTTTAAAGATGCATATATTCAAGGGCAAGTTTTGAATATTGGGGCGACGGGAAATTTATAACATAAATAAAATAGTTAAAGTTTAAATGATAAAAATACAGATGCACGTACAGAATGGTGACCAAGTTTGAATTCAAAAACAACCGTTTAATGTTTTTTTCTTAAAATAGATGAAAATGTCACTTTGAAAAACACTATACACGACAAATATTAAAATATTGCAGGCTCGGTTTGGTTGAGTCTGTTAAAGACTTTTAAGCGTTTCAAAAACATAAAATACCTCATCGTAATTAATGCTCCAACTTGGATATCAAAAGAACAGAGAAATAGATAGATCTCAAAAACAGGCAGTTTTTGAGCAACAATCTCAAAACTAAACATTTTATGCAAATCTTTGAGAAAGAGCATTGTATATAAATGTCCCTCTGAATGAGTAATTGTGAATAAAAGGTCAAATGTAATGTTCATAACTAATAACTAATAGAGTTGGGTAGTCATTAAACCAACTAAGTTTAAACGCTCGCAGCTCGGGTTTTAACATTCCAAAAGTGCGCTCGGGAAAAGCAAAACTATGAGGTTGATTCGCTGATAACAACTTATTATGGATTGAAATGATTTTTTAACATACTTGACTTACGAAGTACTTGTCAATATTGGACACCAAAACTGAGGTAAGATGTCACCATTGATCCTATAAATTGATATTAGACACACACAATAAACAAAATCATTATTGATGCTACCCTGGCACTCTGAACGTGTAACCATAAAGTGCAATTAACCTCCTGTGGCCATCCTAGACGTTAATCTCTGTCGTTTGCAGCTAATTGAGCGTATTGATGATTGTCTTTTAGCGTTCCGCCGCCCCATTGACTACGCTTATGATATAAGATAAAAATATTGCCGATGCTTATCTCCTATGTTTCTTTTATACAATGGTCATGTCTCATTCGCTAACATCCGGTAACTTTTGAGAACATTCACCAAAATTGCACTGGAGATCGCAAACAAAATACAAAATCGCTGACCTCCTGTGTTTACTTTTAACAATTGTCATCTCACATTCCGTTAACCTCTGAGAATATTCACAACATTTGCACAGGAAATCGCAAAAAAAACAACAAAGTCTTTCTTTAAAAGACAATATTTTGACAATAAAGCACAGTTCTGAGAGTTCGTTTCGTCCTAAATGCTTGTTTAAAACATCTTCTCTTATGCCACATGCCTCCACTTTTTCACGACCGTTTGTTTGGTGATTTATACCACAAGAAAGAAAAATTTAATGGTAACTCATGGATAGAAGTTTTCATCAGTTTTCAAAATGAACGCATGGACATGAGTTTTTGAAACCCGCATTATTTCATCTAACATGGAATACACTGAAATTGGCATCATTAAAACAAACAAACAAAAACAAGAAAATGTGCAAGAACCAGCAATATTGCATGTTGAAGTTCTAACAAAATTGTTGAAGATCAGAATAGTAAATATAATATTTTTTGAGTCCCGGTCATGCTTCTCACCCCACCCCCACCTCCGCCCTAGGACAGTGACAAATTTTTTTTGTTGAACATAAACTCTAGATTTTGGAATACAATATCAAATTGATTGTCCTTGCTTTCTCCTTACTTTCTGACAAAAATTGTGTTAGACGAAGTAGTAGAGTTTGACAAACCTAACAATTATGAGACTGTCAAGTAAATTATTAATCATGTTTGCAAAATGATAAGATTTATCACCAGCTTAAATGCATTCCTTAAAAAAAGGATATATAAATAAAGTAATGTTTGTATGACATCCAATAAAAAACTAAGCGCTTTCATTTCAAAATGTCTTAAAGTTTAAACTTCAGTGCCATGTGTTTTTTTTTTGTTCAAACATTATGTTAATGACGTAATGATTATGCGATGTTTTGCTTTTGACGAACAAAATCAAGATAACAGAACGAATCTATTTCAGATATGGTATCATCCTGAACAGTTGTTTGATTCAAATAAAGTATCAGTTCAACTTATATGCATCTAATATTTTGCTTTGAAGGTTTGCATCACGTGACTTTCTAAAAAAAGACGCATAACATTATTTCTATACCCTGTAAAAAATACAACACACCTATGTTTACAAAATTAAACATGTCGTTATTGATCAGCTCAATTTCTGATTTGATGTAACTACAAAAAGGTGAAATATGCATATCAGGAATCGCCACATTCAGAAAAAACAGCCTCCCCACACAGTCAAGAAGAGGAGAGAGGGAGAGAGCATGGTTAATAAAATGATCAGTTTAAAAAAAAGACACCACTAACAATAAACAAAAATGAGAACCCGATGGGTTACCGCCTTGGAACGGTCAGTGGCAAATCAAATTGCCGCTGGGAGTTTAAACCAGGTTCTCATATTGTTTCATCAACATTTAGAAGACTTTTCTTGCAAACAGACAATTAAACTGTTAGATTATGGACCATTTGGATGAAATTGCAAAATAATATGTCTCCTAATGTAGATTTACTATAGCACAACAATTTTTCCCGAAGACCATACAATTTAATAATAACCGATTTTCTCTTGATATAGCATGGACCAGCATAACTTAAGGGTTGGTATCAATATATGCAAACAAAAGAAAGATACTAACGGAGTTTAAAAAGTTTGGTCCAACAAATATATAAGTTTGGTCCAACCAATATATTTTTTTACTGTAGGATTCTGTTAATAAAGGGCTCCACCGTTATTGGTGTATGCCTGACCTAGTAATGTAATGACAGGGGCAGGTAACCAGACTAGTCTCAAGACTTGATCTGCATGGATTGACACATAACACCCGTTTTAGACGATTTATTATTTCGCGACGGTTAATAGGTACAACAAATGTAGTTTGTTTATAATATTGCAATTCCTGTCATTTTTTATAAAAAAAGGTGTTAATGTATTTGCGGCATCATAACATATTGGTCATAATGTAAGTACTAAATAATTGTTGAAGATGGCTCAAATTTTTTCTGATAAGTGAAAATAAATTGTCAAAGCCTATATATGACATCACTGTCCTGAGTCGGTTTACCGGTTGTTTTTTACAAAGCTTCTTGAAGGTTTTTCTACTTTATTTCATATAAATAATTCTATTCTATCAGAAATCGGTATTTAAAAAAAACGAATAAATTTAGGTTAATAATAGAACATGTACACTTAGTAATTTTCATACATGTATATTACATCTACGTAATAAATGTTGCATCCAGGTTTGGCATAGTTAAGTGGTAAGTTTTTGATATAGCCAATAATATTTATTCATTCAGACTTGACAACTTTCATTTGTTCACTGTCGTGATCGAGCACCGGCACGGACTTTTCGGGCACCGGTATTGTCATACAATATGGCGGACTGTTTACACCTGAAAGGTATGTGTATAGATTTTACTTCACTGAATAGATCACATACCATTTCCTAAGTTGTCAATTCATTGGATCATTTATGAAATCATATATGTAACAAATGCACATGCTTTTGATATTAGAAAAGCTTTGATTGTTTCAAAATTCGAGTCTAATTTGGCGGTTTGACAGAATGCAAATTTGAACCGAGGGACGTGATTTGTTTTGGGCAATACTTTTTATAGAACAACCGATCCGCAAAAACTTCAACTGTGATCACTTCTTATTGTATTTTTCTTCAAAATCCATCGGTCCCAATCCCTTTAAATTGTTAGGATACTGTAAACTGGCTTACTTTCTGTTTTGACCACACACCGGTATGGTCAGCACGCACCGGTTCAAGAATTCCGTCAAATTGTACAGATTGTTGATAAAAAGGCACCGGTTCGGTCACATTTTACATTTTGTATACGGTTCAGTCTCCATTATTTCTACCTAAAAGATACCTCTGTGGTACTACATTTTTATATATAAATGTTTATTTTCTGAAACACAACAGCAAAATTTAAGAAAGAGGTATTTTAAGGGTTGACTATTATCGAACATTTTGATTTATCTCGGATATGGTAGGTTATCACTCTACACGAATTATACATATAATTTCAGAGGATTTCATATGATGACGTCTTATGCAAAGTGCATGAGTGTCAATAAAATTAAATTAAATTAACATCTTAATGATTATAAAACAAAATGTTTACTTTTATTATTTTATATCGTGATAATTTTTTTTCCAGAGACAGCAACTTTGATATAGAAACAGATCAAGAAGAAAGTGGAAAAGAAAGCTAGGAAAGATTACCAAACCAGAAGATCCAGTGAGAAGACAGACAACAGAGAGAAAATCCCATAAATCACGAAGATGTATGCGGCGTGGCAGAATATAAATTGATACATTGTAAAAAAAGTTAATGTGTGTACATGTAGCTCACACCGGATTATATTTTCAATCAAGGAGGGCAGTTTACTTTTTTCTCGAATAAACATTATTCTTTCTACTTCACCAAACATTTCTGTACAGTGTTAATTGCGTCCTGCGTCAGAAGATATTATCATCGGAAGATATTTTGAACATAATATCTTACATTAATATGACGTCAAAATGAACACTTTTTTATTAAAAATTCTTATTATTACTTCTCTTATGTACTATGTAATGCGTTGCTTTGCATTTTTAGGAAATAAATACCAATTTAAGTCAGTGTATTTTTGTTCCTTGTATAGTTAAAAGTTTCACATGTGTGGTGTTTGGTGACTCACAAAGATCTCTTTCCTCGGTTTAATTTATCAGTAACACAGACATTTGGTCCCAATCGGTCATTATATTTTAAATCTACTCGCTGTTTTGATCGGTTTTCATGTCTGATCTTATTTCTGGTTTTCTGAGTAAACGGCCATCGGTGATGGTCAAGTTTTTAATTGCTGAAACAAACATTTCATGTGATGCTGGTAGGTGATATCTGTTGCAGACAGGTTGGCAATATGTTTTTTTATTAAAAAAATACCTTTCCACAATAGCAGTTGATTGGTGGAAAACAGGTAACCGATTGGTGATATTCATGTTTAATACTTTGTCATCGGTCCACTCCATAGTTTGTCTAAAAACTATCGACGATGGCTCTGTGTAACTGGGATGTCATCTAGACCGGTAATTAGTTGAACACTTATCTTTCTTAGATACACCGCAAGCATTATTTGAAAAGGTAAAAGAGCCGGTCGGAGTAACGATTCTTTGACGGAGGAACGGACAGACGGACTAGGCGATCCCTCCATAATCTCCAGTTCTTGCAACGGCCGATATAAAAAAGAAACATATTTGAATTCATAAGTTTTATTAATTTAATAGTTTGCTAGTATTTTGAGAGCATTTTCGAGGTATAAAAGTACTACTAAATACAGTTTAGCTATATATTCATCTTCCTGTTTGGTGATGTTTCTCATAATACTTTTCATCTTGATCAGTTTTCTGTATGGAAGTTGTGATTTCTGGAAAATAAAGAAACAAGACTTTTAAGTAAATATAAGTTATATTTTTATGAACTGAATTTTTAAAATGTTAACTCGGACAAATGCAAACACATC
The DNA here is from genome assembly GCA_038501625.1 of Corbicula japonica. Classification (NCBI taxonomy): domain Eukaryota; kingdom Metazoa; phylum Mollusca; class Bivalvia; order Venerida; family Cyrenidae; genus Corbicula; species Corbicula japonica. Next base: position 1,995,635 of record JAZAYU010000065.1, on the reverse strand, counting down.
GTTGAAATTAAAATACTATTTCCGTCATTTTAATATATAAGCAATATTAAATAAGAATACGAACTTTGTGTTTATATAATGGGGAGATCTCTGAAATCGTCGTCGTGCGTCTCAATTGTGCAAGTCATGACGTTGAGAACGGTGTCGTAGGAATGACACTGATGAACTTTGCATAAGACGTCATCATATGAAATCCTCTGAAATTATATGTATAATTCGTGTAGAGTGATAACCTACCATATCCGAGATAAATCAAAATGTTCGATAATAGTCAACCCTTAAAATACCTCTTTCTTAAATTTTGCTGTTGTGTTTCAGAAAATAAAGATTTATATATAAAAATGTAGTACCACAGAGGTATCTTTAAGGTAGAAATAATGGAGACTGAACCGTATACAAAATGTAAAATGTGACCGAACCGGTGCCTTTTTATCAACAATCTGTACAATTTGGCGGAATTCTTGAACCGGAGCGTGCTGACCATACCGGTGTGTGGTCAAAACAGAAAGTAAGCCAGTTTACAGTATCCTAACAATTTAAAGGGATTGGGACCGATGGATTTTGAAGAAAAATACAATAAGAAGTGATCACCGTTGAAGTTTTTGCGGATCGGTTGTTCTATAAAAAGTATTGCCCAAAACAAATCACGTCTCTCGGTTCAAATTTGCATTCTGTCAAACCGCCAAATTAGACTCGAATTTTGAAACAATCAAAGCTTTTCTAATATCAAAAGCATGTGCATTTGTTACATATATGATTTCATAAATGATCCAATGAATTGACAACTTAGGAAATGGTATGTGATCTATTCAGTGAAGTAAAATCTATACACATACCTTTCAGATGTAAACAGTCCGCCATATTGTATGACAATACCGGTGCCCGAAAAGTCCGTGCCGGTGCTCGATCACGACAGTGTTGTTCTTGCTCAGAAAATCTGGCCTGGATTGTCAAAATTTAATTTTTAAAAGTAATAAGTTTCCTCAGCAATTATCTAAACAAAGTTATTTTGATCTCAATATTTTATCATATTTTAGCTATACTGCCAATCCAAGCACAAAGAGGCAACCAATCTATATTGAAAACGTGAATTGTTGCTTGGTCTCCTGGTGAACTTTGAAATGTAATGCCTTTAAAAGTTCTCTCACAGAAACTCTTGCGTCTTCATTACCTTTGTGTTTGGACAATATTTAATGTGATTTTATAGTGAGGTAGTTTTTTGTAAAATTATGGGATTTAAAAAAAATTAAAAATAAACACTGATAAAATATTACGTGTGCTGTTCTGGGACTAGAGGAACAAACACATGTTTATCATGAAATGAATTATAATAAAAATGTAGAGCACTTCCAAATACCGTATATTAAGTGTTTATTTCTGCAGGCTCCAAATTCTGCGGTTTTGTTAAAATTCATGGGTGTTTTAATTTCTGCGTACATTATTTCTGCGGCATCAAGTTCTTTCATAATCGGACTAAAAATCTGCGTACATTATTTCTGCGGCATCAAGTTCTTTCATAATCGGACTAAAAATCTGCGGTCTCGGTAGAAAGTAAGTATATGAAGATCGTTATCATTGCGATAAAAACTTATTTAAAATATAGTAAAAACTATTACATTTATTATATTTGAGTTACCAATCATCTGAAAATTGAATATCTTTACGTCATCGTACAAAAAATAATAAATAAACCATCATAGCAAACACGGTGTAGAATTTTCTAAATGTTTCTTGATGTTTCCATAAACAATAGAATGTTTGAGGCGCAAACAATAATTATATGTAACGATTGGAAAAGATTCGCCTATTCGACCATTTTCCGACGCGTAAAATATTTCCTACGATTCACCTGTGTTTTAGGATTACAATGACATTGTTTGAACAGCTTTAAAATATGATTAAAGGAAAACCAGATTAACTTATTTTTATATGAGTACCGGTAAATGAAACAGTATCCAAGCTCACTAAAATCAAAAATATCTTTATATAAATATCGTGTAATAAAGAATGTACAAAATGTAGAATGCACCCTGTTACCGATAAGAAGTTCACCGGGGAATGAAAATTCTGTGGATTTTAAATTTGTGGTCATTTACTTAACCGCAGAAATAGAAGAAATAAAGTCACCACAGAAATAACCACTTATACGGTATTTTACAGTGGTATACGCGAAAGAAGGCTAACAATATACAAATGTAGTGCATTGTTTTATGAATGTGGTACATTGTACTTGGAAAATGCCAGTTTTAGAGAATGTTGTTTTCATAAGGTTTGATCGTTTTGCAATAAAATCCATATAATTGTAAGAATCTGCAAAAGATGTTTAACTTTTAAAGTCTAATGTAAACAGTTTACATTTGACTTCCTTGGGAATGTTTGCAACGATCTGAGAGAGATCTCACAATGTTCAGGACAATTTACAAATGTTGAAACATGTTTGAATATTGGCGTATAGTACATCGGTAGTCATAAGACTTTTGCATCGAAGAAAGATTTGAGAAGCTATGTCACTGATACCTGCTAAAAGTATTACGACTGCATGATGACGCGGCCTTTACCATCTATATAATTAAAACTGGAGCGTTTTCGGGCGATTGCAAGCTAAAATCTATACAGAACACTATATTACCTTATTGGTTACCTTCACACATTAGGGCAGTAAAGTGACCAAATGTGTTATCGTTTTGAAATGTTAGGAACACATGTTTAAACTGGGTCAGTTCACAACTTAATTCATGTCCATCAGCACATGGATAACACTTCACAACAGTTTACTTTTGGCAGGTCGTTCTGCTCATGTGATTTGTAATTGTAATTACAAATATAGATTGTCTGCTAGCATCAACTTTAAATAAACTCATAAACTGCAAATGCAGTTAAATGAAATAAGTATATGAGTGACAATATTCAGTAACGACAAAGTGTTCAAGATGGTTTTATTCCTAAAAGCTATATTACTAGCCAGCAAATAACATGGCACCGGTAAATGTTGTATATCGCGCGCCATAAAGGGATTCATTTGCACAGCATTCTAGCTTTAGCCACACTTCATCTGCTGCGTTGAGCTGAGTAATTACAGTAGCTGAACCCTGGTCGTGATATCCAGCAGTTCCATAACCGTATATTCTTGCAAGAACAGAACCGTTCTTTACAATATTTACGTCAAACACTTGATTGTTATTGAACGAAAGAACGGATGCGGAGAAAATGTAAATTCCAGTTGTCGGTGCAATAAACACTCCGTGTTGCTGGTGGTATCCGTTTCCTAGATTCAGTAGAACGGTTTCAAATACGATATTCTGGTTAACGCCAATGTTTGGTATTTCTCCCTTGTCACTTACTGCATGGAAAGCTACGACTTCTGATTGACGAACAATTCTGTGTGGTGGCACTGAAAGAAAGATATTCGAAATCTCTTACTTCTCTTACGACTAGTATCGTTTAATGCGTTGTTTTATCGTCACCTTTTCCAGTCAAAAGTAAATAATTTATCGTACTATGTTACATATAGAACTTTATAATGATTGATGAAGTGGTTTTCCACATGCAGAAGGATCTAGTCTTTAAATGGTCTGTGTACACCACCATTTGAATTCATTTGTAAGTTAATATTTGTGTACTCGAAAATGTTTTATTATTAAAACCAAAATACAGACAAATGAAAAATGAGATATCAGCTAAATAAACTATAGCAGTTTTCTTGATTGAATACTTGATTACCTTGCATAGCCACACGCTTTTGCTCTTTTGCATGTAGTACATGTTTCTCGCTGGAGTTGTCCACATTTGAAGTATGGTCAAGTCTTAAATGTCTTTTTGCTTTGCTTGGGGACAACGGACCATCTGTTTTTTCGACAAGCAATTCTTCTTCACTAGGTTCTTTAGTGCTTTCTATAGCAGATTCCAGATGAACAACTCTGGCTTTGAGGCCCTTTACTTCTGTAGATAGTCGTTCGATGGTTGCTTCTTTGGCCTGGAGTTGCAATTCCAGCTGTAAATCTGAAGAACATCACTTAATAATCATTATAGCGGACACATTACAGAAATATCGTTGAAAGTCTTTAACTGATAAAATCATCAAAAACAGAAATATTAAACGCTGAATTTGCAGTTCAAAGATTAAATGGCAATGTAAATGATTATAAGTATCATCTATAATTTTTCAGTGACAGATAATACCCCCACCACACCCCAAATTCATTATAGCAAGTCTTTTTTGTGGCTGTGCTTGTCTGAGTAAAAAGTTTTTAATAAAAGAAGACAAACCTTTTTGCTCTAATGCCGCAAGTCTTTCTTTTATGTTAACGTAAATATCGTTTCCATGGCAGAATGGAAGTAATAACGAATTGCTGTAAAAAGCGAAGTACACTTTAAGTAACATTTTCCACTGAAATAAAGAGCACTATGGGCCTTATCTTTAAAATGTCCTGTATAAATGTACTAAATTACGAATGACAAGTTACGAACTGCTCAATGTAGATTTCCACACACCTATTAAATGAACAAGTTTAAAGAGAAATATTAAACGGCTACATCAGCGAAGCAGATATTAAAAGGATGATAGTTCTTGTTATGAAAATAAGAACGCAAAGTTGACAATGTACAAAAACTGACATTACGACGTGGCGAGACACATATGACAGCGTGTGAGTTTTAGAAAATAGCTTGAAGACAGTTGTCCGCCTATGTCAGGGTTTGGCTCCAAGCATGCGAAGTCATGAAGTCCTTATGTTTAGCGACAGCGATGGGATGGAGGATGAACATGTTATTAAACTGTTTACGTCACACAGGAAAGATCGTTCGAACAAGAACTCAAAGATTTATTTTCTATTACAATAAATGTAAAATTGCAATACTAACACTGTTAATTTCTATCAACAATATCTTAAGTCAATTTATCAAAGTTTTTATCAAATGCGCGACTTACATGTGGCTTTCAGTTGTTATCTTTAAATCTTGACAAAAGGACTTAATTCCAACTCACCAGAATCTGTAATTTACATTTTCACGGTCAGTTTATACAAAAGATTGTTCTTCTTACCCTTTATCTTGCACATATTAAAATAACGCTATTAAGAATTTAAGAGAATTACAATAGTGATTTGAATGTGGATTGAACAGGCGGAAGTTTCAGCTCTTGGTTGGTAAAGTGTTATTATCCAAAATAGGGTTATGAAACAGGAACCGGAACCGTTGTTTTTCTCCCGTGGCGTGATATAGATCCTACAAATACTTTTCCACGTGAAGCTGTATTCTAGGCATTTAACTTTTACGACTACAACTTCCGGAGAAAACTGTATACGAGGCGCTTGTACCTCTTTTCCGCATAGAGATGCCCACTGACAAGATGTAACTTAGAAGTGTCTTCGTTTATACCAATCATTGACAAAGACATTTATTATCACAGGAATAAGAAGTGTTTGAACATATACATCTCTATATATAAGAAGGGATATATCTCCAATATGACCACTTCATATTGTACCCTTTAAAATTGTCCCTATCTTAGGTTCCTATCTTTATTGGTTAAATGCATCAGATTGATTTCGTGTATCAATGGTTTAATAGGTTTTCTTCATATACAAGTAAAACAGTTTGCAATATAAGACGCATATAATCACGATTTTAAAGCGTAAAATACATAAACTTACGAAAATCAGTTAGTCCGACTTAATGGCAGATTTAAGTGAAAAGCTATCGGAATGTTCCTCTCGTAAATCAGCATTGCTGAGTTGTTCCAATAAATCAGTGATGGAAACGAAAGTGAAGGCAGAAGCCACCAAAATTGCATCGCTATATGCAGAAAAGCAGGCTAAACTGCAAATACAGAGAGCACTGTTAGATGAAATTGAACAAATAGAAAAAGCAAAACACTCAAGAAAGAGAGCCATTCTAGAAACCGAGATAAAACTTTTAGAAAGTCAACAGCATGCAGCTGTGGCTGCTGCTGAAGCTGACGTTTTTGAAAAACTATCAGATGACGATCCCTCCGATATCCTAAGTGATAAAATACCGAATACCAAAACAGAAGAACGAGTTGCTGATTACATTAGACATTTAGATACTGTAGATCACCAATGTGTGAAGAAGCCCGATACACAAGGCTTGAACGTTGAAGCTGACGTATTTCACCCTAATCGGCAATATGAATCGGTCAAGAACCAGGATAACCACCTTAATGATCAAACAAACTTCGCAAAATTTTTGTTGAAAAGAGACTTACTGTCCCAGCGATTGTCTAACTTCAGTGACCTACCTGTTAACTATCGCGCATGGAAAAGAGGATTTGAACATGTTGTGAGAGACTTAGAAGCGACACCTTCAGAGGAAATCGATATGCTGGTAAAATATCTAGGACCAGAGTCAAAGAAACAAGCTGTGAGTTTAAGAAATGTCTATGTTTCCAACCCAGAAGAAGGAAGACGGAAGATTTGGCAAAGATTGGATGAACGTTATGGTTCTCCAGAGATGGTGAAAAATGCTGTAGTTAATAAACTAACTGTCTTCCCTAAAATAAACCCAAAAGAACCAAAAAGGTATTATGATCTCGTAGATATACTTTCTGAGGTTGAGGCATTGAAAAAGGATCCAATGTACTCATTACCACTTTCGTATTTTGACACTTCTGAGGGAATTTTACCTATTGTGCATAAATTCCCATACAATGTTCAAGAAAAATGGGTAAATAGGGCAGCTATGTTTAAAAGCAGCAATCATGATCTGTTTCCGCCATTTGCCTTTTTTGTTAAGTTTGTGGACGAGATAGCAAAAACTAGAAATGATCCAGCTTTGCTATGTCGTCCATCCAATGACAAAAATGTGTCAAACTCAACATATGGCAATTCAAAGGTAACATGTAGCAAAACTGAGGTTGGTCGACCTAATGACAGAAAGGAAACCAAAGCTAATTGTCCAATACATAATGTCGGTAACCATGACTTAGTAGATTGTAGGTCATTTAGGTCCATGACTGTAGCAGAGAGAAAAAATCTTGTTAAAGAGAAGCATATTTGTTTCAGATGCCTAAGTTCTACCGATCACAGGTCAGTCGAATGTAAGAAACAGGTGAGTTGCAGCGTATGTAAAAGTACAAAACATTTGTCACTGTTACATGTTAACAAGCATCATACTTCAGGTAACGATGGGGTCGAGAAAACTCATGGCGGGGAGGCAGAGTCTAACAAACTAGACCTGGCTGAGGTGAAATGTACTCAGATTTGTGGCAACAGTAAGGTAAGTGGGAAATCATGTGCGAAAATAGTTCTTGTTGACATTTTCAGCCAATCAGATTGTTCTAAAAAGGTGAGAACATATGCCATTCTGGACGATCAGAGTAATCGGTCGCTGGCCCACCCCACTCTCTTCTCAAAACTTGACTTGCCTGCAGAAACCACACGGTACACACTGCACTCCTGTTCTGGGACGACGGAAGTTTATGGTCGTAAAGCTTCAAATTGCTTTGTTAAAGCTATTAATGGTTCAATTCAGTTTCAGTTACCACCCCTTTTAGAGTGCCCTGAGATTCCTGATGTGAGAGATGAAATTCCCACCCCTGAAATTGCCTCCCACTTCTCTCATTTGCAGATGGTTGCTCCAAGCATACCAGATCTTGATGAGAATGCAGAGATACTGCTTTTGATCGGCCGAGATCTTGGTGTTGTACATCATGTACATGAACAGATTGTAGGTCCAGATGATGGTCCATTTGCACAACGTCTTGCTTTAGGCTGGGTAATTGTTGGACAAGTATGTTTGGGTCAAATTCATAGAAACGAAGTAGTCAATTGCAACAAAACCTTCTTGCTGCAAAATGGAAGATCTTCTCTCTTTCAGCCCTGTTCAAACAACTTTAACATTTCAGAGCCAGTTCATGAATGCAGTGCAGAGGACACTTTGTTCGTTATAACAAAGAATGACAACAAGGTTGGATTGTCTGTAGAGGACAGAGAGTTCTTGGAATTCATGGAAAAACACATGGTTAAAGATCCAGATGGGAATTGGGTCGCCCCACTTCCATTCAAACGCAACAAACCCAAACTTCCAAATAACAAATCACAAGCTCTGAGAAGAGCTTCACTACTACACTCTTCTCTCATAAAAGATTCTAAAAAGAGGGGTCACTTTGTAACTTTCATGGAGCAGGTGATTCAGAGGGGACACGCTGAGTTAGCGCCACCTCTCGACGAGTCTGAAGAGTGCTGGTACTTACCGCTTTTTGGGGTTTATCATCCTAAAAAACCCGACCAGATTCGTGGCGTCTTTGACGCATCTGCTAAGTTTGAAGGCACATCCCTCAATGATGTTCTTCTTCAAGGTCCTGACATGATTAATAACCTGCTAGGTATTCTCTTGCGTTTCCGAAAGGACAAAGTTGCTGTTTCAGCAGATATACAACAAATGTTTTATAGTTTTCTGGTGGCAGAAAAGGACAGAAACTTTCTGCGTTTTTATTGGTACTCTGACAACGATCCGACCAAGCCCATGGTTGAATACCGAATGAGAGCCCATGTCTTTGGAAATAGACCATCTCCTTCTGTAGCAAATTTTGGTTTGCAGAAGACAGCTGAAATAAGTGAATTAGAGTATGGCAATGATGTAAAGTCCTTTGTTGCTTCCAATTTCTATGTTGATGATGGACTCGCTTCTTTACCTACAGAGGCAGAAGCAGTCAGCTTGTTGAAACGTACCCAGACAGCTTTGTGGAAGAACGGACACCTTCATTTACACAAGATAGCTTCAAACAGTGAAGCAGTCCTGCAAGCATTCCCCCAAGAAGACCTTGCTAAGGATCTAGCCTCTCTTGATCTTTCCAAAGACTACTTACCTGTTCAGAGAAGCTTGGGTCTTTTATGGAATTTAACTTCTGACTGTTTCACATTCCTTGCACCCAACTTTGAAAAACCCTTTACCAGACGAGGCGTCCTTTCTATCATCAACAGTTTGTATGACCCTTTAGGTATGGTAGCTCCAGTTACTATTACAGGAAAAATCTTGCTCAAGAACATAACTGAAGAAAAATGCAGTTGGGATGATCCACTTCCTGGGCGTTTCCTTGCAGACTGGTCTGATTGGACTGAATCCTTGAAATCTTTTCATCAGTTACAGATCCCACGTGCTTACTTCAGTCATTCTTTAAGTTTGTCTAATCATCATGAACTGTTCGTTTTTTTCAGATGCTTCTGAAACAGCTGTTGCTTCTGTAGCGTATCTGGTGAGTCTAGATCCAGAGTCTCTCAATCAGACTGGGTTTGTAATGGGCAAAGCTAAAGTTGCTCCCTCGAGTGGCCACACGATACCAAGACTGGAGTTGTGTGCTGCAGTTCTCTCTGTGGAGATAGCAGATTTCATAGTAGAACACCTGAACATGACAATAGGTCAGGTTAAATTCTTTACTGATTCTAAGGTTGTACTTGGATATATATGCAATCGCACTAGGCGTTTCTTTACCTATGTCACAAATAGAATTGAGCGTATCTTGAGTTCTTCTAAGCCCTCTCAGTGGTTTTATGTTGACACAAAACTAAATCCAGCAGATGTTGGAACACGCGGTGTTGCTGGCAGCAAGATTATGGAAAGTCATTGGCTAAATGGCCCTTCTGTGCAGATGATTGAATCTTTACATTTGCAGGTCTCTGATCACCCTATGCAACATCCGGATGAAGACAAAGAAGTCAGACCAAATGTTGCAGTTATGCTTACCAATCTTTCTAAATCAAATTCACTCTTGTTAGGCTCTAAGCGGTTTGAAAGATTTTCGTCCTGGTCAAGGCTGGTTTCAGCCATTTCGGTACTCAGACACCATGTCACATGTTTTAACAAGCCATCTAAATGCCCGGGGTTGCAGAAATGTTCTCTTGCACAAGCAAAAGAGTTTGCAAAACAATCTGAGTTTGTTTTGCTAAAAGCTGCGCAAGGTGACTTCTTCAGAGAAGAAATCAATTGCCTGAAAATGGGCAGCAATGTTTACAAGTCGTCAATTATTTTTACTTTGGACCCCTTTCTAGATGATCAAGGTGTAATGCGTGTAGGCGGTCGATTGAGTAGGAGTGACCTTGACACTGATCAGAAGCACCCAGTGATTGTTCCAGGACAACACCACTTGGCTAAGTTGTTAGTTAACTATTTTCACACGACGGTTCAACACCAAGGACGCTTACTCACAGAAGGTGCAGTTCGCAGTGGTGGATACTGGATAACTGGTGGGAAACGTCTGATTTCTTCTCTCATCCACAAATGTGTTACTTGTAGGAAGTCGAGGGGTAAGTTTCTGGAGCAAAAGATGTCAGACCTTCCAGTTGACAGAGTGAAACAGTCAGCCCCTTTTTCTTATGTAGGTGTTGATGTATTTGGACCATGGTCGGTAGTGTCTAGACAGACCCGGGGAGGTAAGGCTTGTTCCAAAAGATAGGCAGTGATGTTCACATGCTTAGCTATTAGAGCTGTACATGTTGAAGTAATAGCTGAAATGTCATCTTCGGCTTTTATCAATGCACTACGTAGGTTTGTTTCAGTCCGGGGCAAAGTCACACAATTTAGGTCAGACCGGGGCACCAATTTTGTTGGTGCTACAGATTTGTTACACATAGATGCAGTAGATGTAGAAGATGAGCGCTGTCAATGTTTCTTTAGATCACAAGGTTGTCAGTGGGTTTTCAATGTTCCTCATGGTTCCCATATGGGCGGTTCTTGGGAGAGGATGATTGGCATTGCTCGACGGATCCTGGATTCAACTCTGAAATCAGTCAGTACACTAACTCACGATGTATTGGTTACCCTGATGGCTGAGGCTAGCGCAATTATCAATGCCAGACCAATCGTTCCAGTGTCTTGTGACCCTGAAAATCCTGAGGTCCTAAGTCCATCTATGTTGCTTACATCCAAAGCTGTCTGTCATTCATCTGATTTTGGAAATTTAAGTGTCAAAGACCTGTATGGTGCTCAGTGGAAGCGTGCACAATTTCTTGCGAACGAATTTTGGTTCAAGTGGAGACGCGAATATCTACACACACTACAAGGGCGCCGAAAGTGGAATCACGAACAACCATCTATTGAGGTAGGTGATGTAGTATTGTTTAAAGATAAGGAAGTTGCCAGGAACTATTGGCCTATGGGTAGGGTTCACAGAGTTTTTCCCAGTGAGGACTCCAGAGTGCGCAAGGCAGAGGTCAAAGTGTTCAAAGACGGTAAGGTATCTTATTACACACGACCAATCACTGAATTAGTGCCTTTAGTAGGTTCTAAGGAATAAAATAAAATGCAGCATGCATTTTTGGGGGGTTACTGGTTTCCTTGTGACACTTTTGTAAAAAAGACAACATTTTACTTAAAGCTTTGTAGGTCAGAACTATGTATTAATATTTGCAAAGATTATTGTTTTTGAATTTGTTAATACTTGCCCTCTGCTTGTTTGGAAACAAAGTTAGTTTTTTGAATCAGTTTAATTAGAGTTTCTGAATAGTTGTTGAGGTACATGTATTTAAGTTTAAATGTATTTACAGTCAAACCTGCCTTGGTTAACCTCTGTTAAGCAACCACCTGTTCTCAACAGCAGGACTTATTGTTCCTAAAGAAACTCTTTGTCTTGTTTTCACTTGTAACAAGCTGCCACCTGTGCTAAGCAGTCCCTTTGTGTCCCCCTTTTTAACTGGCTGTTAAATGCAGATTTTACTGTAATTATTGTTCTTGATATATATGTATTTTTCCATTAAAGGTATTTATGCTCTGTATTTTTGTTGCTTAAGGTATGCTTTAAACCTCATGTTCGACTATGATTGACTTTGAACACATGACTCAGATAATAAGGTATTGTTTTTGTTTTATTAAACGACTCATTCTAGTCATACAAATTCTGCGGCCTAAAATATTGAATGTCATCAGATTTTGTTTATTGTTCTCAGCCTTTAACTTTGTATTAATTGTTATTTTCCTTTTTACTGTACTTCAGCAGAGTTCTCAGTCACTAGTCATAACATGTATATTTTTTGGTGTACAATGTATGTATAAACTTTTACAGTTCAGTTTTTCCAGTTGGTTTGTTGGTAATATCTTTACCGTATTAGTTGTATAGGTTGTGCCATTGTTGAGTCTTTCTAAGCGCAGTATTATTTTGTAAACAGTATTACCATATCACCTCTGCTTAACGCACCTTTTGTAGAACTTTCAGTAAATGTGGTAGGATTAAATGTTATGATATAGGAGATGTTTAGTGTTAATTTAGCGATGTACCATGGACATCGGACGGGGAGTGTACTGCCTTCGAACTTTTATCTGTCTATTGTATAAACGAATAGTATAACAGTCTACTATTTTCTCTTTTGGGTAATTGTCTTGCTTGGGGTTAATACTGATCGTCTGATGTTGGTGCTTTTTTGTGGTTTCGCCGCCACTTTTATCAAGTTACTTATTTTCTAAGATTTGGAAGGCCACACAGTGTAAGTTACTTAGCAATTTTGTGTTTAGTTTCATATTCATATGAAAGACTGAAAATGTATGTCTGATATGCCATAAAAATCTGGTCTTTTTGATAAATCAGTGTGTTCGAATTGATGTGTCATCCGAATTTGTGCATGTTCATTGTTTCTCTAAATACTGAATTGTGTTCGAAGCTTTTAGTAAAATTAGAAAGTATGAGGTAATAAATTGTTTTACTAGTATTTAATTAGTAAAATTAGAATGTGACTAAATGTCAAATTATGACAAATATTTAATCCTAACCGACCATTTGTTAACTATTTCACTTTTGTTTATGTTTTAGTCTTTTACCATCACCATCATCATCGTCACACCATCAACGAATAAAGTATATTATGGACTTGAACTTGGTGTTTGTGGTAACTGTAGCCATAAGGGCATAACAGTATTGGTGTTTGTGGTAACTGTAGCCATAAGGGCAGAACAGATGAACATGATGAAAGAATTGCAGCTTTTGAAAAAACAACATCTGCATAAAAGAAAACAAAAAAACTGTTGGTAAAATGCAATCTTTTGAATATTTTCCAGATTCAGTATAGTTGAACTCTCGGGTAATCTAGTTTAACCTCTACTCATAGATATAGTCTGATCACATGGGCAAACCATTTACTTTCAGATCATCTGGTACATATGTGCCATCTGATCAGGACCTACTCTGTCCACTTTTAGATTCATAAGTTCCAAACAAGGAAGGAACAGAGTAGATCCAGACCAGATGGCTGATCTGGAACTACATGTACTTTGTTTGGATATGTGACATATCTATGAAAATAACGGGCTAATCAGGCAATAGTTTATTTTTTTCCTTTTTTCCACTTAAACGATTTTTAATGTTAACATGTATGCTAAATGTTTCGATTCTCTGTTCTTATCCGCTGCATAATTAGATGTTTTTGTCGTTGGATAACTAGGAGTATAAGTCGTAAAACCCCTAAAAGAACAAAATCAATATATAAAAGAATAAAGGATTCCCAAATCCAACCTTGAACTCAAGTACAAAATAACAAAAAAATAGAGAGATTTTTCGTGTCTGTTGACATTCAGTCGTAATTAATATTTAACAGCGATTTCTTGTAAAGCGATCTCGTTTATCGATGAATAGGCCTACATTCCTATTACGCCCCAATAAAATTACGATTACGTCATCAAACTGTCATTTATTTAGGTCAATGAACGTTGGTGCAAATTTTAAGATGTCGGTGCAATCATAATTATTTTTCATGACGTCACACATGTCTATGACGAAAAATAAATACTACTTCATGATACAATTTCCAAGTAAGTTGTAGATTTTTTTATTGTACCCACTTTGTTTAAATATATACAGTATAACTCCTTTTTTGACATATACGTTTGAATCATTTTCATTACATCAATCGAGATGAAAATATAAACACGACTTCGCCATAATAGACTTAAAATAGTAAGTTAACAAGAATTTTGAAACCTCCCCTTCATGACGTTGTGAAATTTCTCGCACGTGAGATATCGCGGCAATAAATGGACGTAAACAGGGGGTACAGCCTAAATGGTGGCTGCCGTACTTTAAGCGAGGAATTTGGTGCCTGCTTTCCAATATGGCGGATAAAATCGTACAATTTTGATACTTGTGCGGATATTTTCACACGGTAAGCACATTACATTCAAATATTTCCTATAATGACATATCCCATTCGGATCTACGATGTTTACGCTTGACTCGGTTTTTTATTTGAGCTTCCTAGCTGTCCTAACAAAAAAGTTATTGAAACAAAACCTTGCAAGGTTTGTTGTGTGTTTTTTATTGTCCCTCGCGAAAATATGTTGTGTTTTTCAATATATGCTAGACACATGGCCCAATGGAGCATGTTTACCCCAAAATATGTCCAAAATGGATTGTTTTAATTTTCTGGAAAAAAATATATCGACGAGAAAACGTTCTATCGCCAAAAAAATAAGGTTTAAGCTCAATCCCTGTGGCTGATGTAATTTTAAGCCATATTTGGTGGCTGCTGTCTAGTAATCTCCTACAAAGAGCCGTACCGTTCCGTACTCCCACTAACACAAAACGTTGAACGTCATGTGTCGAGACAAAACTAGGCTTTTTGGTGCATTTTTGCACACAAACGCTGGGCTTACTGTATTTATCTATCATGTCACAAACATTTCTTACCTCCTACTTTTATGTGGATTTCAGTATTGTAATGTTAATCTTAAATCAACTGTTTCTGTTACAAATATACAATAACAATTTACACTAAATCCAAAGGTTTCCGTGAAGATTCAAGATCTGTCATGAGTAGCAAATGCAACCGATTCTATTGCATTTTAATGCATGCCCTTGTTTTTCAAAAAAAAAATTCAAATAAATCAGCAGCAGCATACAACTGTGTCACTTTGTGATAAAAACAAACATTATTCTCACCTGACAAAAAAACGTTCAGAACGTCTCAGAAATAGTTTGCTTGGTTGTTAATTTATTTTTTGTTCGTATTCTTTAACAACAATTCAGTCATCTAACGCCGGCCAATTAATCTACTTGCAACTTTCGTGGGAAGGCATAGCCTACCACATCGGTATACTGATCAAGGGGAGGGTGGCAAACCTTTACACATGCTAGGTATTGACCAATATACGTAGATGAGCGAAATGAGCGATGTTTTAGTTTTCTCTTTTTAATTACTTTTTACATTACGAAAATATCTGAATGCAGTTCGACCGCATATGCATTTTTCCGTGGTTGAAGAAACACTAGATAAAAGTCTGATTTGTTCCGACTAACAATGTGGAAGAAATGAGAGTCGTCTCGACTGGTAGTCCGATGCGCTACCACTGAGCCACGGGACCTTGTATTTTATTTTAACTATGTGTAATCTGATGTGTATTTTGCTGTTCGTTTCGCATGGCAAAACAAAACTTAAAAAACTGTTGATGGTTTTTAAGACTTTTTGAAGACCATTTGATTCATCTCATAATTCTTAAAAAGATTTTTGGGTCAAATAATAGCCAGTTCCTACTGGGAATGCCGAGCCCCAAAGCATATTTACACTTTGCTGTTTCGTTGTACAGTAGATATTCAACTGAAAATATATGACATGCATTTAAATCTTAATTCAATGGGACTGTTTTGAAAGCAACAAAATAATAAAAAACCATCAACAGTTATTTAGCTTTGTTTTTTGAGACAACGTTTTGAAACGTTTTTGCAAGGATAGAATAATGTTTGTTTTCATCACAAAGTGACACAGTTGTTTGCTGCTGCTGCTGTTGTGTGTGTTATTTGAAAAAAAATGTGTTTGAAAAACAAGGACATGCATTAAATGCAATTGAATCGGTTGCATTTACTACTTCTGACAGATCGTGAACTTTCACAGAACCTTTGGATTTAGTGTATATTGTCATTGTACATTTGGAACAGACATAGTTGATTTAAGATTAACAATACAATGCTGAAATCCACATAAAAGTAGGAGCCTAGGCGGTAAGGTCTTAGTGACATGATAGATAAATACAGTAAGCCCAGCATTTTTGAGCAAAAATGCACCAAAAAGCCTAGTTTTGTCTCGACACATGACGTTCAACGTTTTTTGTAAGTGGGAGTACGGAACGGTACGGCTCTTTGTGGGAGATTACTAGACAGCAGCCACCAAATATGGCTTAAAATTACATCAGCCACAGGAATTAAGCTTAAACTTTAATTTTTTGGCGATAGAACGTTTTCTCGTCGATATATATTTTTTCCAGAAAATCAAAACAATCCATTTTGGACATATTTTGGTGTAAACATGCTCCATTGGGGCATGTGTCTAGCATATATTGAAAAACACAACATATTTTCGCGGGGAACAATAAAAAACACACAACACTTGCAAGGTTTTGCTTCAATAACTTTTTTGTTAGGACAGCTAGGAAGCTCAAATAAAAAACCGCGTCAAGCGTAAACATCGTAGATCCGAATGGGATATGTCATTATAGGAAATATTTGAATGTAATGTGCTTACCGTGTGAAAAAATCCGCACAAGTATCAAAATTGTACGATTTTATCCGCCATATTGGAAAGCAGCCACTAAATTCCTCGCTTAAAGTACGGCAGCCACCATTTACGCTGTACCCCCTGGTAAACAAATAACATTAGCGTATATGGGGAAAATGAAACTTTTGCAAATAACTATTTTATAGGTGTTCAAATCCAAAATCTAAGGAAAGACCACCCCATGGATTTTTTTGCTGCGTCGATTGGTGGTATCCTTTTTTTTTAAAACGATACATAATAAATTCAGAAAAAGTGTTTCACGGTTAGGTGGGATAGACTTTAGTATTTCAAAGTTCCATTTTCATATGTTTGAAAGTTTGTACTGTTTTTTTTTATTTACAGTGAATATTTTCTGCAATATAACTTTTTACACAATATTTGGACATTATATACATTTTCTGAGACAGTGAAGATTTAAAACAACAATGTGCCCAGGTTTTAATTTATGCCGTGCAATTATTTCAGCATTCTTTAATTATCCAGCAATTAACATGGCACCGGTAAATGTTGTAAAACGTTGGCCAAATAGGGATTGATTTGCACAGCATTCTAGTCTTAGCCACACCTCATCTGAGGCATTAAGCTGAGTAATAACAGTGGCAGATCCCTGGTCGCGATGAGGGGCAGCTCCATGTCCGTATATTCTTGCAAGAATCACACCGTTCTTGACAAGTTTTACGGTAAACCCATGGTTATCATTGTTCGAAATAACGGATGCAGAGAATATATAAAGGCCTGTTGTGGGTGCGATGAACACTCCGTGTTGATGGTGGTAACCGTTTCCTAGATTCAGTAGAACGGTTTCAAATACGATATTCTGGTTCACACCAATGTTTGGTATTTCGTTCTTGTCATTTACTGCATGAAACGCTATGACTTCTGATTGACGGACTATTCTGTTTGGCTGTCCTGCAAGGATATTATTCAAAACTGTCTTGCATTCAACTCTAAGCCTTATGAATGATTATATTTATTGTGCTGATGCAAATTGCTGTCTTTAAAATGTATTTAACTTTTTAAGTTTACATATATGCAAAAAGATTATAAACAGGCAAGTTGAAACTTTTGTGGTCTTATACTCTTAAATTACTTTTAATGTAGGAATCAGTTGAACCAGAAACATGGAAAATGCGATGCTCGCCAAAAACTTATTTAAAATAGACTATTTATTACCTTGCAGTGCGTAACGCTGATGTCTTCTAGAATTGTCTGTCTGTTTCCCGCTAGAATTATCCACATTTGGATTAGAGTCAAGTCTGGATTGTCCTTTTGCTTTGTCGATTGACACAGGAACATCAGAATTTTCACCGAGCAAGTCATCATCGCTAGGACTTTGTATTGCAGTTTCAAGTTCAAAAATTCTAGCTTTAAGATTCTCTACTTCCGTAGTTAGCAGTTCGATAGTAGAATCTTTGGCATGAAGTTGAATTGCTAGTTTTTCGACCTCCTTAATCAGTTCTGAATCTGAACAAAAAGACAAAGAAATTACTATGATCGCGTACGAACTGATTATAAACTCCATTCCAAAAGAATTTTCGATGATGTTTTATTGACTTTTGCTTTTCTTAATGCCTGAATATTTGATATCAAAATTGGTATTAGATCATAGATAGTTTTACGATAGAATTTAAATGATCTAATTTCAATTTTTATATCAAATAGTTAGGCTTCCCAAAAGCAGTTTATGAAAAATCAACGAAAAACTAAGTGCACACTTTCTTATGGTAAAGAGTATAGTTTACTACATACCTTAAATAGAAGCACATCGAAATCTTATCTCGCAATATATGAAACTTACATATGATAAGTAATTGCGATTTAGAAAAATATAAGTATGAAAATACATGTTTAAGTTACTAAATTTTGCCCTAACATGCAACAAAATATATTCAAGCAAACATTTGTATGATTAATTGTAAACAGTTGTAATTCAGAGGACAAACCTTTTCGTTCTAACGCTGCAAGTCTCTCCATTATACTGATAGAAATATCATTTCCATAGCAAAAGGAAAATAGAAACAAAATACCAGTAGTGTTTAAGGCGAAGTACATTTTATGTGCCATTTTCAAATTAAACGTCACTGAATCTAGAACAACTCAACTTTATCTTAAACATGGCCTGCATGTATTTGTTTCTCCATTGGACACTAGCATTCTTATCTTATGGCATTTGAAACCAAATCGAGACGGCCATTCTAGAACACGATGAGTATATGTTCAATTTACAGACAAAAATACAGAAAGTGACAAGTTTCAAAAAGGTAACATTTTCAAACTTAAATGTTAATTCCCCGGCCGTTCACTTGTCCGTTTTCGGCGAAACATCTCAGACGAACCACGACAACACTTTTGCTACCCCCTCCCACAGTTCTGTATACCACAGGCTCCCTAAGTTAGATTTGCAGAAGTTTGACGGGAATATTCTTGACTGGCAGTCATTCTGGGACTCGTTCGAATCAGCTATTCATACGAACCCTTCACTAAGTGGTGTACAGAAATTCAACTATCTAAAGTCATCTTTGAGAGGGGAAGCTACGCAAATCATAGCTGGTTTTGCTTTAACCAACGTTAATTATGACAAAGCAGTGTCATTATTACATGAAAGGTACGGACAGAGAGACAGAATTATACAAACTTATATGAAAGCATTGCTTGAAATTCCGGCCCCTGTGTACACTATAACCAGTCTGAGGAAGTTCTATGATACCACAGAGACTTATATCCGGGGACTTGATTCATTAGGCCAGAGCGAGAGTACATATGGATCCCTTCTTACTCCCGTTATTCTCCAAAAGTTACCATCAGAGGTAAGAACGAACATTACACGTGCGCACGGATCACTATCTTGGTGTTTAACGGATTTAATGCAAGGTTTATTACATGAAGTGAATATTCTAGACGCTGGAAATATATTGAATATCCAACAAGATTTCGTTGCCACAGCAAGCTTTCTAACTAAATCAGAGAATTGCAAACCCGAGAGGAAACCCATGAGCAAACCAAGTGTAAAATCTACAAAGATACGAGCATGTACGTATTGCTGGGGAGAGCAGTCCAGTGTAGACTGTACAAAGGTTACGGATCAAAAACAGAGACTGAGTATTGCGAAAGAAAAACATCTTTGTTTCAACTGCCTCGGAAGTCACAAGGTAACTGACTGTAGATCCAAATTTAAATGTAAAATATGTTCACGGAGGCATCATACTAGATTATGCGAGGGAGAATTAGCGACCAAACCCACCGATCAACGCCCTGCACACAACGCGAAGAATAACCACACATCGGTTCTACACTCAGCACATACCTTTGCATCTGGACCCGTTTTACTGAAAACAGCAGTCTCCATGGTCACATCGGATTGTACATCCACTACTGCAAACATCTTGTTTGATGAAGGTTCACAGAGCTCATTTGTAACTGAACAATTGGCACAGAAACTCCAGCTGCAGCCAACCGGAAGTGAAAAACTATGCCTATCAGGGTTCGGAGACAGAGAGAGGCGTGTACGACATCTTGACACAGCCACTGTCTATTTACAAACCCCGAAAGAGAACATTCCTATACGAGTTCTGATAGTGCCGGAGATATCTGTACCGCTAAAAACCTCCCAGAAACAAGTTGTTCAGCTCGCATACCTGAAAGGGCTTAAACTTGCGCACCCCATGTTAGAAGATGAAGACTTCGAGATCGAGTTGCTTGTTGGCGCTGATCATTACTGGGACGTAGTGCAAGATAAAGTTATCAGAGGAAACGGACCGACCGCCATACAGTCAAAAATCGGTTATCTCCTATCAGGACCATTCAGAACTGGTACACAGAGTCATTCCTCCCCACTTCCGGTGTCAATGATGAACGTCATGACTATGCACGCACAGGAGGAAGTGAACTTAGAGCAGTTTTGGGAAGTAGAGTCCACGGGAGTGGAACAGCAGTCAAAATACAATGACTTTGATGAATACACCAGACAATACCAGAACACGTGCATTACATATGAAAACAGCCAATACGTCGCAAAATTACCATGGAAAGAAGATCATCCATTTCTACCCAGTAATGAGCTGATAAGCCGACGTAGAACAGTGAGTGTAATTAACCGACTAAGACGAGAACCGGAACTGCTACTGAAGTATGGCGACATAATTAGTGAACAGGAGAAGAGAGGGTTTATAGAAAAGGTAGAAGACGACGCGTTAAACATAAGGACTAAGGTACACTACATTCCCCACCTGTGAAAAAAGACTCAGCAACCACCCCTATACGAATTGTTTACGATTGCAGTTGTAAATCAACACGAGATTCCCCGAGCCTGAATGAGTGCATGATGAATATACCACCCAAACTAAATGATTTGACATCCATATTACTACGCTTCCGATACCAGAAGTTTGCCGTCTGCACGGATATTGAAAAAGCGTTCTTAAACGTCAGTTTGCATCCAGATGACCGTGACGTCACCAGATTCTTTTGGCTATCGGATCCGACCAATCCAGACAGTCAACTTCAGACATACCGTTTCAAGTCGGTACTTTTTGGCGCAACTTGCTCGCCATTCATACTAAACGCAACCATTATGAAACATCTGGACTTACATCCATGTGATGAAACAGAACGTATCAAGCACGGGTTATACGTAGATAACATACTTACAAGCGTGCCGGATGAAACTACACTGCTAGATTTCTACACGAAAAGCAGAAACTTATTTCAACAAGCTTCCTTTAATTTGAGATCATGGAGTACGAACAACCCGGCGCTAAGAAAGAAGATCGAATCCGACGAAATCGGTGACAAGGACACATTCACAAAGGTACTGGGCATGCGCTGGAATTCTACAAGTGATGAACTATCATTTCCACATAGAGAGCTCAAACCCTTGAATGACTCTCTTCTGACAAAACGTGCAATTTTACAAGAATCATCATCGATTTTTGATCCGCTGGGATTACTAAGCCCGATCACCGTGAAAGGCAAGATGCTAATTCAGTTACTATGGAAAACGAAAATTTGAATGGGATGAAGTGTTGCCAGAGGACATCATCAAAGAGTGGTCTAAATTAAAAGGAGATATAGTGAAAGCTACCGAAACAACTTTTAGCAGACGATACTTTCCAAACGTAACCCCTACAGACATAACGCTTCACGTGTTTACAGACGCTAGCATCAAGGCATATGGCGTATGTGCATATCTTGTTTCCGGTAACCAGAGCACACTGATCATGGCAAAGAATAAAGTAACTCCGGTAAAGCAGCTTACAGTGCCAAAACTTGAATTGTGTGCAGCACTTCTAGGAGCTAGACTGAGCCAACACATAACGTCATCCATTAACTGTAATACAGTAAATCTATGGAGCGACAGCCAAATTGTATTACAATGGATTAATTCACCAAAAATACAACCATTGTTTGTATCAAATCGTGTGAAAGAAATACGGGAGCTGACAAAGAGTTTTCAATGGCGATACTGTCCAACGGATTCAAACCCTGCAGACCTTTTGTCAAGAGGACTGTCATACGAGAAATTTCGCGACAACAAGTTGTGGATGAATGGTCCTAGCTGGCTGAAGGATGAAACGACATTCCCACACAAACTTATTCCTGACGAAGAGACAAAAGACGAAACCACAAGTAGAAAAAGTGAGGCAGCAGTATTGACGACCACCCGGGACCTCACGCAATAAGAGATAATTGACATTCAAAAATTTAGTTCATACCGTAAACTTCTAAGAGTGACAGCATACGTTATACGATTTGTGAACAATTGCAAAAATTCCGAGAAGACACGTGGACCTCTAGAATCTCGCGAGATCAACATAGCAGCCAGACAGCTAATAAAGTACGTGCAGTACCGACATTTTCCAGAAGAACAACAATATCTTTGTCATACTAAACCCACTTCAACTAGAAGACCAAACCTAGGGAGACAGCTTGACCTTTATCTGGATAACAAAAACCTTATTCGTTGTGGCGGTAGAATATCCAATGCACCCTTACTGGAAGACACGAAATTCCCGTACCTGTTACCATCCAGAGATCGCCTTACAGAGTTGATTGTAATGGATGCACACATTACACATCTACACGCCGGCACAGAGAGCACAGTCACTTTTCTCCGCCAAAAGTTTTGGATTCCAAGCATCCGCCAACTTGTTCAAAGAATTGTTCGCTCGTGCGTTACTTGCCGTAAGGTAACAGGAAGACCATACCGGATACCAGACCCTCCGCCGTTACCTAGCGACCGACTGAAAATTGCTCCACCCTTTACAGTAACTGGCATTGACTTTACTGGAGTTTTAACAGTTTAAACTACAGATGGATATCTTCAAAAGGCCTATATTTGCCTCTTTACATGTGCCAACACGCGCGCTGTCCATTTGGAAATAGTACCAAACATGAAAGTGGACTCATTTATTTTGGCTCTACGGCGTTTCTTTAGCAGGAAAGCAATACCAAAGATAATTATGTCAGACAACGCTTTGACGTAAATTGCCACTGCCAAAGTACTGAAGGAAGAGATCCTTGCAACACACAGTATTACATGGACGTTTATCCCCCAGCACGCGCCCTGGTACGGAGGTTGGTGGGAGCGGCTAATTGGAATTACAAAGACATGTATCAAAAAAGTACTCGGGAAGTCCCTGGTCAGCATGGAAGTTCTACAGACAATAACTGCAGAAGTAGAATGTATTGTTAATGACCGTCCGCTCACACACAGGTCTACAGATCCCAAAGACGAGGAACCACTAACCCCTTCTCATCTATTGTATGGGCACAGAATTACCTCCCCTGTTTACCCTGATGACAGATCGCCGACAGTAGACGACATGACCCATTCATCAGCAGAAAAACTCTACAGATTTAAGTCTGCAACGCTTGAACACTTTTGGTCAAGGTGGAAACATGAATATCTTACATCTCTGCGAGAGTTTCATAAGATGTCCGGAAATAATGGCGACACCGTTAAGATTGGTGACGTAGTACAAATACACGACGAAAGCTTACCTAGAAATCGCTGGTCCCTGGGCGTTATAGAGGACGTGGTCATTGGTGGAGACGGGTTAATCCGAGCAGCACGTGTCAGGTCCAGACGAGGTGTAACTACGCGGCCCATTTCTAGACTGTATCCACTCGAGTTAAAATAACCATATTTATATTGACTGAGTGATATCTAAGTGTTTATTCAGTGACTTTTTCGTGATTTTGTATAAGTTTAATCAAAGACTAGAAAATTAATGCCATGATAATTATTACAGACAATTTAAAACCTTTCTTAACTCATATCAGTGACAATATGTTAACCTTTTAAATTACTTTCGTGCCCCCGGAGTGTCACGTAGTTACATGGACTTTGAAGTCGCGCCATTATCGGCGTCACGTTAAGAAACGCGCAATATATATTACCATGTTTTGACGTCTGCGACGTCACTTGTTTATACTTCCGTAAAGTAAACAGTCAAACAGTTCAGCAGCCTTTCTCTCATTTTATTGTCTACACGACACCATTTTCAAATTAAACGTCACTGAATCTAGAACAACTCAACTTTATCTTAACCCTCTTACGCCGGAGTCATTATTTTAGGATGTTGTTGACGTCGCGGCGGAAATGACGTTATGGAACGCCAAAGTTAACGTCGCTTTTAATTTCGATGCGGTTTGAGACTCATTTGTATTTGTTCAAGCCTCATAAGTGTATATTCATTTACATTTTTGTTAAAACTAATAATTTTAATATTAGTACATTGCATATATATATATTTTATATTTACAACTTTCTCCGAGATTTGTGTTTGAAGAAACTAATGTTATGAAGCATATACATGTACGTAATCTGAAACAGAACATGCGTATAGTATGTTTGTGATCGGACACACAAACCGACAACAGGTCTTTAACCAAGTACCGGCGGATACTGATTTCCCAGTTAGAGCACCCGTGTACGGATGTACACAATTTCACTATCCCAATGTATTATCTTCCGATTTATTTTTGTTGAAAGAAAGACAGTGCCGGCAAATAAAACCGGTAAATGATTGTTTTTATTTAAATTTTTGATACACATGAATGGTTGCACGGCAATCCATCTGGTGTGAGTTTTATATATAACTCATAATTTACTTTAATTGCGTTCTCATGACTCGTGGAAAGTTTATGCGCAAACGAAATCTTTGAAAAACAGAGATCGCTAACCAGACTATTAATGAAAATATTTGTTTCTATCATGCAGTAAAAACGGTTTGCTGAACTGGTGGTTCATTCGTCCCATTCGGGTTGGAGTTCCAGATTTCCCGGTAATAAAAACTGGGGGTACAATACGAGTTAAGCGTTTGTTGTGCAGCTGCCTTCGAAGAGAAGTGGGAGAAGTGAATTTAACAGCCCTCATTTAGTATACCGGGTATTTGTTCACTTTTCAAAAAGGATTAACATGACCGGTATCGATTGCAAATTTAAAAAATTGCATCAGATATCGACAGAAAAGTTCACAGGTCTTTTTTACATGTATCTGCTCTGTGTGTTCGTCAAAATAAATGAGAAAAAGAGGCAAACATGAATTGAACCAATTTTAGTGCATATATTTTCGTCTTTCAGATTTCTGATTCATAGAAATCTATGTTAGGTCTGGATTTAGTTATGTTCGCTTAGAAAAAATATAGCCGGTTAATTAAAACATACTTGTTTTTCTTATGCAGGCTGGTACATAGTTCTTTGGTATTCGTTAAGTAACAAAAGAACTTCCGGGCAAAATCAAACTTTCACCGAAATGCAACTTTTTAAATAATTATCGGGGTTATTTATGCTAGACATTATGTTCTACTCAACCTACCATTAGACATTAAACTAATGCTTCTGTAAAACTTATGAGCAGATTTTCCACCAATGCTTAAGTAAGGAAAAATATTAATAAAAACAAAAATCGTCTTTTAATTTGGAGACATATTAATTTATCATCATTAAAAATGTGTGCGCATTACAAATAACTGATTGATCTGATTGATCGATTATTTGGTTGATCGATAAATTGTTTGTTTGATTGGTTAATTCGTTTATCAAATGATTGAATGATCGATCTATCGACTATTCAATAAGTAAACATCTAAACCCTTGATACATTAATCAAACACCTTTTATTTTTTTCCACAAACCGCATCCCGCCACCCGATTGATAAACTAGCCGTGCACCCAGTACTTTTTCCTTTTTGTGATATGATGGACTACATCTAAATCGCTCGCAAAAATAAAAATGCTGAAGATAACTTACAAAATTAAATAAGTCATGGAAATGTTTCGACCGAAACAAGTTATTATTTCCGCAACGCATATGAAGTGTGTATGAATATATTTAAAACTAAAAAAAAAGGTTTGAAATTAAAGCATACTTCATTTAAATTGTCACAACTCGTATGTTTTATAAGATTTATTCAGACAAGATAATTTCTTATTGATTTATTAGAGTAATTTGCATACACCTGACATATATTTATACATGTGCAGAATTTGATGATCAACCCTAATAGCCATTCTGTTGTGTATACGCGCATGTAAGAAATTATGTACATGCTATCCGTCGGCTTGTTTATCCAGGACTAAATAATGTTCTTTGCATGAAATCGTAAAATGCATCAAAGTTGATGAGTTTTAATTTAATCGAATTGTAAATAAATCGCATTCTTAACTTTATTATAGTCCGTAAAATAGATAAGGTACATTTCTGGAAAATGCTTAAATTAGAAATCTTTGCCTATAGGCCGACTGTTCTTGCTCTCAAGGAAATTTAATCCTCGGCAATAACCTTTTACAACATTTAACTATAACATTTCCTAAGTATTAGACAATGAAATATAAGATCTTGGTAAGGAACTCGCACATCCTGATGGTAAAATTTTTACCATGCAACAAATGTCTTGACGCGACCGCCGTAACGACATCGTGCATTTGACGCCAAAAGTGACCCCGAAAATGACTAATGACGTCATTTTTAGGAAATATGTTTACATGCAATCATGGCGCGCCATTTGTTAATAAAATCTTACAACTATCCAAAAAATATGACAAGGAATATACATGTTTTTGTATTTCAATATCATTGTATTTTAAAAGCGACAAATATGTCGCTCTCGGTCTCTCCCGATAAGCGACTTTAATGTCGCTCTCGGCGTTTTACGGGAGCGACATAAATGTCGCTTTCGGCGTAAGAGGGTTAAACATGGCCTGCATGTATTTGTTTCTCTATTGGACACTAGCATTCTTATCTTACGGCATTTGAAACAAGTACGATTGGCAAATAAACGAGCAAATTTCACGTCGCTGTTAAGCAAACTAAAAGAGAAAAGTTTAAAGGCAACTCAAGCGAAAACAAAAAAAAACAAGTTAATTTATAATTTATGGTAACACTTATAAGATTATTAGATTCTCCACTATCTTTTCGTTCAGATTGTCTGGACAATTTAGAATACATGTAATTTTCTGGACGAATTATTGACATTATAATAACAGCAATCTATGACTAATGATAAATTCGTAATACATTTAAAATATCGATTATGCACTTAACATCTTTTCTAAGTATACACTATTTCCTCCCCATATTTTTCATATTTATAAGAACGCAACAGTGACTGTTATACCTTTCATATGACAGTAAAGTATCGATTATACACTGATTAGTTATCGACTTCCATACTGCACTTGCATTTCGAAGACTGCAGCAGTTTTAATCCAAGGGAACGTAAATTCTGAGGAATATCAGCGACTTGCGATTGTTCCGGTTTTCTTTTCACAACTTAAAGAAATTGAAGATATTGTGGTCGAACTTAAAAGGCTCGTACGAAATGGGCTAGAATTCCCCAAATAGTCATTCAGAACTGTTTTGCCTCAATGAGACGAATTTTATACACGTTATTGACTGATCTTGTGGATTTGTATTCTGTGGGTAGATTTGTGAAGATGAGCGGCCTAGCGACGTGAAGTTAGCGACCTAGCGACCTGGCGACGTGAAGTAATAGATCTACATTGGAGGTATGTATAAGCAAAAAATATCAATATAAAACTAGCGTTTATATTTTTGAGTGGCGACCTAGCGGCATAAATATAATATTTATTAACGTTCATGCATATCTTAAAAGACGACTCGGAATCTCTTTTAACAGCATATGATGTACCTTGCAGGGGTGTATAAGAAAAAAAAATATCAACACGAACTAGCTCTTTTTTTTAAAGTTTGCGCAGCCTGGCGGCCTAGCGGTCTAAACTTAACATTTATCATAATTTATGCTTATCAAAAAAAAACGGTATTTAATGTACATTGCAGGGGTGCATATGCAAAATATCAACATGAACTGGCTTTTATTTTTTTGTTAAGTTGGCGACCTAGCGGCCTAAATAAATTATTTATCAAAGTTCATGCTTATCTTAAAAGACGACTCGGTATCTCTTTTAACAGCATACGATTTACCTTGCAGGGGTGTATTAGAAAATCAACACGAACTAACTTTTTTTTTATAAAAATTGTGCAGCCTAGCGGTCTAAATTTAATATTTATCACAATGTATCTTTATGTGAAAAACGGTTTGAAAGCTATTTTTACAGCATATAATGTACGTTGCAGGTATGTTTAAGAAAAAATCATCAAAGGAAATTGCTCGATTATGGTCTTCAATACGACCGTACTTTGATGCCCATACGTCAAACGCGCTGCTTACACGCTTCTACTACGATGTAACGCAGACCGTTGCCGAAAAGCGGCCGCGTTCACTGAGTTTTCGCTACGCTTCCGCTACGAAATTCAAGATCATACTACGATGCTTTGCAGACCTGGTTGACTGTACGACAATATCGCTACGGTGGTGTCGATTATGTAACGATTATATTACGCTTCTAGTACGATTTTGGCGATGATGTATATACATGTATATCTTGGGTTTGAAACATATTTGTCACTTCTTTCCACACCGTCTGCAGGTATTGTTTAAATAAAAGGTTAGACTAAAGCAATATAAATCGGATTCAAGTATAATATTATAGCTATGCGTCATATTCTGAGTTAACGTTTGAGTCGAGGCCTTAAAATCTGCCTTTGTCTTAACTTCAAACATGAACGGACGTATGATTGCTAATCTGATTCATCTGGCTTTACTTCAGCAAGAACAAGTGTTAATTGAACACGTGGCCATCAGATGTCCCCTGAACAGTGGCTCGCTTTACCACAATCACAAGCACTTCTTTCACATGCCATGTACATACTGTCATTAACAAGAATGGAATTACAACTTCCACTTACAAAAACGCTATCAATCAATCCCTTGAAAAATGTTTTTTAATTAAACAAAAAAAACAGCTACTAAAAACACGTCTACTTAACAGAATTGCTCCCGAAAGCGAAGAAGAATTTACATGTACTTCTGAAGAGCGTTCGCTTCCAATTTTTAAATAAACATAACTATTGAGTGCATGTTAATG
Organism: Corbicula japonica; assembly: GCA_038501625.1. Classification (NCBI taxonomy): domain Eukaryota; kingdom Metazoa; phylum Mollusca; class Bivalvia; order Venerida; family Cyrenidae; genus Corbicula; species Corbicula japonica. The sequence continues at coordinate 1,966,701 of JAZAYU010000065.1, read as the reverse complement.
TATGTTAATTTAATAGTTTTAAGTAAAACCTACAAAGGCTGTTTGTTGCACGGGTTGTTTTACGGTTTGTTGCAATCTCAGTATGATAAAAATTTTGACCTTCTAACATAACACCTATGTAGTACATGTATAGTCTTATTAAACATCATCATAGGAGCATCGTGTAATGTGTATTTAACTCAATACTTGAAAATGGAAACTGTTGCTCTATATTTCTCATCCGACATGTTAATTTCACTATCCTTGTGTAGACCCTATGAATAGTTTTGTTTTTCTGTGATTCAACGCCTTTCTAACTTTCAAGTACGTGTTTATCCCCGAGGTCCAACTAACCGTCGTTCCTGGGTATGCAACTATTGTAAAATGATTTTTCTGCCAACGGATTGGCTACTTGAATCGGAGGTAAAGTATAAAAGACGTTCCGACGTTGAAATTGTACCGCTTCGTGTGATGTGCAAACCCAGTGTGGGTAATCGAACTGCACTTTCCCATGCATTTTGTAAACAAACGTCGGTCATTTTGGATGAAAATTGGTACTTTTGGTTTATATGTTTTATCGTGATCTTTCCGGTCAAATATAACATATAAATTTTACAACTAACTGTTGCTGAAGACGTCCAACACATGCGGATAGAAATAAATCTTAGTCGGGTATGATCAGTGTACCCAATTGTAAAAGGTCTATGTAAGTAAAAATTTGAGTACGTTAAAATATTTGTTTTATTTTTTTAAAATGAAATGGTATCTGAAATAGCATATTTCCTAATTAAATAGTTTATTACCTTGCAGTGCAAAACGCTTATTTTTCCTTGCGCTTAGCACATGTTTTCGGCTGGAGTTGTCCACATTTGAAGTTTCGTTTGAATATCTATTTGCTTTGATTAAGAACAGAGGACCATTTGGTTTTTCAACAAGCAAGTCTTCTTCACTAGGTTCTTTAGGGCTTTCTATAGCAGATTCCAGGTGAACAACTCTGGCTTTCAGATCCTTAACTTCTGTAGATAGTTTTTCGATAGTTGCATCTTTGGCATGGAGTTGCAATTCCAGCTGTAAGTCTGAAGAAAATTGGTTAATGTTCATTATATATGGCACATTATAGAAATAGTGATGAAAGGCAAGCATCATAGCGATCCTACTGTCATTAATTGATAAAAATATTAAAAAGAAAAATAATAAAAGCTGAATTTGCAGCTCGAAGACTCAATGCCAATTATAAGTATCGATGTTCCTCAGTAGTTCCGCCTTTTTGTGGTTGTGCTTGAATGATAATGAATGAAGACAAACCTTTTTGCTCCAATGCTGCAAGTCTTTCGTAAATATCGTTTCCATGGAAGAATGGAAATAACAAAATACCGTAAAACACGAAGTACATTTTAAGTGTCATTTTCAACTGAAAAACAGAGCATAATGGCTCTTATCTTAAAATGGCCTGTATATATGCTTCTCTTATAGAAATATACACTAGACTTATCTCATGAACTTCAAAAAATAACTGAACCACTTTAAAGAAAAATATTTAACCGAGACACAAGCGAAGAAGATACTCAAGGATGATGTTTTTCTTTGATAAAAATAAAGAAAAACGAAAACGTTGACAGTTTACAGAAAAAAATGCAATATTAATATGTACGTTTACAAATTACCAAGAACGACTGTGAGAAAACAACAATGTTCAGCAAATAACTTTGTTTCCTGGTTAATAATCCTACGCTGAATAATGACACTAACCAACCAACGGCTGAGCCTGAAACGTCCGCTTCTTTAATCCACTGTCGTTGAAAATGGTGACGTCACTAGTTAAATATGTGATAAAAGAGATGATTTTAATTTAAGTATAGTAATTTTATCCGTTTTTGGACGGCGATGTTTCTCGTGCAACATCTTATAGGGTTTTAAACAATCTCACAGCTTGTTCGCTTTTCTAAAGCTTGCAATGATGTTAATGATTTCAATGAACGTAATTTCGAAGTTCCCTAAGCAATTATCTAAACAAAGTTATTTTGATCTGAATATGTTATCATATTTTTGCAACTTTGTGAATGTTGATCAACACATGTAATCGTATTAATATTCACAACAGTTTACTTATGGCAGGTGGTTCAGCTTATGTGATTTGTAATTGTTATTACAAATATAGATTGTCTGCTTGCTTTAAATTCAAATAAACTCATAAACTGCAATACATTAAAATCAAATAACTATGTGAGTGACAATATTTAGTAATGACAAAGTGTTCAAGATGGGTTTTATACCTAAAAGCTTTATTGTCTGCTAGCTTCAACTTCCAATAAACTCATAAACTGCAAATACAGTTAAATGAAGTAAGTATATGAGTAACAATATTCAGTAACGACAAAGTATTCAAGATGGTTTTATGCCTAAAAAATTTATTACTAGCCAGCAAATAACATGGCACCGGTAAATGTTGTATATCGCCCGCCAAAAAGGGATTCATTTGCACAGCATTCTAGCTTTAGCATCACTTCATCTGCGGCGTTGAGCTGAGTAATTATAGTAGCTGAACCCTGATCGTTATGTCCAGCAGTTCCATAGCCGTATATTCTTGCAAGAACTCCACCGTTCTCGACAATGTTAACGTTAAACGCTTTGTTGTTATTGAACGATAGAATGGATGCGGAGAAAATGTAAATTCCAGTTGTAGGTGCAATGAACACTCCGTGTTGTCTGTCGTATCCGTTTCCAAGATTCAGAAGAACCGTCCCAAATACGATAGTCTGGTTCACACCAATGTTTGGTATTTCTGCCTGATCATTTACTGCATGAAAAGCTATGACTTATGATTGACGAACTATTCTGTGGTGCTTCCCTTGAAAAAAATATTCGAAATTAATTAAGACTTATAGTACTTTTAATGCGTTGTTTTTATCACGGTCTTTATTGACATGTAATCTATTTCCTGTCAAATGTAACAAATTAATGTTTGTTACATTTACAACTAACTATTGCTGAATACTATGAATACCATCTGAGTTCAATACATGCGCAGTGCTCACGCTGTCAGTCGACATTGTCGCCATTTGCGATAATTTTACGTTTTTGTCGATTATTTCAATGAATTGGCGGTAAAATTTGGCGATTAAATAATTGTCAAAAAAAGCAAGATATTGTTAGCTGACTACACCACTGGTTGAATGCCCATGTAGGTAAATATTTTAGTTTTTTAAAATAATTTTTATTCCTATAATAAATGAGATACATGTATTAAATAGCATATCTCCTTATTAGTTAGTTTATTACCTTGGAGTACCAAAGGCTTATTCTTTCTTTCGATTAGTTCATGTTTCTCGCTCGGATTGTCCAAATTTGAAGTATGGTCATCTCTTGAATGTCGTTTTGCTTTGCTGGAGGGCAAAGGTCCATCTGTTTTTTCAACAAGCAAGTCTTCTTCATTAGTATCTTTTGGGCTTCGTATAGCAGATTCCAGATGAAAGATTCTGGCTTTACGGTCCTTTACTTCTGTAGATAGTTGTTCGATTGTTGCATCTTTGGCGTGGAGTTGAAATTCAAGTTCTGAGTCTGAAACAAATTGATAAATTTTAATTAAAAAGTCACATGTAATTTAAAGAAACCGTGATGATGAATAAGTATCATAGCACATCTGTTGTCTTTAACTGATTATATAATAAAAATAGAAAAAAACTCAAAACCTCTATTTGCAGCTCGAATACTCCAATGTAAATGATCACGAGAATTGATGTTCCTCTATAATTTTGCCATAACTGATAACCGAAATTAGTACCCCACCCCTACCCAAAGCCATTAAAGCACGCCGTTTTGTGGTTGTGCTTGAGTGAAAATGTTTTAATGAATGAAAACAAACCTTTTTGCTCTAATGCTGCAAGTCTTTCCATTATGTTAACGTAAATATCGTTTCCATGGCAAAATGGAATTAATAAAATACCGTGAAATGGGAAGTACATTTAAAATACCATTTTCAACTGGAAAACAGAGCACAATGGCTCTTATAAAATGACCTGTATATATTTTCCTTTTTTAGTAATATACACAAGACGTATCTCATGAACTTTGAAAAGTAAATGAACCACTTTAAAGAGAAATATTTAATGCGACACAAGCGAAGAAGATATCAAAGATATAAATAAAGATATTATTATTACATTGTATTATTATTATTATTATTATTATTATTATTGTTATTATTATTACTAATATTATTATTATTATTATTATTATTATTATTATTATTATTATTATTATTTTAGAGGATGATAGTTCCTTATATAAAAATAACCAGGAATCGCAATGAACAAAACAACAACAGCAACAATAACAACGGTTTCGATTAAAGAACCAAATGCGCTAAATACTGACACTATATCGAACAAAAAGTGAAATTTCCGGTTTTTCAGTTCACTCTTTTTAACCCATAATAATCTGTTTTATGTGTGCAAGGAAAGTGTAACAATCTTTCGTCTAAACATAATGTGCACATGTTAATACAGACTCAGGAATGTGCATTTCTCCAACACCAGTGCATTGGCAATCAGTATTAGTGTCAAGGTTACAAAAAAAACTAAAAGAAACTCACACAATTGAAAACCAAATACATTTGGCAAATGTTCGCAAATTTGATAAAAATGCGACATAATTTTAATTATAGATAGAAATTTACCTTCATTTTATAAATTGTTGCAATTGTACATTTCTATTGTGATAGAAAATAAATCTTTGAGTTCGGATGCCAACGATATATGACGTAAAAAGTTTAATAATATATTACTTACCAGATGCCATCGATATAGATAGGCATAAGAAATGGAATGATTGTGCATGCTTGATGTCAAGCCCCGACATAGGAGGACAACTTTCTCCAAGCTTCTCTCGATAACTCAAACGCTCTGATATGTGTCTCGCAACTTCGTAATGGCAGTTGTGATACTTATCGGTGTGTAATTAAATAAATGAAACGTAGATCTTCACACCATTAAATCATTTGCCAGGAATTATCATGATAGACTCATGTTTAATTGACACTAATTATTGGGAAATTAACACTGAGAAATTTGGTTATTTGATATATTTGTTGCAACTAAAAGTCTAACCGTTTTGTTTCTGTTCGGAGCATTGCTTTTTTGAAATGTTGTTTATCTTTATGCGCTGCTTAGAAAAGGTCTGCAATGCAACAGAATCTGATAAAAGGTGTTGCCGACTCCTTAGGTACGAAGGCTTTTTCATCGTTTCCATGTTACTAAATTGACAACAAAGGAATCCTTACTGTTTGAAATAAGCATGAAAATTATCATTTGTACTGAAACTTCTGTATTATATTAAATATATTTGAAATGGAACAAACAATTTGATGATTCATCCAATATTTAGCTGATCTACATTCAAGAAATGAACAATATGTAAAACTCTAGAAATAAATAGATGAAAATGGAACTTTGAAAGCCACCGAACACGACGAATATGAAAATATTGCAGGCTGGATTTTATTGAGCCTGTTCATGGGCAGTTATGGAAATTCATTGCCAACGCCGTCTTGCCCCGGGTTGAGCGCAACTCAATATTAACACCAATAACCACAGGTTGGGTAATCAAACTGCACCTTACCATGCATTTTGTAAACAAAAGTCCGCCATATTGGATGAAAATTAGTTAACTGCCAATATTACTTTATTATTTTGACACAAACGATTTTTTGTACCAACTAAAAGAATTAAATAAAAAAAAAATGCGCAAGATGGGAGTTTTTTTCGTTGGCCGGTGACAACTGAACAAGCCAAAGTTCAGAGAAGCGGATCAAAACAATACATGTTTTAAGCCGGAATTTGTTATTGAGAAGTCTCCCAAATGTTACATTTTGTTTCTTTTCTTGATTACGTGTCGGACATGTGTTTATATGTTCATATTAGTCGGGGAAATACGACGGCGATGTTTCATGTTTAGTTGGGGAAAAAAGTCAACTGGACTTTATCATTTATTTTTCAGAACTGCACTTTACCATAAGGGATATTTGCTAATTTTTCTGCGAAATAGTGTTTTGTTCGACAAAAGAAAATTGTCTTGGGACATGAAATTTAAAATGGAATTTAATTTTTGGTGTGATTACAGACAAAACTACCTTTCTTGGCGAAAAACATACAAAATGACAAATTTCCCTGCACTTTACCCTGAAAATTCTTGCTTATTTCTCGCCGATTCAGTTTCAGTGACCAGGGTAACTCTGGTTCCACTAAGAGTTTATATTTCATCTAGGTACCAAAAGATTCGGAAAAATGTGTAGCAGGTTCATAGCTATATCTCAGTTTTACGAGATATTTATTTAATGAGTAAAAGTAAAAAAAAAAACTTACCAATTTTCATCCAAGATGACGACTTTTGTTTACAAAATGCATGGTAAGGTGCAGTTTGATTACCCACCCTGAACCAGTACAATTATGATCCATCCAAAACGATGGTATGCATAAGGCAGTGAACATTGAACCATCAATGCGGTATTTTCTGATTTATACATTACATACTTTATAAGATGCCTGTCAAAATTCTTTAATATCGTCTTTAAATAAATAAATAACATGTTTACAACATTATCGTAATTTGTTTTATAAATTTATAAATGTCAATGGGATTTCTTATTGAAACTAGAAAAATTAACCTCTTTGCTTACTCAAATATTATATGTATTTTGTACAAGTTTAAGGTAAACATAAAAGCAAAACATATACCAAAACGGACAAATAGTAAATCTGGGAAAAGGAATAACAAGCATTAGGCTAACGGAAAAATAAGGCGTCGAAATTTATCTCTTATGTTGACTTCGAACGAATAAAACAAGAATTAAAAATAAATGTTTCCAAGACAAACTCTAAATTTGGCTTTACATTTAAAGTATTACATATAGCATCGTTAAATATTCAACATTTGCTGCCCAAATTAGACGAGGTAAAATTATTGTTGAATCAGGAAAATTCCGTTAACATTTTTGGACTTTGTGAGACCTTTTTAACGAGCAGCATAAGTAACGATGATCTTAACATAAATGGTTTCGTGTTCGAATGAAGGGATCGATGCATTAAATCTGGTGGCGGTATTTTAGTATATCTTTCAAATGACATTCCCTTTATAAAGAGAACTGATTTGAAAGGTAATAAACAATCTGGTTACAAATATGTTACTCTAATTGCAAACCATTTTTAATATGTTATATTTACAGACCACCGAATGCATCGAATATATGGATCGATGCATATGAAACAAGCTGTTGAAGGCCGAAGCTTTAAACATTGAAATGCATTTGCTTGGGGATTTCAATATAGATTTTTCTTGTAATAATTCGTTTAAAAATGCTTAATAGGGTCAGCTGGTTCGGGATTTAGGATTATCATAGTTAGTAAATGTCCCTAATAGAGTAACATCAAATCGGAAACAAAATTGACCATATTTATACCATGAACCCTGAAAACATCTCTGAAGTATTAGTTCCAAATATTAACATTAGTGACCACTTTCCGGTTGCTTTTACCAGAATAAATAAAAATAGAGTTAAAAAAGTAGACAAACATAAAACTATAATTTATCGAGATTTCAGTTGTTTCAATTCAAACCTTATTTGCAGTGAGTTATTAAATTCCAATTTGGATGTCATTGAAAGTTTCAACAACCCTAATACAGTACAGCTCGGGTGTTTCCAACCAAAGTCCGCGCTACGCGGCGGACTTCGCCAACGCGGACTTGACTGCTTTAGTCCGCGCTGCCCCGCGTTCAGCCTCAATTCCCCGCGTTTTAACTCCGCGGACAGCCCCAGGCAGAAACTCCGAGTGCCTCGGCGTACTTTATCGCGGCAACGCGGGGGCCTTGCCTGTTAGGATTACTATTATTATCATCAAATTTGCTTTAATGAATGTATACAGTCATGTCATAATTTACAAAATGTACATGTATATTTGATTCAAGAAAATACCTTTTATTTTTTTATTTCTACGTACTACGTTCTATGTAAAAGATAAATCAATAATATTTATTACATTATTCTTTGAACTGTTAAAACGGATGTCTCGGACAGACAGGTTGACGACAGCAAATGCCGTCCTGGCTATTCCAGCTTCCGATCTGATGCCATCTGCGGACCTGGCAGACATGTCTTTCGGACACCTGTTGCAGTATGCTGTATTGTACAAATAGATTGTAAAAACATGTGTGATACATTGTACATTCCAGATAGTATTTAAAATACATGTACTGACGTTACCATGAAATATAATGTTTTTGTTGTCTGGTGTTTGGGTTTATTTTATTGTGTTATTTACATGTAATGAGTTATGTGTGTGTAAATAAAATTGTGAAAAAAAGCTTTCTTTGTGTAGTATCTTCGTTCATAATTTTCATTAAGATTCGCAAACATTGACGTTATTTTTCGTGACACTGCATGCAACTTTCTTTCTATCAAACGCTTAACAAAGGCCTACTGTACACAGTTCATGTTTATTATTGTAAAATTCTCAATGAAATGGAGCTTGGCTGGTAATTTGCTGGTATTTACAATACAGCTTGAATATAAAAGTTCATAGCTTTAGCATATTCTTATTCGTATTTTTAGTCTTTTCCGTTTTTATCTTTTAATTTTTTTCTTAAAATTTAAATGGAAGAACAAAATAATATTAGGTTTTAAAATTTAATTAATACTGAGCTGCATGTTACTGTACAAGCGAACACATAATTCTGCAGCAATTTAATAATAACATAAAGTTAAAAATGTTAATATAAGGTTTAAAACTCAACATTTTGAAAACGTAATTTGAAAAAGAGTAATGTAACGAAAGCAGTTTTAAATACTGTACCTGAAAAACAACAAAGTTAACGTAAACAAACGTAACGAACAAACATAATTTAACACATAATTATACCAGACAAATATAATGTTATCAGTAAATAAACCCGTTACCGATGTCATGCAGTGATTGTTACGTATATCAGGGCTATCCGATCAACGTTTTTTGGCGTTGTCCCGGTTAGCTCAGTTGGTTACGTCGCAGGAATTGCATGGCTAGGCGCTGTCGCCGTGACGGTGCGGGTTCGCTCCCAGCTAGAGACACTATCATTTTTAATACTGTACCTGAAAAAAGAAAATCAAATATAATGACAATTGTACGAAAGAGTAGCGATATAAATAACGCCGCGTTCCACCGGCATACTACGCGGAGTTCCTCCGCGTCATGTTTTGTAAAGATAAGCTGTCCCACTAGTCCGCGCTAGTCCGCGCTGAATAACAAGGTTCGCGCGGGCAATCCCCGCGTTTTTCCTCGGAGAAAATACGCGTTAAACGAGTTGGGTCCGCGGAGGGCGCGAGGAAAATGTTAAAAACTCCCGAGCTGTACTGTATGTCACTTAATATATTATATGACACTCTTTACAGACTACTCTCTAAGTTTGCTCCTACAAAAATTAAAAGAGTAAAAAGACTACATCAGCCAGGTTGGTTTTCAGAAGAAGTAAAAACAGCACGGAAAACAAGAGATAAATTTAAGGCAAACAAACAATAGACTGAATATAAAATATGGAGAAATACGTATTTAGCAATAAATAAGAAAAGCAAGAAACAGTTCTTTAAGGGGGCAGTAAACGGTTTTCTTGATATATCACAAAACCGAAGAATCACAGCCGACACGACAAGTCCACTTGCTCCCTACTAGCACATACCTGAAACAGAAAGGGCACATGACTGACATCACAATGACATTCAGTTTATGAAAACAAAGCAAAATTATATTCAAAACATATCAGTTGAATTTTAAGCACCATTAACTTTCAAATTCTATAAGCGAAAACTGGTCGGCCGACGAGGCGAAATTTCAAAGATTCATCAGTTCACAGCTTTCTTATTGCCAACAACCAAATCAAATGGTAAAATCCCTACTGTTTCATTAAATCATACTCAAAGTATACCATAACCACCAATATTTTGCACTACTCACACTTGTTTGTATGCAAGTTAAACTGGAGGCAGAGCCAGAAAGGTATTAGTTTCGCATTTCCAAGCACCTGCCTCACACTGAAAGTGTCAAGGTCAAAAAGCGCATGTCAGGCAATTTTTGGAGATCCTAGCTACACATGCGAAACTGCAAATATAGCATCTAAAAATATTTTAAAGTGCCATGAAGCTTACAGTTTGCCCACTTACCTCTTATCTTCAAATTTGACCGGTGCCAATTCGAATCTACGGCTACAAACTCTTTACTGCCTCCTTAATAAATCTATAGAGGAGAAAAGGGATTCAAAATATCTATGGAAAAATATCAAGAATGTATCAGGTTTAGATCAAGAAAGTCTCAATATACCCCATGCTCTTACCGTTAATGATGAAAATGTTCAGGGAAGACATAATATTCTCAATAGTTTAAACAGTCATTTTATAAATGTTGCAAATATTGTAAGTAAAGGAGAATTGCAACTGGAAAAAATTATGATCTATTAAAACAGCAGTTACAACATAAACTGAAAAACTTTTATTTTCCACTTGATTCAATTACACCATTTGAGGTATGTAAGAGAATAGATCGGTTAGATGTGAATAAATCAACGGGATTAGATGGCATAAGCGCGAAGATTTTGAAAACATGCAATAGCCTCTATCATCAACAGCTCTATTGAAACAGGTGAGTTTCCAAACGAACTTAAGGCTGCTGGGGTAATACCTTTACATAAAGGGGGAACACGTGATGATCCTAATAATTATAGACCAATTTCTATTTTGCCGACTATTTCAAAGATTTTTGAAAGACGTATTGCTAATCAAATGCATGCCTTTTTAAACATTTGATATTATTCACGAATCCCAGTCAGGTTTTCGTAAACAGCATTAATGCCAAACCTCATTAATTCGACTTATTGATTCCTGGTTAAATGATATTGACAATGGAAAAATGGTAGGTGTACTTTTTGTAGACCTTAAAACGCATTTGATCTTGTTAATAATAAAATATTGATGTATAAGTTAAGTTTATACCAGTTTTCTAACATAACTATGAGGCTCTTCCAATCATATTTATCGAACCGTTTTCAGTCAGTGAAATACGGTAGTGATATGTCAGAAATGCTCATGAACATTATCTTCCACTGCCAGTCGGATAACAATTAATAATGGATTACAAAACACTACATATTCAATTTAAAGGGAGGTAATCGGAAATGTTTGGAATTTCTAACGTTGTTTGTTGATGACTATTTGTTTTATTGATGAATGTTTTGTGCTTTTATTAATCACAAGAGGTGGAGAAATTGATTAAATTCAAATAAATGTGAATACTCGTAAGAACCACTGATTTTTTTCTGAAACCCTAATTTTAACAAAGGGAAAGATAACTGAGTTGTGGCCGAAGATTTTCAAAAATTCTTAATCTCTTTGCAAAGATAACAGAAATGCAAAGGAGTAGGTTCGCGAAAGCCTAATATTAGCCTAAAAATATGTAAAATTTTAAATTTTGTTACATATCTTAAATTTTAATGCCATTGAATAAATAAATAGTTATACTTTTCATATCTTAAAATTTCATATTACTGCTAAAGGTGTTTGACAAGGGACCATCAAAATTGCTAAAAATGAGGAAAGTGTGCAAAAATTCATATTTTTTGTCCATTTTCACAACAGATTTTAGAGGATTTCGATAAAGGCACACTTCTCGACCAAAATCAAAATTTGACCATGTATTCATCACACATTTATACAAAGAAAATTCTTTAAATTACTTTGGTCGAAGCCTGTGCCCAATATGAAAATCACCAAAATATGATGAAAATTTAACAAAAAAAAATGCATTTTGGCAAACATTTTCAAATTTTATGGGTTCATCTTCACTTTTTATCTTTTCAAGAAAACAACCATTATAGATTATAAAAAGCACACTTTCAGTGTTTTAAATGCAGTTTGAAAATTTGAGATAATTTTAGGCCAATTTTGAGCCTTCGTGAATCTACCCCTTTGTTCACATATAGAATTTTGAGTTTGTGTTTTCAAATTTTACAAAATTTAAGATAGGAAAGTGGATACTTTTTATTTTTGTTGAATATTTATAAATCCCTGTTGCAGGTGCAATGAACAGTCCGTGGTTTTGATGGTATCCGTTTGCCAGATTCAGAAGAACTGTTTCAAAAACGATATTTTGGTTCACACCCATGTTTTCTATAATGACATTGTCAGTGACTGCATGAAAAGCTATGAATTCCGATTGACGCTGAATTCTATTTATCTGCCATGAAGAGAAATACGCTAAAATGTGTTAAATTTTCTGTTATTGTAAAACAGAAACCGTGTTATTTGCGGATTTCATTCTATGTATTTCATAATGTTTTAGTTGTATCATGAGCACAACTTAACATGTATAACTTTCATGCAAAATTGCATTAATTTAAATCTTTAATGTGTCTATTGATTGCGTGGTTAAGGTTCTACATGATGACGTTGAAAGTTTTTAATTTGTTATGAATAAGTTAAATCTGGTAAATGACAAAGTTGACAAATGAGTAAAATGATTTTAAAATGCAAAAACATAGATTACGACTGTTCACAGAAAAGTAGTCTTATTACCTCGAAGTGCTACGCGTTTATTCATTGTGTCCGTTATTTCTTGTTTCCTTTGGGAATTGGTCTTAGTTGAAATTGGTACATGTTTGGAATACTCATTTACTTTGCTAACAGGCACGGGAACCTCTGATTTTACAACAACCAAGTTTCTTCCGCCTGGACTCAAGATGAACGATTCTAGTTTTAAGCTCTTTAACTTCTGCTGAAAGTTGATAAATTATTGCATCCTTTTCCTGAAGTTGAACCGCAAGCCTTTCAACCACGCTAGTGAGCTCGGAATCTGAGAGAACTGAAATAAATAGTATTTATTAATGATGATTGGGTTTTTACGGATCAATTAAGTTACAGTTAGTGGTACGTATAGTAGTATATCGAACAATACGAAACAGAACGCATTTTCTACGTGTCCAAAAGCACAGCATTTTCTGAGTGTAAAAAAACACAGTACCTTTCAGACAACATGTGAGATAACAATAACTAATGATTCATATTGAAACACAACACGAGTGAAAAATAAAACCTAATGTACTCTGCATAATTCACAGAAATAAATCCAAATGGTCTTATCAAAATTGAATATATATATAAATTGAATATATAAATTTTGCACTCTGAGATGACAATAAAGATCATGTGACGCTTTAACGCATGTGAAGTCTTTTTGAACTTATATATGCTTTGAAGTGAGTTTACAAAACCTATGGTGTCAGGCTGCAAACTTGTATGTTAAATTTTACGTATTCCTAAATAATGCACACGTTGAGGGTTCAACCGGTCATTCTACATATATGTTACTGTAGGTATTTTATTTTAATGTATAAACATGTTTGCATTAATCACAGTAATACCTTTTTCTTATTCTGTTATTGGATTACCTTATAACATAAACATGTTAGATTACCATTTTAACTGTGAGAGCCGTCATTGACGTGGTAACTGTACTCGTGATACATGCCCTTTGCAATGTGTATGTATGTATGTTATATATGGCAATAAAGTATGTTTAAACTAAATTTTACGTGACTCGCACACCCAGTCGGACTGTAAAGATTTTGGCGATGACAAATGGCGTTTTCATGTTAAATAAATTTTAATTTTTCTTGACAAAATTATTGACAATTGCCAAACAAAATGGCGAAAGGATAATAGTAGCTGATTTGGCAGTAATTAATTTTGCTTTACAATCAGTATTTGTATAATAATTAGAACTTTATTCACATCCCCTGCCTCAGCATTAATAAATATTAGACGAGTTTAAAATCCATCACTTCTTCAAAAAAATCTCTCGTTACCTGGATGGTTAACGTTCTTATATTGTCATATATCATTTGATACCAAAAAATGACATCACCCTCGGCAAATGTGAGTGGGCACTGGGCAGGCTGTGGGCGCTCATAAGGAAATGTTTGAGAGCCTAGCTTCTCAAAATTATTGATTCTGTAGGGTTTGTAAGACGTTATGTCGACCATATCACTAATCATTTCGCACAGAAAACATCCGTTTATCCTTTTATGGTTTCTCTAGCCTTCCAATAACATACAATTCAAACTCGCAACCCTATTACGGATTGGATTTAACATCACGAGTTGTTGTTGAGATTGTTCGAATTTCGTCACGAAACAAGTACAAAACGGGCGTGTAGTTACTCTTTTACGAACATAAAAAGTGTTCTTTGTGTTCTCACCAATATAAATATACCATTTCTATACTTTGTTCTTAACTCAAAATCCATAAGAGCACGTACTAATAATGTTTGCGCTTAAAAGTTGAGGATTTAACAATGTATAAGGATGCGAAAGAGATGTCGAGTTCAGTTTGAAAATAGATGACAATTCTAAAACTGAACATGACCATTTCATTTTTAAGCTTTGCCGCTGACTTCCAGCATGTCAACTTCTGGTGCCGTGCAATGATGTAAGTGATATGGTGTGATAATATAAACAGAAATGAGAAGCTATGATCACACTGCCAGACGTTCAATATTCAATATGTGTTAAAAAAACAAATTTCGAGGTTTAAAGCTGATTTTTTTCCGGGTCTTATAAATAATAATGGTCAGAACTTTGGAATATAGTATGATTGATATAGGGCCTCGAGACTCTTTAAGAATCACTGAATTCAATACGGATTTAATTTTACCAATAAACTTGCGCCCCTATATTTGGTGTCCCAGCAAAAGGTAGGGGACGGGGCACCGCTGGATCTTCCAGTGGTGAAATAAACCCTGGTTAATAGCTTACCACACTCCTCCCAAGCACGTTCATCGATAAAAAGAAAATTATCAAAATCTCATTAACGGCAAAATGACGTTAAATGAAACTTTGCAAAAATGAATGTTACTATAAATGTTACTTTATTTTGCATATGGTAAGACACGTTAGAACAGTAAAGAAAAATAGCGATATCTAAAAATTCCCTCAACTTCTATTAACATATCTTCACAACACAAAACATCATTTTAAATGCCCACATGAGAAAAATGATACTGACAACAATTTATTGTGTCCTCGTGACTTACATATGTAAATTTTACGAGATATTAGTAAAAGTGTGTTTGACCTTCAATTTCCAGGTCGATTCCTGGTCGCGTAAACGGATGACAATCACTGATTTCTCTTTAAGTAGTTGAAAGTTCTTTACAAGTACACAGCATTTTCTTGTCAGTATCATTACACTCACGTGGGAATTAAAAATTATGTTTTGTATTGCTTAGTTTTTTGTGACTTTATGTAAAAAGAATTTAAGGAATTTTTTGGTCTAGTTTTTTTTCTTTAATTTTCTAACGTGTCTTACTGTATGCAAAATTAAGACACATAAGTAACATTCATTTGTGCAAAGTTTCTTCGAACGGCATTTTGCCTTTATTGAGATTTTGATAATTTTCTTTTTATCGATGAACGTGCTTGGTAGTACTTTTTAAATGTGGTAAGCCCTTAAAATGGCCACCAATCACAATAATTTGATTTACCCTGCACTCGCGTATTACTTGAAAAACTTGTTCAAACGCTAGATTCAACAGCTACGCCGAACAATAAAATGTAAATTCAGTTCTAATATCGTAAGTTATCCGCTAGATAGTTGACATTCTGAACAATTTCAAACAGTGTATTACAGTTACTTAAAATTTTAACGATCAAATAAATTAAGATATCGGATACCGATTACCTAAGTTTAAGTATTTTTAGTAACAACTGGGATTTTACATTGCTATATTGATCTTCGCTAAAAGGAAAACCAATTGTAAAAATATAAATAACCTCTGATAACAAAAGATAGAAGGATACGTTTGTGTTTGCTTTTCTGTTTCATCGTTTTATATTCACTTAATTAACAATGGAGGATAAATATTGTCTTCTAGTAACTTTTCTGGTGAACATTTGTCCGAAGCCAATGCGTGAATTGTTTGTAATTCTTGCACATGCAACTCTTCCGGTGGGGACATTTTATACAACACTGGATGCGTACCTTAAACATCGTAAAAAAGACGTGAACCCGTTAAAGAAAATGAACCTGTTGAGAAAGGATCAGTACGGCCTGTTGTATCCATCCAATGGTCAAGCTGATGTAGAGACATGGGATATAACACTTCTTTCACTTTTGCTTCAAACTCTGTTTCCGAACAATATATCACCAGTACTACAAGATATTTCGTCCATACGTAAAATCCGTAACGATCTACAGCATATATCAGGTACTGCAAAAGTCAACGACGCGGATTTTTTGTCGTTATGGTCAACATTAGAAACTGCCACGCTTGGACTTGCTAATCACACAAAAGGTAGCGTGTATGAAATCGAAATAAGGAATAAAATCGTGCAGATGAAGACAAGTTACATAACTTCGATTGGGGATATATTAAGACAGTGGTACAGCGATCATATTTTCGAGCTTAAAGACGAGTTGGGTACGTTGAAACAAAAGATTGATAAAATAGAGACAGACACAGCAAAATCAGGAATGATATTAAACAAAGCATCAAGAAAACGAAAACGACATGACGGTACTTGCTACAAGTGGCTCAACCCCATTCCAGCTTTGGAAAAGATGCGCTGTAAGTTAGTTATTTTCGAAAGTGTTCAAACAAATTGATTCTACAAGGCAAACAAATACACACGTAATATGATAACTGTAACTCAGGGTTTTTTTCCTTATATAACAGACGCCGAAATAAGACGTCGTCCCCAGGCAAAATAGGTAACTTTTCTCCCCTTAACAAGATGAAAAATTCCCCATTTTAATCGAATTTCCCCATCAAAAATAGACAAAAAGTGTGAATAAGACAATTTAAATACAAAAAATAATCCGTTATGAAGTTCAGAAACTTCACTTGTGTAAACAAAAAATGTTTAAATCGCGTCATTCTCAATTTTGATTAAACTGTAAAAGTTGCTGGGAAAGTTTGTAACATTTTACCGGTATCGTCCGTACCCGACCACCAAATTCAAGATATCTGTAGTGATGATAGACTCTGGCACAGCAAAGTCTTGACTTTTGCACAGCAAAGTCTTGACTCTTGCATAGAAAAGTCTTGACTCTTGCACAGCAGTCCGGTCAGCGAGATGGTCTGGTCTGGTACAGACGGTACCGGTGAAAAATTAAAAACTTGCCAGGCATTTTTGTACAGGGGTAAACGAAATTGAGAATCTATTGAAAATGAAATACCAATAGTTCTTTGGCAATTACTGGCATTGACAATATCTAGCACTCGAGTCCCCAATGACAGATTTATTGGGCAGATTGTTAGGCCATTAACAGCCAATGTCATTACTAGTAAAAAAACATGTTGGCACTAAAAACTGGGTTTTTAACAGTAACCCATCATGGAAATGTCATTTTTAAATAATGAAGAACAATAGTTTTGTTTGGTTGTTTTAATGTGTATAATTATTACATCTGTAGTTCCCTCAGATTTGAAAAAAGAGATTTATAATTTACCCCAAGACTGGAAAACACGCGCGAATTTTCGCATCTTGACAAGCAAGGGCCGCATCTCAAATACCTAAAGAAAAAAACCTGTAACAATTGACTTCAAGTACGAATTGATATTAACGCAAATAACGGGTTTTATACGTTTTGATTTTTTTTTATTCACGACACTAGGAATGGAAAACCGTTTCGCGACTGAACGAATTTCAGTGTAAATAACCAGTGTATGCCGCCACTCGAAATGTTTTCAAAGTTCATATATTAAAGAAAATAATAAAATAGGTTACAAAACAAAACTATTATTATGTTCAATATGAAGCGCATGTGTTGTGTTCGAGATTAGTAGGTAACTAAGAAAGAGTTTACAGGGTGGGGAATCACGTGACAAAAACATGGCCGCCAACCAAAAAATTCTCTCGGTTCGAGGTAAGTTTTTACTTGTTTCTCGCTTATTCCTGGACCGTTTTAAATGAAATAAACACTAAAATACTCCGTACACGAAGACAGATTGCATAGTGTATTCCAAATTTTGCCAGCTTATGTAGTTTATGCGGTATTTCGTGTACAGTGTTTGGCAGCTTGCACTGCTCGGGGATAGGGTACACTTGGATCTTGATGAAATCGTTCTTCTGGCAAGTTTTCGCAAGTAAGCTGATTGTTGCATAGAAAATTTGTTACATCCCGACAGAAAAAAAATGCTTCTGTTGCAAAAATATGCAGTTTCTGTATGCAACTGATGTGAAAAACGCAAAAATGGAAAATGATAGGGAACACTGGCCGCAACGTTGATGATAGGGAACACTTGCATTGTTTTAAGAAGCCAGTCCGAACGATCAGTTTCGAAACGGAGCGAGTCCGTTGTATATTTTTTTTCAATAAAACATGGATATTTTGTTTCCTTTAATTAAATTCTTATGATCAGCTACGAAGTTGTTAGAACGGAGTATTATTTGATACAGGTAAGTCTTGTCTAGCTAGAAATGTAAATCTCTGAAACGTTTGCATTTATGAAACAAAGCACTAGAAAAATACCACAATTTGTATTAAGCAGAGTTTCAGTGAACGTTAAGAATTATATGATACGCCAAAAAAATAATAAGCAAGATAGCATGATTTATACAGTTTAAAATTTTATATACTCAGTACATTTCAAATGTAGATTTTAATGTCATGTATTTTGAAGATTTTTCCATTTTTACAAGATATGATGCCTCAACCAGAGTAAAGTCTTGAAAACCAGACTTACGAAATTTAATGTATCGACGTCATGATGCACGTTGACATACATATATAAAACATGCGCTCTCTCTCTCTTCCTCTCTTCTTTTTCGCTGCGTGGGGAGGCTGTGTTTTTTGAGTGTGGCGATTCCTGATATGCATATGTTGCTTTTTTACAAAGCTTTATAACAAAAAACATCGTGAAACAGTTTTTATTTGTTTGAAATCACACTGGCAAAAGTATTATTTTAAAAATAATATATTTTAATACATTTAAAATAAAATTAAAAATGAAAAATGAAAAATTCAAAGATTCAAAGTTTCCCAGCTAAGGCCTACAAACGGAGGTTAAGCTACTACAACTTTATTAATCAAATCAACGTCCCCCGACTTTTTTATCAAGAGAAGGGAAATCTTTTAAATTGAATTACAAATTAATGTAGTTTCAAAATGACTTTGCTCTTGGAAAATCACAGTCGTTTTATGACTGTCTCTAATAGTGCCTGCTCGTTAATGTAGGTTCCTGTCATCATATCCCGAAAAACATGCTTATATAAAACTATAATAAGTATCAAAGCATTTGTGTTTGTTAAGTAAATATTCTAAGAACCGCATCGATATTTATTGCTGTCTGCAGCAAAATAATTTTTAATTATAACAATGTCTATACTCTCTTATAATTTACCAGGTTTCAAATATAAAATACATTATTATAGGATATCTCGTCTGTATTAAATATATTAATATCTTACCGGTGTCCAGATTTTTTACTTCATGACTAAAAAGACAAAAACACATTTCAACATCTACTCTTTTGGGATTGCGGAAACAGGAAGTCGTTTTAAAACTCAGGAATCAAATTTTCAATCTAATGTTGCAAACAAACGCCCTGTTTTGATTTTACACTATATTACACTAAAACTGGAAAAGTTCGTGTTTTGTATATAAACGTTCTAACTGTAATCATGATTTCGCACATATGTGGTTTTCTGGCGCATCACTATAAGCACCATGTTCTCTATTTTATTTATAATCTTCAAAAATCTGCTTTATACAAATTATGATATCTTTTCCAGTGTTTTGTTTCATAAATGCAAACGTTTCAATGATTTACATTTCCAGCTAAGCAAGACTGTTTTGTTAAATAATACTTTCTTGTTAGCTGATCATAAGATTTTAATTAAAGGAAACAAACTATCCATGTTTTATTGAAAAAAAAAATACAACGGACTCACTTGGATTATTCGCATACTGATACTCGGATTGGCAAACAGTTTGCTTTTCAAAAATACAAGTGTTCCCTATCTCCAACGTCGCGGCCAGTGTTCCCTATCATTTTCCATTTTTGCGGGGTTTATTACATCAGTTGCATACAGAAACTGAATATTTTTGCAACAGAAGCATTTTTTCTGTCAGGATGTAACACATTTTTCATGCAACAATCAGCTCACTTTCGAAAACTTGCCAGAAGAACGATTTCATCAAGATCCAAGTGTACCCTATCCCCGAGCAGTGCAAGCTGCCAAACACTGTACACGAAATACCGCATAAACTACAAAAGCTGGCAAAATTTGGAATACACTATGCAATCTGTCTTCGTGTATGGGGTACTTTAGTGTTTATTTCATTTAAAACGGTCCAGGAATAAGCGAGAAACAAGTAAAAACATACCTCGAACCGAGAGAATTTTTTGGTTGGCGGCCATGTTTTTGTCACGTGATTCCCCACCCTGGTTTAACAAATGTGAAAATATACCTGTTTCTGTAGAAGTTTTAGAGAAAAAGTAACAACTCGTCATGGAAATCCGTTGTTTTTAAGAACGCAAAATGTTCGCGTCTTACAAAGCCGTTAAACTTCTGACGAACGCGGAAAACCTACTTACTGGTCTCCGTTATTTACTTATCGATTGGAGAAAGAAGTGTGCCAAATATTGCGCGGGACGTATTGCTATAAGTAAATTAACAGGTCATATATATCATATAGAATACAATAAAAGAAAACGGTTGTTAATTATATGACTTATTAATTATTATACTCGACAAAAATAAAAAGTATCCACTTTTTATGCTTATATTTCCATTAAGATAATTTCCTTTAATATGGAACGCTTTGAATGGTATTGTATTAATTAATCTCAGTTTTTTTTTTAAGTTTAATTGATCATGAACATAATCTTCCACATAAAGACCTTAGCAACTTGGAACTTTAAGCGTTGTTAATTGAGGAAAAGTTGTTTTGTTAATCAGATTCAATGTTTTGTGAATTTGTTAACAACATGTCCTAGATAAAAATGATTTAAAAAAATGAGCACATTTTTGGAATTACTGACTTCTTCTTGAAACCGCCATTAAAACAAAGGGAACGATAACTCTGTAGTGACTGCAGATTTTTAAGAACATTTAATTTCTTTGCAATGTTTACAGAAATGCAAATTTGTTCTTAGAAACAATTTTAATTTTTCTTTTTCTAATTTGACAAAATTACAGGTAGGAAAGTGGATACTTTTTTATTTTTGCTGAGTGTATATTAAATTTTATTAGTTTATAAAATTATTGCGTTTCAGTGAGGTCGATATGATTATTTATCGACCTGGTGAAGCAATATTGACCGAGGGCGAAGCCATATTGACCGAAACTTAAATGCAACAATTGCTTTATTATTAAATCTCAAGTTAAAATAATTCTACTTTCCAAAATTGTCACTTTGTGCCTGATTATACACTAAAGTTTGCTTTTTATTCAGTTCCTGTTTCCGTTGCTGCAACTGGCGACATTACAATGAAGCATTGCCTGATATAAATGCACAGTTCATCACATAAATATTTTAAATTGAACCAGCTTTCAGCAACAGTCATGATTTCTGCAAACGAGAAGGTTTTGCTAACGATATGTACAAATTTTACAATCGCGTAAATTGGTGACACTCTCTGATTTTTCTAGAAACGTGTTACAGTCATTTTTGTTCAGTGGTTCCTGTTTGAAGCGTCTATATTTATTTCAAAATTCCGTTTACTTTGCTATTATTCCCAGTCACTGCAAGTTTTGTTTACAACGGTTGTATTTGTTGTGACGTAATAGCACTGTGGAGTATTTTGTACCTTAGCCATTCGCGAGTGAAATATTTCGCCCAGGTCAATATTTGATTTAGACTCCGCCTACGAGTCAAAATCGAAATGAATCGCATATCACGTGATCACGTTTAATCCAGTGAAAAACGTCAAACAAATATGATTTATTAATAATAACCTTTACTGCGCTGTCTGTCTTTTTTATTACTAATAAATTTCAACATTAGGTCTGGTAAAATGATACTTCAGTATACAAAATTTTCAATATAGCTACATTAATTCCAAAGTGATGGATCAACTTTAACATATTGCATGGTAATGTACTATTTTTAAAATGTGTTTTTATTTGTTTGATCGCAGCGTCCTTTGAGCTGACACTAAGGAGAAACATTCATAATTACACATGTCAATCAACAAAGGAGATAGACCAAATATTAACAGAACTCCATTCGAATCACTTTGCCCTTGTGTCGGGATTTGGAAAGAGTCATTACTTGGAAACGACTCTTTCCGCCATCAAAAAGGATTATAAGGACAAGGACAGATGTGTGGAAGTTTCAAGTGCATTAGACTGGGTTCACGTTGACTCTAAAGATGTTTCGCTGGCACTTTTCCTGCACCCATTCGACAAGGATATATTGAATCAAGAAAAGTCACGTGATATGATAAAATTGCTTGATAACATAGAAGAGTCCACAAAAGAGGAAGATGGTGACGCAATTAACGTTGTCATGGTAACCGATCAGATGGTATTGAACGCATTCACTGCAAAATACAGCCATAGTCTGTTAGAGCATCCCATTAGACTGTTCCAAGAAACAGCAGAGAGCTCACCAGCTATTATTGATTCAGGTTATTACGCCATTTGTTGCATACGCCAATGATGTCTGGAAAAGTGACATAAACAGATAAAGACATATATTCAATTTTAATAAATTACATCGGTGTTTTTTAATGGTTAAAGTACCGTCGGTGGTAAAATAAATTTTTGTTAAGTTAGTACTAATTTTTCTATTGCCCTCATTCGCTGGTACAATAACATGTACCTTTATGCAGCAAAGCTATTAATTCATGCAACATGTGTATGTTTTATATTACAGAGATAATGCGACTTGATGAATCGGACAATGACCCAAACCACAAAAACTTATTAGGTATGTGGTGTCTTACTGATAGTGTTGTTTATTCATTTTTTTTTAAATTCCGAATACATTTTCCTTTGTGTCAGTTTATAACATCAGTTTGTGTCCTTCATTCCATGTATATATAATTAATTATTTAGGATGTAATACTAATAAATATCGATGATTCGTCATTAAATTTGGTATATTCTATCTATTTCGCATATGTTTTATTGTATTGTTTGTATTTATTTATAGTTCAGTCTGTTGCCTACTACCGTGAGCACAACATGAAGTATACAGATGAAAAAACGATTCAAAGTGCCGAGACCATATTACGCAGAAAAAAGGTGCTCACTATATGTGGTCCTAAAGGCTCTGGGAAAACAACTCTAGCCCTTCACCTCCTAAAGCATTACCAGGAAGGTCATTACCTGGTCATAACGGAGCCAGCAGATATTGCTCATGTGAGATTTGGGGTCACATGCGTGGTTCTATTAGAAGATTTATGTGGCAAGTATAACTACGACAGTAATGTCGCCTTCCATTGGTTTCGGAAGTTTGACATCATTTACTCTCTCGTGAAGCAGGGTAAGTTAAATGTTGTTATCACGTGTGATGAAGAAATGCTAAAGAGACTGACGAAAGACATTTATGAGCATCCTTTGCTGGAAAACGTGTTGACACTGCGTCCCATTGGAGCTGTTAAAATTAAACAGGAATCTGGATCTGCTGCAGGTATTGTTTTTGTGTTAATTACAAGAAAGATACATTCTAAATCAGAAGATACCGTGCAATATGAAAGCATCACTATTTGCCATGATAATTGATGGAAAAGAAAACACACATCAGAAAAATACACATACAGAATCCGTAAATTTGGTGTTTTATCAAAACTTTACTCTTTCAACGTACCATTAATTTTATATAGTTTAACGTATCCGTTTAACGATAATTAAGCAAAATAATTACGTCGATTTATTATACTTATGAATTCCGTTTGTTATTAACACAAATTAAAGTGTTTTCTCAACCGGCACATTATCATTTGAAGTAAAGAAAATCGCATTCCTTATTTTGAAGACTTTATATTTTCAAGCTTTATAAAGTATCTTAAACGCGTTTGACGTGTATATGTGCTAGAAAAAAGCACGGACAGGCAAACTCACAATGGAGATGTCAGAACGCCAAACTAAAGTATGGTGGCAACATTTCAGGATGATGCAGATCTTTACATCAGATTTTGCCTACAAACTCTGTTTCTTGCATAGCGACACAGAACTTGGCTGGAGTTTAGAACCGGTTCACCAAATAATTTCATAGATTAGAGTGTTCAAAACTTAAGAGGTTTTATGATACAATATGTCATTATATTTAAGCATGTTAAAAAAAACATTATAATTTATCATTGATTTCTGTTCCAGGATGCTCAGTCGCCATAGGAAGCTCCGTTTTTACCAGGTAAATGATTAACGAATCGTCTTCCTGTTTTTACTTTATATATTTGAGTACCGCTCGCATACAAAAGGTGTGCTCTTCCGATTAAGATTACCCTGGTCGGACTGTCATAATTTGTACATTTACATAATTTGTGTTCTGTAATACCTCAGAATTTTGCTGATATTCCATATGCAACGCGTGTAGATCAAGATTAGCCTACACATCTGTCAAGTCTGATGTTGATATTAACTGGTCGCTTTTAATTACAGTACTGGGTTATTTCTAGCGAAGAAACTAACACTGTCAATCAAAATCAGACTGCACTGATGCGTTTGTTGGGTTTTCGTTTTGATTTTTACTAATTTTACTAAGTTCTCCCAATCTCCTCCACTACTTTAGAGATAATGTTACTTAAAACATTTCTACACCCCTGACACAAGTGATTAAGTCAACCCACAAATGATATAATTTCAATCTTGAGGCAGAAACAATCTGCCATGGTGGTATGCAAGGGTGCGATATTAAGGTATCGCAAACATTGCAAATGGCGACAACAAGCTAAAATTTCAAAAAATGAATTTTGGGGGAAATACTTATTGCCACCTAGATTTTAGTAAATAAATAGATTTAGCTATTGATGAAGTAAATGTTTGCAAGCTCAGTTTAGTCTAATTCATGTTCTAATTACCAAGCACATACTAAAACAAAAAAACCCATTTGCATGGGATCTCTGAAATTCATGAAAAATATACCAAAGCAACTCATACCTGAAATAAGTATATGCTGGTCTACAATGTTTAGTGCCAATTCGTCAAAATAATGTTAGGGTTTTCAAGAAATTCAAGGAAAACTTACTTCCTTCTTTCACTTTCTACTTTCACTTTCAACCAGGAAGTAAGATTTCCTTGAATTTCTTGAAAACATGAATTAGACTAAATTGAGCTTGCAAACATTTACTACATCCATAGCTAAATGCATTTCTTTACTAAAAGCTAGGTGGCAATAAGTATTTCCCCCATATTCATTTTTTGAAATTTTAGCTAGTTTTCGCCATTTGCAATGTTTGCGACCTCTTAATATCGCGTTCTCGCATCGTACTTTTGCAACCTCGCGTCGTTGTTTTGCAAAGTCGCATCTTGTTTACGCGTTTTCGTGATCTCGCCCTAGAGGTCAAAAGTGCGAAACAACGATGATTTCAACGGTACACCGTTCTATACACCACCCGTATGGCAAAGAAAACCTTTTGTTAACTCCGCCGTATTTTAACGCTTCAATGGAAATTTTAAAGTTGTTCAATGTTTGCTTTGGGCTGTCTTGGAATTATAAGGATTTAATTTAAGTTTCCATTGGATCTCAAAAATAAACTTTTTCGATTAATCATTATGAATTCAAATATAAAGTAATCTATGATTATGTGGCTGGTCAGTAATTTTAATAAATTACGTTTTTCAAAAGTTATAAACGCAGTAAAAACGTTAGAAGGAAAGTTATGAAAAATTTCGAGAAACAAATACATTGAGCGATTTCTTGGCGTTAATAATATCAGAAAAAACTGTTTTCAAAGGTTCGCCAAAGTTTTACAAAAATAACTTGAAATACCATAACATATTCAAGGAACAATTATGTTGATAGTCAGTACGCTTTCATAAAATTAGACTTAAAAGCGAGTTGTCGAATAAAATTTTGCCTTCATGCACATTTGCATGTAGACAATAAATGTTTATGTTGGTAATGACATTAATCATTATTTTCAGATCACAAGGCACCTTACGATTTTCGCAAGCCTCAGCTGGTAAACCCGTTGATGTAGACGATGTAGACGATGCACACTATAGATACAGTGTAGCGTCCATATGTTGGAGTCCTGATGGCACGGCCTTTGTATTATATCGTAACTCGGTTAGTTTGCATGATAAGAACTATATTATCCATTATGATGTTAATCTTCATAAACTACGAAGATACCCAAATGAAGACGATGAACAAGATGATGAATATGACTTCAAGTACGCTTATGATATTTGTTGTACAGAAACAGGAAAGTTGGTGGTTTTGACCCTGAGTAATATTCGAGTATTTAAGGTCGAGAACAAACTGCAGCTTCAGAACACAGTGACTGATCATGAAGGTGATCGTGTATTCGCATGTGGCGAAAACATTACCGTGTTAAATGCTTGGAATTCCGGTACTGCATCTCTATATTTATATGACTCTCATCTTAGATTAAAAAGCAAATACACTTTTCCTGGTTTGCATTTTGAGGACGACGGTATAGTATGTGATTACGTGACTATGGATCAGGGTGATCATATCTTCAGCTTTACTGGAGAATGGACTAAAAGCATAAACATTAACCAGAAGCAAATGAAGTACCGCATGTTTGAGAATGATTATAACGCACAGTGTATATGTCGTTGTGAGGAGGACAGTGTGCTGGTGCTAGGCTGGCAGACTGAGGAGGAGCGTCAGGAGGATGGAAGCATGAAAAAACAGACGATATGGAGGATCTGTCAGCTGAACAAGGACCTGGACATACTGTCGGACGTCAAATGTGACATTCCAGACTTAGACATTGAGTATGTTATGTCAATGGTGTATGACAGAGAGCGGCAAAGGGTTCTTGTAGCAAATGGCAGACGAATTCATGAAGTACATTTGACATGATTAAGAAAACAAGGAGAAGCATTACCAGTACAGACGTACTATTTACAAACAACGATTGCTTTATATGCTTTGTGTAAAACAATCTTGAACGTTTGGTTCACACATTTATTCGCAGTGCACTTGAATTAAGACTTAAGATATATGAAATCTAAACCGGCAGTTTAAAATGAAACATAATTAAAAATTGTCTATATAAATAGAAAAACACCAGGTTTTGAAAAAAAACAACATTCGAATGTGTTGAGGCATAGTTGAATTTTTTATGGAATTACCGATAAAGTAAAGATATTTAATTTATAGCTTATATTCACTAGAAAAAAAAAGATGCATGATTTGAGCCACTCGACGGCAAAAGATATTTCGGTAACATTTTAACATTAAAGTTGTTATTAGAACTTACAATTATCTTTTATTTCTAATTATCTAATAGGCAATCTTATTACACATTTTGATTATATACAAAGTCTTTTTGGTGTAATTTGTACAGCGAAATTCATTATAAGCAATGTCTTCGGCTCAACTGTATGACGACTTTTAAAAAGTTCATATCTCGAAGACAACTTTTCTTGCAATGGGACCCATTGGATAAGTTATACGGTGGTATCAATATATTTTGCACGGGTTTTCACTTATTTCGCGCTGGGCAGTGTGCGCGAAAGAAATCTCGTCAAATATTACGTAACCACATAATATCGTATCATATGAGAATAATAGAATTGCGCGTTTATGTCCGCGTAAAAATACGTCATATGCGCGAAAATAAGACCTAGCAAAATTAAATAAAACCACACTATACCACACTTGTTAATAAAACATTAATTGCTGTTTCTTTGTAAACCTGTATGCCACGTCGTTGGATAAAAGTTTCGTATAGTACACATCTGCATTTATTGAAATTACTGATTTCCTATCAAACATTTAAAAACAAAATGTTGAGATAAGAAACAACCCGTTTATTCTTGTTATACCTCCACAAACGAAGTTTGAGGGGGTATATAGGCGTGAGCTTGTCGGTCGGTCGGTCTGTCGGTCAGTCGGTCGGTCGGTCGGTCGGATTCTTCATTTGCGGATTATAACTCATAAAGGGCTTGACAGATTTAAATAATGTTTGGTACACATGTGTAACATCATAAGATACAGGTCATGTTCGATTTTGGGGCTGGTGGGGTCAGTGCCAAGGTCACTGTTACTAAAACTAGAAAAATCGTTTCGAGATGATAACTCATGAAGGGCTTGACAGATTTAAATAATTTTTGGTTCACATGTGTAACATCATAAGATACAGGTCAAGTTCGATTTTTGGGCTGGTGGGGTCAGTGTCGAGGTCACTGCTACTAAAAATAGAAAAAATCTTTTCCAGATGATAACTCATGAAGGGCTTGACATTTAAATTATTTTTGGTAAACATGTGTAACATCGTTGGATACAGGTCAAGTTCGATTTGGGGGCTGGTGGAATTAACGTGAAGGTCACTGTTACTAAAAATAGATTTTTTTGGATGATAACTCATGAAGGGATTGACCGATTAAAAAAATTTGGTACACATGTGTAATATAATAAGATACAAGTCAAGTTCGATTTTGGGGCTGGTGGGGTCAGTGTCAGGGTCACTGTTACTATAAATAAAAAATCGTTTCCAGATGATAACTCATGAAGGGCTTGACAGATTTAAATAATTTTTGGTACACATGTGTAACATCACAAGATACAGGACAAGTTGATTTTGTGGCTGGTGGGGTCAGTGTCAAGGTTACTGTTACTAAAAATAGAAAAATGCTTTCTGGACAATAACTTCTGAAAGGCATCAAATATTTTTTTTAAATTTTTGGTAGACAGGTGTAACATTACAAGATACAAGTCAACTTTGACATTGGGGCTGGTGGGGTCAATATTAAGGTCTGTGTTAATAAAAATAGAAAAATGGTTTCCGGATGATAACTCGTGAAATACTTTACAGATTTAATTCATTTTGGGGACATAGATGTAACATCATAAAAGGTCAAGCTCGACTTGGGGCCTGAAGGGTTAATGTCAAGGTAACTGTTACGTAAAATAGAAAGAAAAATGTTTTTCGACAATAACTCATGAATACTTAATAGATTTAATTGTGTTTTTTTTTTGGGGGGGGGGGGGGGCATAGATGTAACTTTACAAGATACAGGTTAGGTTTGACTTTGGGGCCTGTGGGGTCAAGGTCACTGTTATTTAAACTTGAAAACTTCATTTCCACTAAGTAACTATAACTTGGAATGAGATTCTTGAATAAAATTTGGTGTATTTGGTGGTTTCTGTGATGACGACTTTTCGGATTGAAAGTAAGGCCTGTGTGGTCAGAATCACAGTTACTAAAAATAGAAAAAAACTGTATTCTCAATAGAGAAATTTTCCGGCAATGCCTATAAACCATAACTATCCACAAATGACCCTCTGTCTGCCTAGACATTTACATAAACTTATTTTATACATAAACAAACATGTGAGACAATTACATATACACATCTATTGGCATCGTGCTTCCTCCTTTTTTATTTTTGGAGTTTTTATGCACACTAGTGCTATAGACAGAGACACACACAATGAGCGTCAGCTGGATCTTTCGATACACTGAATTGAAGATATATATTAAGTTAAAGGGAGATAATTCAATTCAAACAACTAACTTTCGAATTAAGGTAGCCCCGAAAGGATTCATGTTCGCGGAAGTAAGATAAATATGGGTGAGATAAGTAACCAACGAACAAACCTTCAGATTTAAAGGAACAGATCTAAGCACCAGACACGGCGACATCGCCTGAAATTATATATTATTGTTCCAAACTATTATGATATAAATTCCAATGCATTCGCCTTAGCAAGCCCCTTTGGGAGATCGGCCGTTGAACTGCAATAAAATTTATAGTAATCATGCCTCTTTTCTCTAGCTCTGCGAGTCTTTCCAAAATACCGATGGAAATATCGATTCCTTGGCAAAATTTAAGTAAAAACACCAAAGTAAAAACTAAAACATACATTTTAGAAATCACATACATTTAGCAGCTAATTTTGTTATCTAAACTGACCTACCAAACACGATACTGTATTGATAGGACATTTTTAGAGTTACAATGTACATAATCTATTACAAACGATTACAAATGTTTAAAAGTAGTTCATCATGATTGAGTATTTTAGCTTTTGAAAAAAAGTGAAATATGCATTATTAAGAATGGCCACAGAGGACACATCCTTCCCACACAGTAAAAATGTAGAGAAAATTAGAGAGCATGAATTTATATAGGTATAAATAGAGAGCATGAATTTATATAGGTATAAATAGAGAGCATGAATTTATATAGGTATAAATAGAGAGCATGAATTTATATAAGTATAAATAGAGAGCTTGAATTTATATAGGTATAAATAGAGAGCATGAATTTATATAGGTATAAATAGAGAGCATGAATTTATATAGGTATAAATAGAGAGCATGAATTTATATAGGTATAAATAGAGAGCATGAATTTATATAGGTATAAATAGAGAGCATGAATTTATATAAGTATAAATAGAGAGCTTGAATTTATATAGGTATAAATAGAGAGCATGAATTTATATAGGTATAAATAGAGAGCATGAATTTATATAGGTATAAATAGAGAGCATGAATTTATATAGGTATAAATAGAGAGCGTGAATTTATATAGGTATAAATAGAGAGCATGAATTTATATAGGTATAAATAACACTTATTTGGGATTGTGTGGTGTGTAGGCAAACGTTTTAGTTCTACATGTAATACAAACCAGCTTTTTCAGCCGTCGTAGTGTTATGTCTGCCATTCTAGAGTGGGCGCTTATGATGCAATTTTCTTCATTTTTTAAAGCTGCTTAATGTATCTGATGGTATTTTTCTTTATAGTTTCTAGGCCAACTTCAATAACCAGCCTGATAGTATCATTGCGAGAACCATTGGGATCGCCGACTTCTTAAACCAGGTTCTAGCACCAACCTCATACTTACCCCCAATAGGTTCTCATATGAACAAACAAGTACATGTTGACTTGGGAAAATAACTCCTACCCAACATCAACTCGACAATGTCAAACAATTCAAAAGCACACACATATATAAAATGAGTTCGTGTCCGTTTTCAATTTTTTGATTACAGCCTCTTTGCTTTTAAATTTCTAAACTCTCTAGGAATATTTAAATGATATTCAAAATATGGGTTCATATGTCTTGCTATAATAGCAACACAGAAAGACTATTCCTTATTTCCGTTTCGAAAGACAAAAAACTACGTTACGTAACGCTTAAAAGTGACAGTTAAAACTATTTAATCTAGGTTATTACTTGAAATTATAAATTCGCACAGTATAAATTAGCTTGCAATTAACAAAGCACCGGTAAACGTGGAATAGCGTTGTCCAATCATGGAATCATAACCACAGCATTCATGCCTCACCCAGACTTCATCCCCAGCATTGAGCTGAGTAATCACTGTTGCTGAACCCTGGTCGTTAGCTTGAGCAGTTCCATACGCGTATATTCTTGCAAGTGGATCGCCATTTCTAACGATATTTGTGTCGAACATTCTGTCGTCTTTTGACGAAAGGATAGAAGCTGAGAATATATAAAGTCCAGTTGTTGGTGCAATGAATACTCCGTGCTGCTGATGGTACGCATTTCCTTTATTCAGTAGAACTGTTTCGAATACAATATTTTGTTTGAGTCCGATACTTGAAATAACATTCTTGTCGCTAACTCCATGAAAGGCTATTACGTTGGACTGACGAATTCTTCGGAAAGGTGCTTCTAAAATAAAATAGATGAAAATGAAACTTTGAACCCGTCTACAGTTGATCATTATGCTTACCTCTTTGGTTGCACGACGGTGGCAGGGGTTTAAGAGTTTATGAAGGTTTATGGGGAAATCTTTTCTTAAAAGAACCTAGAAGCTCGATTTGTTTCTTTTATACCTGTCATCGTGTTCTTGCTGATTTTACTCCAGGAGCTCTGGTCTCGGTAAGATCATCGAGTACCCGCCCTTTGGCTTTACAATGCTTTTAGATTCTTATGTTTTATATGTTTGTGTGCTTTTGCATGCAACATTGTTGAGCCGATAAGTGGGTTGGAGTGGTTTCACCAAGACAACTTGTATTTGTTTTGTAATATGGGAACCTGTTGGGGCAAGTGTGAGGTTGGTGCACCCTAGAACCTGGTTTAAACCCCCAGTGGCAATTTGATTTGCCACTGACCGTTCCAAGGCGGTAACCCCTCGGTTTCTCATTTTGTTAATTGTTAGTGGTGTCTCTTTTGAAACTGATCATTTTATTAACCATGCTCTCTCTCCCTCTCTTCTTCTTGATTGTGTGGGGAGGCTGTTTTTTCTGAATGTAGCGATTCCTGATATTCATATTTCACCTTTTTTTGAATTCCACCAAACACGACAAATATGAAAATATTGCAGACTCGATTTGACTGAGCTTGTTCAAGAAAAAATTATGAAGGCGGTAATATTGTATTGGTATTTTATTTATCTTGCTTTCTTATCTACATTAATAAGATTTACTCAATTTTATCATATGTAAATTATATATACTTTGATTTGCAAATCCACATCAACAGGAAGTTAACAAGGATTTAAATACATAAAATCTTCAAGATATTCATATATAGAAGAAAGAAATACAAATGTATTCAGTTTATTTGATATTCCAACTGAGAAAATGTCTAAGTATCAAAGCAATACACGCAAACATGTTACGTACTGTAAGATAAGACACAAAATAAAAGTTATTTAATAAAAAAATTAATACAATTTTCTATATAATATTTAGTGTTGAAAACAACGGTGTACCTCTCTTTGACAGTCGATCCTTCTTGTTGAGATACACGTTTTGGTGTTTTCTTTGCGGGCGACCCGGTTTCAATATCGGGGAACTTATTTGTTATGATCATTGTCGACTGCATACTCGTGTTTTGTATAGCGGCCTCTTCGGAGGGTCTGCAGCATTGGTTTGAAGATTCAAGGTTATCTACTCTGGATTGGAGGTCATCACCTTTCGCAGATAAATGCATAATTGTGTAGTCGTTGGCCTGAAGTTGAACAGCCTGCTTTTGGACTAAAACAACGATAACACGTATGCATTAATAAGTGAAATGTCGTAATAAGTATCGGGTGACATGTTTTACATGTACAATGCCAGAAATATTTAATGGAGCATCAGTTGCCTTTATAAGTGTTCAAAGACAGGACGATACTGTAGATATCTTGAAACAAATAAAGTTTCTCTTATCTCACAACCGATCTATAACATACTAATAAATTAACATTTTAATAAGCAATGTTATTAATGAGTTTCAAATGTACTCCTTGTGTGGGGTATTTCACAAACTTTGAAGCAGTTTTTCTGAGAAACTTGACAATATTATTGCAAACAATATTCTTAGTAATATTTTGCATATTATATAAGTAATGACACATAACTCCAAAGATAAACACAAGTGATTTAACAGTTTAAAACATTTGCATTCATTTACAATAATAAATATAATATTAATAAAAGTAACATGTGTAAATGCATATCAGTATATCCAACTGCAAAACATTATGTATGTAATAGATGAAAAGGGAACTTTGAAAGCCGACGAACACGACAAATATGAAAATATTGCAGGCTCGGTTTGATTGAGCCTGTTAATGGGCAGTAATAGAAATGCATATTACTGAAAAGCGAAATTCGAATAAAATTTCCATCATGTCTCTTTTCGATTAACAAACCTTTATGCATTAATGCAGCGAGTCGTTGCATAACATTGCCGGAAATATCTTTCCCTCTGCAAATATTAAATGATAACACCAAAACACAAACCGCGACAAACATTTTAAACCCCATTTTACAAACTTGTGAGTAAATTTATGACAATAATTATCTTATCTAGATCACATGAACACATGAACCGACCTTCATTTTCTTTGAGACATTAACAGGCTTTTCAAATGCAGTTACAACACAATCCGAAGAAATGCAATGAGGTGAGTGTAATAATACAGAGACTATGTCACCAACTATTGAAATTTAAGGTAGAATCTGAGATTTTTTTAGGGGTTGAAAATGATATTTTTCGTTAGGTAAACCCAATGAGAAATGGAAATTCCGGTAATTTCGAAATATACATGATTGCTAAGATCTACACGTTTTCTCTACACCAGTGAAAGGATTTTGAAAATCGGAAAATAAATAGCAAAACTATGACTGTCTGTATTTGTATATTTAATGCAATTGGAGGTAGCCATTTCGAATGGTGAGCAGTGACATCATTCATTGTGCACAAATATAAATACTAAAAGAGAGAGCTTTCAAAGCCACCGAACACGACAAATACGAAAATATTGCAGGCTCGGTTTGACTGAGCCTGTTCATGGACAGTAATGGAAATACACATTGCTGCCCACGCCGCATAGCTCCTGGTTAAGCGCAACCCAATATTTACACAAAAACAGTACAGTTTAGAAACGATGGTGTGCATAAGGCGGTGAACATGGAACTTTCAATGCGGTATTTCAGATTAAAACCATTTCATGTTCAGTGGCGTATTGACCCTAGCTAAAATAATGAGTTTGCCCTAAACAAGAAACCAATGGGCGGAATTAAACAGAATAATTTTAATATGGGATCTGCGAATATAAATCCTGCATATCACAATCAACGACAAAGGCCCCAAGTCAAAATTTAAAATACAGGAAGTATATCCTAGGGGTAAATTTAAACAATATCCAAACTACCGGTAAATTGGCAGGGATATTGAAACCAACCATCTTAAAAACTTGCCGAAATATTAAAACAGAATTAACTGTAGAGGCACTGTAAACATAATACATATGTATCGTGCTCAATGACTTTCAAAGGACGTAATTGATAACAGCACTGATTGAATGTAAGGGGGTCTTTTTACAGCCGCCACACGGAACGAACAACGCTACTGTGATAATTATGACAAGTGAACATTGAAAGCCACCGAACACGTCAAATATGAAAATATTGCAGGAAATTATAAATTAGGAGAATCTCAACATAATATTAAGTTTCTTATGTAATTATTACTGGAAGTTCATTATAAATCTGATTTAAAGTATTTTCTGTAATTTTTTAGAATGTATTTATAAATTACAAAATGAATTAATGAAAACCTGACATGTGCTCATTAACTGAAGATGTCACCGGTCACCTCATAACGGCCATCAACATACATTAGGATCGATATTTATCTGATTATGTCTCAGCAACTAGTGGATCGATTTAAAAAATCTTTTCAGTTCTATGCTCAGTTTCGTGTATTTGAATTTGCGTTGTTTTATATAATGTCGAGAGTGAGTTTTACTGAATTGTTTACGTTGTAACCCTTTGGCTTGAAATATATCCACTCTTATGTTGACTCTGAACGAATATTTCATCTCATTTATTTTGTTTACAGGTGTTTTACAGTTTTATAATAAAAAATGTAAGTATAAAACACTTCATATGTTCGTCTCGATGACAAATCACCTTTAAACTTCTTTTGGCCGAATGACTCACTGCCTACTCGCCTTTTGGAATAACTTCTATAATACAAAAGTGAAATATGCATATCAGGAATGGCCACATCCAGCAGACACAGCCTCTCCACACAGCAAAAAAGTTGAGAAAAGAAAGCATTACAATAATCAGTTTAAAATAGACGCCACAAAAATTAACAACGAAAAGTGAGAGCCCGAGGGGTAACCGCCTTGGAACG
The DNA here is from genome assembly GCA_038501625.1 of Corbicula japonica. Taxonomy (NCBI): domain Eukaryota; kingdom Metazoa; phylum Mollusca; class Bivalvia; order Venerida; family Cyrenidae; genus Corbicula; species Corbicula japonica. Next base: position 1,930,947 of record JAZAYU010000065.1, on the reverse strand, counting down.
GTCAGTGGGGATGGGGTTAAACCAGGTTCTAGGGTGCACCAACATCACACTTGCCCCAACAGTTTCTCATATTAATAAACAAGTACAAGTTGTATTATTGAAATAACTCTAACCCACCCATCAGCTCAACAACGTGGCATACAGACAATTGTAAAGTTAATGTTTGAAGTTAAGGTTTACATGTAAATTAATATCAAATTTTGCAACGAGCCTTTATTGGTACTACTTTGTTGCAGCCTGAACACTTGTATTCCATTTTGACTTGAATTGGCATATCAAGCTCTCAGTTAATGTCTCCAAGATTTGTCTACTACAAAAACTGTTTTGCAGATATACCTGAGGTGCCCCAATAAAACTAAAAAGAGATGTTGGATAATTCCATTAACGTTCGGCCTATTTGTTAGTATTTTGGAAGAATATTGACAATGAAACTAATATAGCGCTTGATACATGTGATATCAAAGCAAACATCCCTTATAGACTGCGGAAAAGCTCGTCTTAAGCTCCACGTCGCTGTATCGTCAACTATACTGGACAAAAATAAAAAGTATCCACTTTTTATGCTTATATTCTTATTAACATATTTTTATTTAATCAGGAACGCTTTGAATGTTTAAAGATAAACTGTTTATGAATAAAAACTTCCACACCAAGACGTGAGGAACTGCCAATCGAATAACAATTAATCATGGATTACAAAACACTATATATTCAATGTAAAGGGAGGTAATTGGAAATAGTTGGAATTTCGAGCGCTGTTTATCAAGGACCAGATGTGTTATTGATGAATATTTTGTGATTTGATTTATCCACAAATGAGAAATTGATTTAATTCAATTAAATGTGAATATTTCACAGAATCGCTGACATTTTACTGAAACCCTTATTATAACAAAGGGAAAGATAACTAAGTTGTGGGTGCAGATTTTCTATAATAATTTATCCCTTTGCAATGATAACACAAAAGCAAATTTGTACACAAATAGAATTTTGAGTTTTCGTTTTCAAATTTAAAAAAAAAATAAAATAGGAAAGTTTATAATTTTTATTTTTGTTGATAATAGTTTCATCGAGATTTCGGACACAATCGCTGATTATAAAAAGTAAACACAACAATACATAGTTAAGATATTCTAACGTTCCGGACAGCCGGTGTCGGCGCAAAGAAACCGCCATATTTGTTAAATATTTTGAAAATATAATGTTTTATTACAGCCAAATGCTTAATAGTTAATGTCGCCTGCTTAACTTAATGACGTCATTTCAATTGTTGTTATGTGTTGAACCATTGTTGTAATGCAGTACTACTCTCATTTTAAATTTTAAAAAATCTGGTGACCATTCAGATCGTGATGTGCTTTTCGGCAGCATGCTGCCTAGATTATGATGCTGTTATTCAAATCCTTCATTTTACGGTTAACATTTTGGACATTTGATTATTTTAGCAACAATAAGTGAACAAGTATTAATTTTTGATAATAAGTGCCAGCAAATGAAAACTCCCATATTTCTTGTGAAAATATTCCTATGTTCCTCCTTTATGTTTTAGAAGACCTGATTGACAGCCTGAGAGTGTAGCGTCTGGGAACCATGAGCCTGCCGTTAAATACAAACAGTGTATTAAGAAATTTCAGCCAAACATTCCATATGATATCCCTCATTTTTACCTTTTGAGTTGTCGATTCCGACAGTGGCAACGCCTTCGATCAAATTATTAATTTATTTATATTATTAATGGCAACGTCCAGATGATTATCGCATCTTCTATAGTCCAGTTTTCATAACGGATGTCGCACTCTATTGGGTAGGCCCGGAAAATGATTAACGCACTTTATACAAAAGTATATATTGATTAAGATAAAAAGAGAATTACAATGAGTACCTTACAATCCACTGACTTCCGGATTGTTTTAATAGAATGTCTTCCTAACATGATTATTCCATTTACTGGGTTCCAAAAAGTACATTTGAATTGACCACACGAGAGTTTTACATGTTTACTTATTCGCAATCTGACTGTTGAACTAGTAAACTGAATGTGTTTTTTTCTAATGATGTACCTATGTTTTAAAATTGTAATTAGTATTAAAATGCAATAAAATGAATACGGACCCCCTGTGGATTCTTTATTGTAATGTCAATAAAGTAGATGAAAAAGGGAACTTTGAAAGCCACCGAATATGAAAATATTGCTGTCTAGGTTTGATTGAGCCTGTTCATGGGCAGTAATACGTGGTACAAATTTGATAAATCCAGAATGATGGTAGCATACGGCGATGAAGCTGAAAAATTAAGTCTTTAATTACACAAAACTTTTTAAAATTAGTTTTAAAGAATTCGTCTTTTATATCATTTAAATGTGTTTCTTGTTTTGCTGCTAAAAATGCTACATTGACAGTTCAAAGATTACCATTATAAAAATGCAACCATCGTCTGGGATAAATTAAAAGAAATTTATTATTTATTTTCCCCAATTGTAAAGAAATGGAGATTAATTCCGTAGATGACGTCATCGATTCTTAGCATAAATATTAGCGCAGCGGAGAATATACTTTCTGAAAATATCTCGATTTTATTTCAACGACTGAAGGACGAGCCACTAATGGGACTGCAAGTTTTGGTATTCCCTGAAAAAATGCATTTTCTTTTTATCTTATGTTTGAAATAGCTATATATAAAAATTCTCTAAAATTCTATTTACATCCAAACACTCTGTAATTTTCTTTTTATCAATGAAAGTGCAATGGCAAATGTATTCATATATATAAGTTTCTTCATTTTAGAATTTCAGTTGAAGCAGTTCAAGGGTGCGTGAGGTAGAAAAAACTTTCTGAACTTCTGTATGACGACCGAAAGGCTGTAAACAGTCTAAATGCATATTTTCCAGAAGAAATTGCTAAAACAAACAGCTATATTTATTTTTGGGGGAATAAGAAAACTTTATCTTATTTTCCACCTCAAAGCATACAGAAAGACACTTTCTGTATGAGTGTATAACATGTAAAAAAATAAATTTACTGATAAATCTATATTGTACTGTGTATTTGTCACGTCTCTATGTTAGTTCTATTCCGCTTTGTCGAATTATAAGGCCTAGATCCAATAGAAAATACAGAGAAAATGAGACATCAATTATGAATTGCTATAGTACACAACAAAATCTGATATAAGCTAAAACGAACATAAATATAGTTTTACGGGTGAAGTTGGTATACAGTATATACTCGAATAAATATAGTTTTACGGGTAAAGTTTGTGTGAGGGAAAACGCATATTGTCTACTGTAAAATAACTTGCCTAAAGTATAGCAAGACATTTCACACATAGCAAACATATGTTTAATATTACATACACCAGAACATCTAACTTGATAGCAACAACTGATATTTAGCCTCTAACATAACTTTAAACATAAGCCAGATGTCCTTCATGCCCAATGCGGTTTTCTCTAAACTTTGTAAAATCGTTACTTTTGCCAGAAACATAAAAAGCGCCCACACTCGCGAAAACATATTCCATCAGCACACTACGCGCCCTATTTTCGTCCACAATGTACTTGTAAAGTTGAAATAAAACAACGTTCCATTTGAAACAAAAGCGTGAATAACTGTACTCAGCTCGCAAGCTGCGCTGATATTGGTCGCTCTGTCCTGAAAATTGCCACTTCTATATCTATTATTTGAGCCATTATTATCCAGCCTGTCTGTTACTATGCTTCCAGGTTTCGAAACTACGTATAATATGTCACCATCGATTACACGTTCTTCTTGTGATGACGTGTATATGACGTCATCAATCGCTACGATGTCAACACTTCCGTAATGTTCTGACCAGGTTTGATATCCTCGCATCTGCAGTGTTGATTTAGTGTACAAACGTACATCTGTCTCTGAAAGAAAAGCAAAAACGGTTTGATTGGACATTACGTAGTTTCCCAGCCCCGGTTGAACGTTGCTAAACATTTACAATCAGTATAATCACACATACTATAATATTAATTTATTGAAATGCATGCCCCTCAAGTAAACATATACTATAAATACATTTATTAAATATGTCGGCATGAATTTTCGTGTAATTTGATAAAAAAAGTGAGATATGAATATCAGATTGCTACACTTACAAAACACAGCCTCTCCACGCATCGAAAAAGAAGGGAGAAAAAGAGAACATTTGTTTATAAGTATGTCAAATTCTAAGACACCACAAACAATTAACGAAAGTGAGAACCCGAGGGGTTACCGCCTTGGAACGGTTATTGGCGAAACAATTTGCCATTGGGGGCAAAATTCAATGTGGTGTATATAACACCATTTTACGTATTTCTAATTCGTGGTTTCTAATGTTCTAACATATAGTATTTAAGAGGCTGTGTCACCAACCATTGAGCTTTGAGTGGAAACTGAACTTTTTTTGTTCCAATGTAATTTATTTAAATGAGTTCAGTTATACCCAAAATCTATTATGAAACATGTCAAATTTGATTTCGGTCAGCATTTCACTTATTTTATCATATTAATTGATGTTGCCAGGGAAACAGAAGAATAACCACAAAAAACAAACAAAATTCACTTGTTTTTAACTTCATTTTTAATATTTAAGCAGGTGAGTAGGGATTAAATGGATTAGCTTCAACAAAGCATGAAATAAAAGTAAATGAAAAATAGGGTGTAAACTACATTTCAACATGTCTATATGGTTACCATGGAAACATTAACATGGTATATATTGTTCAAATAAGAAAACTTAAAAATGACGTGATCATAAAAACACCTTGCTTAAAAATCTGCAACCACATGAGAAAAAATCAATGATCATTTCTGCTCAACTAAAGCTTTATTTTACAGAAAATAAAATAAATTTGGGGAGCAAATGATAAATTGTTGAGAAAGAACATAACTTGAAAAATATGAAATTTTGTGAAAATATGAAAAATTGTCTTTCACTTTTTCTTGAACAAACAAAGGCAGACAAATGGTTTTTTTTAATTTTTGTTAAAAATTTTATTTCGTTCATATATTTATGAACCAAATTAGAGTAATTACACAAAAATGCACCTTAGCAACCATTTTAATGCCATAGCAACGGATTTTTAACTTGATAATAATTGCACTTATTCTTTGTCTTCTTAACTAAATCTACACAGGTATTTAAATTGAACATTGTAGTATGTTCAGACATTAAGAAATGAATCAAACTGGTGTTTGACCTGCTAAAAATTAAAGGGCATATTTCTTTAGATGTGGATGAGACTAACAAAATGGGGCGAATTCATCAAATATTATGTTTTTGCAAAAATCTTTTTGTCAAATAACCAATTTTTTTTAACAGACACCCCATCAAATGACAAATATTGATGTTTGTTGTAAAGTTAACTGAATACTTCTTTCTAACTGAATTCCTCATAAAGACACTGTAAACATAGCAACCACTTTTTAAACATTTAAATTTGTAAAATGAAGACATCGATTCAAAAAGTTATGAAAATGCTTGGAAATTAAAACAAAATTTAACAATTTTTAGTGTACTTCATGCTTTAAATTTTTGAACACTTTCTTTTCACATTTACATTATTAGGAAACTAAAACCTATTATGCCACTTACAGCGACATTTGTATGAGAGAATGAACATCATGTTTAAATCTTGAAATTCAGGTGACTGCAAATGTTTACTATTAATGTCAAAATGCACATTATTTCATGTACATTAAATCTGGATTCCATCAGCTTTATCCCATGCACATTTATGACCAGTGTAGATCCAGATCATTGTTCAAATGAGCTCAGTCTGATCTGGATCTACACAAGATAGTTGGTAACATTTTGAGGACGCTGCCTGCCGCCGGTGATTCCATAATATGTCCTGTTTTTCAAACAGGTTTGTAATAAATGGCTTGTTCTCAAGTACAAAGTTAAACAGATATCATCATATTTCAATGATCCCTGAATGGTTACTGAGTGTTTAACAAGCTTTTTCAGAGAATTCGTCCTACAATCTTTTTCTTTAAGTTAAAACAATCACCAGGAATTTAACTTTCTAGCAAGAAAATAGAACATTAGTGATTTTCATTATTTTCATTATATTTCAATAAAATCAAGGGGCTTAACTTATGTTTTTCAAACTCAGAAAAAAGTTGGTAACCTTGAATTTTAACTTGCATCCTACAACTTCTTTGACAAAGTTTAAAGGAAAAAAGTAAAGAAAAGTTTCATCTTTTGTCATATTAAATTTTACAGTTTTTTGTTGCTTTCTGTGTGTTTTGACATTAGTTATCTCCCAGCATTTTCCAAGGATTAAAAATAAAATTTTCTTTGCAGGCCAGTCTAAATTGTAAGGCCATATAATAGGCTATAATTTGGTACCAAAATAAAAAGTATCTTGTTGGCCCTACCTAAACTCATTTTTTTAGCCTTTTGGACTTGCAGAATTTATTCCAATTTTCAAAAAAACCTTAAAATAGTGTAGATCCAGATCAGCCCACATACCTGAGCCATCTGATCAGGATCTTTAGTTTGCTTTTAGATTCATTGGATAACTTCTGATCAAGAGGCAACCAGTGTTGAGCCACATCAGACAGCAATGATTTGCCAGCTGATCTGGATCTACATTGATTACACAAGCAACAAAGCCCATATATATGTACATGGAGAAAAGGGTAAAAGATGTTATACATAGGGAGTGTGAAAAGTAATTGCCTCAAAATATTTGATAAGAATTTTTATTACATTATTGCTGACACAATTAAGACTGGGTTTCCTAATGGGTTTTTGATTATTCATGAAATGTCTTTATATGAAAGCTGTTAACAAATTTAATTTGTGCACACCATCTTTCACCAGTGCTAAAAAGTTGTCTTGCAATGCCTGTAAAAGACGACTTTTGTGCCATTAATGAAATCATGTTTGTTTTTAACATTTTGAACATAATCATGAGATCAGACTTAGTTTAAAAGGAAATCATTTAAATTTCATCTTAAAAACCAGAATAAGATATATTTAAATCTGTCTACATAGATGAATTGACACTTTTGTTTAGTATACAAGAAAAAGTATCATTCATGATTACTATTATTTTTTGCTTGCCAGTGAATGACACAGATTTTTTTAGAAAAATTAAGTGATATTTCCCAGTTTTGTAACTGTGAATTAACACTTTTATTTTCACTGCTTATTCACACTGGGCCCATACAGCAATTATATTCCAAATTGGAATTTTAGAAAATATGTTTAAGTTTTAGAACAAGACGACATGTCATAATGTCATAAACAGACACTGACAAATTCTACAATGAAAATTCTTCAAGAAAACACTAACAAAAAATAACCAGAAAAGTTGTTTTGAGCTGTAAAAGATAAAAATATGTTACACTTGTGATGTATTTCTATGTTACACTTGCTAAAACAATATTAATACCTGTCATTTGCTAGTCATTTTGTTGTAATGTGGGCTGTTGTGCAACTACAAATGCCTCTGCCAATAAATGTTCTTGACTTGGTGCAATAACTTGAAGGACTTGTTCAAATATTTTGGAAGCTTTTGCCAGGCACATTTTAGTACCTTCTTTACCACCATTGTATTGAATTTGCTCCCCGATTTTATTAGTGATTATTGAAGAAGAAAGAATGCTGTTTTGGCAGTATCAATGAATAGCCTGGATATGGTTGCAGGGTTGAGAAAATTTCATATGAATTTTAACAAAAAACTAATGGCTACCCCTACCAGATGAGGGTTTAAACATTTACAAACATTAAAGAAATAAGTAAAGTTGGCAATGCTATCATCTCTTTTGGTCAATAAAATGGTTTAGAACAAGTTTTCTATTGCAAATCCATTTTGCCACTGATAGTTTCTCTCTAAAAGTGGGTAAATGCTGTTATACATGGAAAAACTGTTGGTTGTCATGGCAACGACAACTTCTTGACAAATATGCCACACAAAAAATAACTTGGAAGTTGATATAGATTAATTATTTACACAAAAAATTAAATTCTATTTTTTTGAGTTTCCAACCTTTATATAGCCGAAGCTCAATGGTTGGTGACACAGGCTCTTAAATACAATGCAACATAACATGTTTTTATATTGCTAATGTAATCAATCTTTCTCGACCTTCTTAAGAAATCCATAAACATTCAATTTGGTTCCCCAAGTTAATTGAACAACGGATCACTTATTAACTACCGTGAACGTACTCGAATAAGTCCGCCATTTTCAACATGAGCGATGACTGTTATTTCAAGAGGTCCCTCAGTCAGTCTTATGTAGGCTATCATATTAGAGCATCTTACCCTAGCCCCCACCACCCCGCACACATATAGACACAAAAATAACGGAGCGCATATCCTTTGTCACTGACAGCTCAACGGCGGTCTTTACTTTAAAAATTGTTCAACATGAGGGAAGAATACAGGACTTCCATCATAAATGTGTATTGGCACCTACTGACAAGGCTTCAATTAAAACAATTAGCGTTTGTTTATGTTCGCTGTATCTTATATCTAAATTGCTGTACAAGAAGGTCTCTTTCTCCGGACCTGGTTTTCCTGGAACATTTAACCTTTAATAATCGTATATTAATACATGCAAACAATCATTTTTCACAGTGATGTCTATTTGTCCATATACTTTTAAATAGTGTCATTTAAAATCAACATAAAAATGTTCGGTGCGTAAAGTACCCCCGCCCGCTTCGGCTTTCAATGCTATTAACTTCTTATGTTAAATATGTTTGTGTGCTTTTGGATGCAACATTGTTGAGCTGATGGGTGGGTTGGAGTTATGTCATCAAGACAACTTGTACTTGTGGTGCAAGTGTGAGGCTGGTGTACATAGAACCTGGCTTAAACCTCCAGTGGCAAATTGTTCTGCCACATACCGCTTCAAGACGCTAACCTCAAGGGTTCTCTTTCCCATTAATTGTTGGAGGCGTCTTATTTGAATTTGAAATACTTATACAAACATGCACTCCTTACTTCTCTCCTTTTTGCTGTGTGGGAAGGCTATGTTTTGTGAATGTGGAAATTCCTGATTTGTATATTTCGCTTTTTTGAAATGGTTTATCTAAATTTTGCTGATCTGAAAAAGGATTAATTAAAAAGGTATGACGACACAAGCTTGGAACGGGCATTAGACCTACACCGCTACGTCCGCGGCCCACGGACGCAAGAATCCAAGCTCACAAACTGTTCCACAGTAATATTGCGCGCAGTGACAAAAAAGCACACGCGCTCACTGCAAAAGTGATATTTGTAACGTGTGAAACTTGTCTAAATGTTTTGTTTTAGGCAGAATATTATATAATATAATTGATCTTTTCACTAAATTTGAATTAAAATAAAGAAAAACTACTGGTGCCCAAGCACGACACAGGTCAAGGAATTGGAATTCGTTAACAAAATATATATTACAACAAAACAATTTCAGCCAAACAATTTTTGTAGATGTTTAAGCTTGTCATTATCATCTTGGATTGCCTTTTCTCACTTACTAGACAGAAAAATCTCTATTTTTAGCCGTGTGAGATTTCCTTATCTCGCATGGGCTTATCTAACACTCCGCGTGCTCGCGTACTTTAGTATTATTGCGCACCATATTAATTGAGCACTTTCATTATTGATTTAGACTACGTCATGATGCTTATTTCTACGTCATCTAAATTTGTAGTGACGTAATTAAACGAATATTTACTTTTTCAAATAGAGCGATCTGTTGATTTTGTTTTGTCAGGATTTTGTTCAAAAATCATGTGGAAAGGATACACTCGGAGGTTGCTAAATTCTTAACGCTGGAACTTGGAAGTGTTTATCGTGGTATGAGTCTGAAATTGCTACTTTTTAAAGTGTTTCATTCTTATACCGCTGTTGCGAGCTTCGTTAAACATCAGGACCTATGAAGAAAGTGAATGGAAAATAAAATAGGAAACATACTGCTGTTTAATCGGGATATTTCAACTGATATGTACGATTCAATTTTTTGAATTTTGAACTGTAACGAAATCACGGATCGAAGATCCGTTATCCGTTCTCAACGGATGAACCAGCTGTTTTCATGCATTGAAAAACGATTCTTTTCCTTTCTTTAATTTGTTATGATATTGTTGAAGGCCTACATGTTAGGGGTGCTTACATTTGACAGGACTGTGTACTGGTGGCTGATTAACCGTTCCTACTGGAAGTTACGCGAAAGAATTAGTTCTCTAAAATTCTTTTTTTTTCTTGTTTTTTTTTAATTTTAAAGAATTTTGTTTGAATCTTTAATAAGTAAGTGAGAAAAATAATCAATCATTGGTATTCGGCGAAGATCGCGGTATCCCAACCCTCGGGCAATGCTTTCCAGACGGAAACTCGGCACAGCCTCGTTTCCGTCTGGAAAGCATTACCCTCGGGTTGAGATACCTTGATCTTCGCCGAATACCAATGATAGATTCTCTTTATAATATATCTCCTCTTATCCGGATACATACCGTGTGTTCTGCAGTTAACGATTATTAAATTAAGTGCATGATTACTTTCAATTACAATATTCGATAGACCGAACGAGTACATGCGTTATTTGCTGGATCTCGGTGAACGAACAATTTAATAATTGCGCAACGTGCATCGATATGTTACACGTAAAATGATTTCTCTTAACTAATTAATTATGACTCAGAATATCATCTCAACGAAACAGATTATAAACAGGCATAAAAATTAACGGCTGTTGTAGTATTTTTATGAAAACACCAGATTCAGCTACGGCTTGATTTGAATATCATTACTTTGAAAATTGTCAGTCACAACAACATTTTTTATTAATAACCGTTAGGGCCACAGGCCTAAATCAATTTAAAACTCCTGCTTGTGTTATACTGAGAAGACAACAATATGTTACAATTTTTAAACTGATAAAGGCCTTTGGGCCGAAACGTTTTTATAAAATGGTGTTGAGAAAACGTATTGTGCACATTTTTATCTCTGTCACTGTATTCAAAAGGATAATCATGTGTAAACTGTTAGATCATCATTGGGATGGTAGTCGTGCTGTTTAATTGCGTTTTTTTTTCAATTTGCAATGCGTGTGTTTTAATTTGGGGACTCACGTTCCGTTATGTTTAATGTTAATGCAAAGACTGCATTCATTGATTTATCAAACACTGTAACAAGCTCTAAAAAAGCAAACAAGCTGGGAAATGTCATTACCTTAAGACGTTGCACTCGGAAAATCACCATCACAATCAATATCATCTCTCTTATTATATATTTAATTCTTACGAAACAATTTCTTATTGAATAATAAATGCCAAGAAAGATTTTTCAAGAAAGAATTTGCTTTATTAAATTAGTACATTAGAGTACAATGTTGTACTAAGCAAAGATGGATAATAATAATAATAATAATAATAATAATTATTATTATTATTATTATTATTATTATTATTATTATTATTATATTTAGTGGTAAAATAATAAGTTGGTGATAAATCTTGCTCTGTTGGCGTTTAGCGTATTTTCGGCAATAATTTGCGGGAAATTACTAATAGTTGGTGTTTGGCTGTTTACGCCTCAACATTGATGTAATTCGAAGAGAATGTCCTGTCACCAGTAATCATTTGTCTCAAAGATCTAGAAGAAAGTGTGTTAGCTTTTGCACTATGAACAATACAATAATCAACCTAATCAATAATAATAAATAACATACTAACCTTATCAAATGTGGAGTAGAATATTTATTTTTTTAAATTGTCATATCCGTCAAACGCTCATTATGTTAATTGAAGCCTTATCAGTAGGTGCCAATACACTTTCATGATGAAAGTCCTGTATTCCCCTCTCTCTCCCTCAAATTATTTTAAAACAAGTCAATGAGGTAATTAAGCTTTGTTACTTATGTAAAAAGACTAGAGTTGTTTTAGTGTGTGTATTTTCTTTCAATTAAAAAGAGCATTAGGCTCAACAGGCGTGTGTAACGACTCGGCAATATTTGCACGAGTCATTTTAGTCGGTTGCAAAAAATATTTCTGGTTTTTTTATTAAATCATCATAAAATCGGGTAAAGAAAATTTTTTTGCAAAAATTTGTTTACACTCTTCTACATTTTTATTGTGTCTTATATCTGCGCGCTGTTTCCAATGGTTGCAATGACATATACTGTTTTGAAGGCTTTATTAATAATATCGATGCAGGCCTTTGTCTATTTTCTATCGATAAATTGCATTAATTTGCCCATACATTTCTTGACATGCGCTGATAGTTTCAAAAGTAATATTGTATGCACTATTAGTATTTGGGCCTTCATCAGATTCTTCTTCCGGCCAATAAAAAGGGTTCAATAAACGCAGGTTGTATTAACACAGAGAACTTGTTTGTAAAGGCAGGAAAACTTTTACCGTTTGATTCAATAAGTTAATTATAACCAACAACATACAAAGAAATATAACAAAAAGGAAATTCCCAACTGAGCTCGTTTGACTTGGCTTGAAAGTGCCTAGAAACAATTACATAACATAGTAGAGCAAATAAAAAGGAATGCGCTTACGACAGCTGTTTCCATGACACAAGAAAATAGACCCAGATTTTTTTCTTTAAGGAGAATTGGAGCGCAGAGGACGTTGTGAATGGTGCACGTGAACTAAATTGCAATACGCGGCAATGTGGATGACTGGGCTCTAATTGTCAAGGTATAACAAGGGACAAAAATATGAAAGAAGCATTTAATAAGCACGCAGTAAATAAAACAGTTAATTACAATGATTGTTGCAGAATAAGAAAGGCAAATTTAATAATGCTCTGACATTCTATTTCGTTATTTTGGTTCAAGGATCATGCCCGGATCCAGATTGACATCATGATCGCCATGAGGATGGTGGCGGTGCTGGTGATAGTGTTGCTAGCGGTGTTGGTGTTGGTGGTGGTAGTAGTGTAAATGCAACTGCTGCTGGTGTCGTCGCTTTTGCTTTTGCATTTGTTGCTACTGCTGATGACGATGATTATGATAATTATGATAATTAATTGGTTGAGTGATTTATCCAGGCCTTAATCAATTGATTTCTCGATTAATTCATCAATTCCGAAAAATGTGTAGGCCAATCTTGCACTGATAGGGATTTACTAAACCTCGAACTCTTTATCCTTAATCCGCAAAGATTTTGAAATTTCTTTGATTGTTCATAGCTGTTTAGAAAGATTGATTATCATATGGGGCGCGTCACGGGAAAAGGTTCCATCGGACAGTTGACGTCAATCTTTGAAATGACGTCATAAACTTGAGCACACGACATTACCTGTTATGCATTTCGCGATAAAAATACCATTTTATCGTCAAAATGTGTAACAAAAACACATTTTAGTTATAAGAATTTGATATATAATTGTAAGTTCTTTCTAAATTTAGTAAAAACTAAAATATCACTAAAAATGACCGAAGGTACCTTTTCCCGTGGCGTGCCTCATATAAAAAGTCTCCCCGTACATTCAAATCCCCTGTGGCAAAATCAAGACTTGTCTGGCGATATGAATGTTTTACCAGTGACCAATTGTTTGTATTTTTAGTTATCATTGTCTTTATTTTAAATCATTTTCTTCACATTCACATTTGCATAAGGTATAAAATAAATATTTTATTTCTCGCTACACTTATATAATTATCCAATTAAACATGAAAAATAAGGTATTAAAAACTGTAATTTCTGGTTGTTTTTGCTTATACATGTGTTAATAAGAATGAAAGAAAAAAATCGATACTGTTTATCATCATCAGATTCGTCAAAATAAATTCTCCATTAGGTGGGATCATTCATACTGCTTCAAATAAACTTAAAATACCAACCTGTAAAGATAAATATCGTAGTTGCATTAGCAAACGCAGCCACCGCTTTATTGGTACCATTGAATACAGAGGACAGCGTCATCGTAGAGTTAGGTCCCTTAGTAAGGTCATTCGCAGTATTGTAGATATTCAACTTATTGCCACTAAATAAATATATCTTGTCTGGCAGACAGAGCAAAGCATCTGCAGCGCATGTTAATCCATAAAGCACAGATGAACTTGTGGTACTTTTGATCTGAGTTGTGATAACTGTTGTTGTTTGTGGCGAGTTCGTTGTGATAACAGTAGTGGAGATATTCGAGATCTGGTGAATATAAAAAAACAAGAATCGATAAACAGGTTTGAACCACACATGCTATACATGCTACATCGCATTGTTTTATATTTTCGACAATAAAAAATTTAAAGCTATGACCACAGTGACTCTATGACCTATGGAAAAGAGTCGCACCTCAATTTACCCACATATCCGACGGCGTTGCATGCATAATTTCACACCTTGTGAACATTGAGAAGCATAATTCAAACAGAAAACTTTTGTTTAAATCCAAGCCACTGATGGATCTTGGACGATAATTCAAATTATCTTCTTACTATTCACAACACATTTCATTACATTTGGAAGTGGCATAGTTTAATAAAGTAATTAATGAACAAGCACAAATTGGTTTTTTTATGAGTTAAGTTTTCCAAACGTTTGATAATTACATGATAACATTACATTTTGGGGTATCGTAATAACCGAAAAAGAAACCATAGTTGACATTTTGCTACCATATCACACATCACAATTAACATGCAAATATAATGAGGCAGTAATAGTAAAAAAAACACATAAAAACTACTCATACATCTACTTGAAAAAACAAACAAACAAGAAATCTGTTGCATTTAATGCTGGTCTGTTTTGGGAAAAAAGTTGATAGATGTATTCAAAAATCACATTAACCTCAAGTATTTAAACGAAACAAGTATCACAGAAATTCAAACAAATAAAAGTCAAAATAATTTAATAAAATAAAAATCTAAAATGTTTAAAAAATACATGGTCTAATTATAAAATTAAATTTAAAATAAAAACTGCGTAATTAATATGAATCAAATTAACTACAAATTAATTTAAAAACCGCAATAATTGAAAGAAATTAAGATCGAAGTAATTAAAACGAAATAAGGTCAAAGTAATTAAATGGTAACAATCATTAGAATGACTTAAATAACAATAAAAATTTAAAGTAACTAGAAGAAATGAAAGTTAATTAATTTAAAAAATCAAAGACAAAGTGTGTTGATGTTTGAAAACAAATAGAGTTTTAATCATCGACATCGTCACTTTCCCTGTCCGACACTGCACTGGTAATACGCGGGGAGGTGTTCGTAGCCTTAAAAATATGAAAGAGAGAAACTAAAATGCAAAGCAGTTTAAATTTTATATTACAAGGGATGCATTTGCGCTCTTATCAACACGTGCAAGCAATGCATGCAAACACGCATATACTAATCACTATTTTAAACTTAGCAGGTTTCAATAAAAGCAACAATAACTACTATTTGGGTTTATTAGCTTAACAACACACAATTAGCAGGAACTCATTACATGCAAAGCCCATCTCTACCAATAAGCATTGTCTTAACTATCTTTTTATCTATAAGATTTTTAATTGCTGGTCAATTATAATTTTAATATAAGATTTCAATGATTATAAACTTTATTGTGCTCACTGGCCAATCTTAATTTTAATAATAGATGTTCAACAATAATTATTAATTGTATTCATCTAATAGTCAACAAAACGGTGAGTATAGCGTCTAGAAGTCGTGAACAGTGTGTGTTTTTTCACAAGATGTTTTTGTTAATCTTTACACACATTAAGTTAATGAAGCATACTATATTGTAGGTCCCAACCGATCTACTTTCATGCCCTAGCTGTTCATGTTTAATTTGCACTACATTTTAGGGGGGAAATCTTTTGTCAAAGAGGTAAAACTTGTTTATAGGAAGCATGTTACGTATTCTATAAAAGTAAACACAGTTTATTATCAAATCGAAAGTTTAGTGCGATCTTGCAAATCATTTGTTATAATTAAACTTACAAATTTAGAGGGAGAAACTGTATCCCAAATAGTAGAACAAAAGCGTTTTGTCTTGAATAATGAAAGAGACGAAAAGGGAACTTTTAAAGCCACCGAACACGACACACAGCAATATCACAGGCTCGGTTTATTGTTCATGGGCAGTAATCTCTTTAATGTAAATAATAACTACCGCCCACGACGTCGTGTTCGTTGGTTCATTGTTTTCATCTATCTGATAACAAAAAATATTGAGGTCATAACAAGTGCCAGCTTAAAGGTAATATTAGTCCTGTAGGTTGACAACTGTATTTTCATGGTGTGAATACCGCCTTCTGATTAGCGTTGTATCAAAAATAGAGAAAGCAAGGGACGAAACTATGCAAACTAGAAAATTAGAACGTTGTAGAGGAGTTTGCCCTATCACCGTAATAACGACAAAAATGACATTAGCTAAACTGAAAACTATTATTAAGCACTTTTATTTAGACTATATTTAGCTAACTAGCCGGGATGTTGGTGATTATACAAAAAAAATACTTATTTAAATAAGTTATTAACTAACTAATCTTTCTGGTGTTCATAAAAGAATAAATCGAAATGAATAACAATACTACTATTAAAAAGATGTGTTGTTAATTCTTATTGATTAAATACTTGTGGTAGACACAAAATAATTTGTAAAATTAATACAAACCTGTATAAATGCTTCACATTTTTCTTGGAGATAAACTACGTTGTCATATTTCAAGGTAAGCGTAGCTGAAACAACATCCATTTCAAAGAAGCATGTACAATTCTTTTCGGTTCTGTGATAGTTAAACCCGCAACATTTTACCTTTGGCGAACAAAACTGCGAACATTCAATCAAACTGCGCGCCGTTTGTGACGGAAATGACGTCACTAGTAAGTAGTTTTTACGTAATTGTGTGAAGTCGGAGATGCTGACGTGCGTGTTTACTTGTGATGTGCAAACAACAAATATGCACAAATATAAACAACAGTCACACTTTCTCCGAAGAACTGTTCTTTTTGTGACTTCAACAGTTCTCATTTTAGGTTCTTTACATCTAAATAAATAAATTATATATATTTGTACGCTTTTTTAATTACTGAAATAGTTAAGTGACTGGTAAGACACAACTAAATTTCTCAAATTAGATACTTTCACATTCTACGATATATTTAGACACTTTCACAGTCTACGACGTATTTCGTTGAATCTGTAAAAATATTCTCTAACATTGACAACAACTAGTCCACAGTTAGTTCCCATCCACTTGGAATAAACCTTATAAATTATTAATCTCTAAGCATTCTTCAACCGGATCATGTGTCTAGCGGAATGTTATCCGTTTGACATTTTACAAGGATATCGCTAATCTCCGATCGTGACGGTAATCAGCAAGCAAGCTCGTTATTGAAGTTACTAGTTCACCTGTTTTAATGGTTGCATGACACAGTTCCATGTAACATACCAACGCGTTCAAAGTACAGCTCGGCCTTTTATTCTTAAGAAATACACAACCAGTTGAAAACATAAGTCGCGATAAGTTTGCAACCAATTTGCTGATGTTTTTGAGTAAAAAATGTCATATCGTCCAGTTTCTTGATTCATATTTTTCTTAATGATTTATGATATGTATGTTAGAAAATTAAAGTTTACTCCACTCCAGGTTTTTAGTGGATACTTAATTTAATCGGAACGAAATAAAAGACAATAAATATGAATGTCGCGACAATTCTGCTCCTTTTGGAGTTCTAATTTTAACATATTTTCGCGACAAACACTCCTGTCATTCGAAAAAGAACGCAAAATGAATGCTTTTATATAAACAAAATTTGTCACAACCAATTGCTCCGGTGACACTAATAGCTGTTCGTTTTATTTTAAATCCAACAGAAAGATCTTAACTATTTGTAATACAGTCTCTATCCAATAAGTCTAAAGCGCTTCAGCAAATTAACCGGTATCCTGCTAATGGAAATTTCTTGTCGTAAGCCGGATGATTTGCGTTATCTGACTCCT
The DNA here is from genome assembly GCA_038501625.1 of Corbicula japonica. Taxonomy (NCBI): domain Eukaryota; kingdom Metazoa; phylum Mollusca; class Bivalvia; order Venerida; family Cyrenidae; genus Corbicula; species Corbicula japonica. Next base: position 1,913,038 of record JAZAYU010000065.1, on the reverse strand, counting down.
AGTTCAAACATCAACCAGTATCTGTTGTAGCTATAATATATCTCTTCTTTGCAAACGTAAAACAAACATGTTTATTGTGTGATTTTTTCTTGTGAGGAACGAATCAGCAAGTACAGTTTAATGGGTGTGTATGCGTGTATGAACTTTAAGCTCCTTAAGTGTGGTAGTCCTAATTAAAGGATAAATACAACAACAATTCTAAAAAGACCGGAACTTTATCAGTTCAATATTGCCCAGTCTTTTATAAGTGCTATTCTAGCCCGTTAATGAAAACGACGCGTGTTGTACCAGAACTAGAAGCCACGTGTTGTACCGGAACTAGTACAGTTAGAGGCCAGCATAAAAGAAGAAAATATTAAAATATATGAAGAAACATCATGAAAGGTTGTTGTATAAATTGTTCAATGTTGAATAGTTCAGTATACAATAGCTGTTTTGTTTGTGCCATTTGGTGGCTGCAATATATCTTCCGGTATATTCATCCAGGATACGGATACATTATTCAAACAAACTTTAGCAATAAGGTTTATTTTTACATGCGTTGATAGTTTATTCTTTATCTTAGAGATCAGACACTGTTACTGCACGTAATCTTCAAATTCAAAAATGTAGAATCAGCGTAGAGCCAAAACAAGACAATGTGCCTACTCTGTACAGAATGTCAACCATGCCCAAAGCAACATATAAAGCAAGCTTTATCCGAAATGCTAGTTCAAATACAACAACAACTGTTCTCGACCTTGACATCATGTCTTATATCCATTAAAAACATGTTATGAGGTATGAGGTAATGCTTTTGAAACAACTGGAAAAACATGTTGGTACATATAATTCTTTGTCACAGTTAACCTTAAAGCAAAAAAAAAATCAGCCGTTATCTTCTTTTTCTATATTATACATTTTATTTCATCATAATTTCATAAAAATATATGAAAAAATAAACTTTTAAAGTCATGGAACACGACATAAATCAAAATATTGCAGGTTCGGTTTGATTGAGCCTGTTCATCGGAAGAAATGGAAATGCATCATATTGTCTAAGCCGCCTACATCCAGGTTGAGGGCTACACAATATTTACATAAGTATATGTATCGTAAGAGACAAATCCACAAGTCTCATAGAAAAGTAAGTTTGCAGGAGAAAATAAACTGAATATAATGAATATATAGCTTGTTATAAATATAGAAAAGAAAAATATGCATATCAGGAATCGCCACACTAAAAAACACAGCCTCCACACGCAGCGAAAAAGACGAGAGGAAGAGAGAGCGTGTTTGTTATAAGTGTGTCAATTCAAATAAGACGCTACAACCAATTAACGAAAAAGAGAGCCCTTGGGGTTACCGCCTTGGAACAGCCAGTGGCAAAACAAATTGCCACTGGGGATTTAAACCAGGTTCTATGGTGCACCAATCTAACACTTGCCCCAACAGGCTCTCATAACACAAAACAAGTACAAGTTGTCTTGGTGAAATAAGTCCATCCCACCCATCAGCTCAACACTAGAGCACCTGGAGTCAAATAAGGAATATCACGATGACAGGGATAAAAGAAAGAAATCAAGCTTCTAGGTTCTTTTTTTAAAGGATTTCTCCATAAACCTTCATAGAGCCTTTTCTACAGAAGGAACTTAATGGCTAAGCGGCTTATGGAAAGGTGCTGTCGCCGCAGGTTACTTGCCCGATTCCTAGTGAGGGCAATATCATTTGATATTCGCTGAAGCGCTATTTGTGCAGTGTGGCAACCATGTTACTGGTCAATAACTATGTTAGAGTTATTACATAAATATAACCTAAATTCCTATACCTAAATAAAACATTAATTCGAAATACATGTACTTCGAATGAACATACAAGCTTTTTTCTATTAAAATGTAATTGAAGCCATTAATATGTAAGAAAATGAGCATACAAGCTTTTCCTAATGAAACGTAATTGAAACTATTTATATGTAGGAAAAAATCTTATATAGAATTTTTCTGTTTTGGCCTACAATATATTACAGGGTTTAAATTTCACAGCATGTTGGCTTTTTGAGTTTCGAACAATATTATATGTTTCCATGAACGTTATATCTGCTTAACGAGTCAATTTTACAACAACATAACAAAGTTATGGGTACAACAAGTTGAGAGCGGATGTCATATTGGTGAACAAATGAAATTCTTATATCAATTTCGTGCAGAAACAAGACGACCATCAACAAGTGTCGTCGTATGACAATTAGACCAAGTGTCGTAGTTTTCCATATCGGGTGCGCCACGGGAAAAGGTACCTTCGCACAGTTGACGTCAATCTTTGATATGACGTCATAAAGTTGAGCAGACGACATTAAATTGTCAAAATGTGTAACAAAGTCACTGTTTTGTTATGAGAAAATAATAGAAATTTGAAAGTTCTTTCTAAATATAGTAACAACAAAAATGACACAAAAAAATGACCGAACGTACCTTTTCCCGTGGCACGCCTCGCGTGTTCTAAACAACAACACGTTTGCTTTAAATTCTTGACGTCTTTTCTGAGCATTTGTCAGACTGTTGTTCAGTAATTAGGTTCAGTTTAAAAATCATGGTATGAAACTTTTCGTTTAGTTTTCTTTTTTTATTTCAACATTGTTCTTTTTATAGACCATAGTGGCAATAACTACAGTTTGACTTTTCTTTGAGAAGAATCTGGGTCGTACATTGTACTTACACTTAAGTCAACATAGATCGCTTTATTGGATAAAATATAGTGCAGTTATCAATTGACACTTTTAAACTTAAAGCGGCATTACTTCAATTTAACCCGCTCTTGTATGAAATATTACATGTATTTGGAACTAAAGGCACTAATTTGCAGCATTAGTTCGAGTTAATAAAATTTTAATTTACTGAAATAAATTTGGTCAGCGCGACTAAACGCGAAAGTAGGATTTTAAGAGTCCCGACTTTTAAGTTATAGTCAAATAAAATTATGTAGCATATTGCAATAAATGCCGAAATATGGACGAAAAGAGGAGAACAGGAATTGTTTTGGTAAACTACAGACTTACTTGACTGTTTCACTGCGCATGTCTGTACTTTCAGCAGACATCGACAGTAGTAAACCAGTTTTGTCTGGCGGCTATAACCGCCAGAGAATCCTTAGCGAGCTTCAGTTATCTTTCCTTGAGGTTTAAATATAGTCGATATTCCCCAGGTATTCAAGTAAAGTACGTGCTGCAGGAGATTAACAACACCAGTTAGTGTTAGATTTAAAAATACAACGAACTCGGAGTCATATTACAGATGCATGTTTACCATTATCCCAACTGAGTTACTGATAGCAATTTGATGCCACTTAACCTGGTCACTGATTTATTGCCATACATATGTTTGGAATGCCGACGTTACTGAGATATGTTAAACCTTCGAGTTGCACAAATGCTGCACAATGTTTGCCATATCATGTCGTTCAGTGCGCTGTTTACACCTTTTAGTATCTGGTTTAATAAAATATTAGCTGTACCACTTATAATCTTTATCACAAATGGTGCATATTTACTCAATCATGCTATATCCATGTCAAGGTTTATCATGAATTGTTGCGATGAGCAATAGGCCTAGTTGATAAGCAGCTAGAGAGAGAATTTTTAAAATAGATACAGAAAGCAAGTGTGACGTCATCCAGCAGCCAATCAGAGGCCTCTAGTTTTTGGTTTACAACAGTCGTTTATTTTTTGATAACGACGGAGAAAGAGTCTACAGACTTACTGGCTCTATGCGCCCTTTCAAATCGTTTCGCAGCGTCCATTGCGAACCGTTTCGGTATGCTTACTTCCGTTAATGGCGCCATACAACAAAATTTAAACGATAGTTTACAATCACTTGTAGCATAGTTACCACTTCGTAGCATTTTAATTAATGGTAGGATTGTTTTGGCAAAGTTGCTTTGTTATTCTTTAACTTTTGTCCAGCATTTAAGGCAGAGAGATGCTGCATTGTATTTAATGCAACATAAAAACTAAGCGAAAACGAGAATGAGCATGTAAATAACATGCGGGTTACTCGGATTCGATCATTGACAAATAGTTGACACCTTAATTTTTGTGTACATTTAAAACAACAGAAATGACTTGCATATATTTTAACAGTTAATTGGGTCAAAATTAAGGCTTAACTAAAGACTTGATGACCATTACAGCTTAAGGTCGATCAGAATTGTACACCATACTGAGCAAAAGGTGATGAGGTGTGAAAATAAAATTAACGTTTTTTTTTAACAATTTTTAAAAATACTGTTATTATATTGTTATAAACAGATGAATGTTTATAATTACAGGAGACAATTGTTGAAAAAAATGACTTTTGTTAGAATAGTAATAAAATGTCTTACCTGCTATGTTGTCTAATCCAGGTGTCAAAATAAAGCACTTTCCACACAACTAAACTAAAAATAATTAATTGCAATATCCAGTTCAATGTTCCCTCTAGAGCAAACTAGTGTTATTTTTTTAAAATAACTTGAAAATATTGCTCTTATAAATCCAGGGGTGTTTTTCCTTAACAAACTGACGCTGGTAGTCAGCGTCTTCCCCTAGAAAAAAAATTCCCCACAGAAAATTTTTTCCCCAACAAAAATAATGTTTTCCCCCTTGTAAAGTGATAATTTTAAATCAAAACGTAAACAGAAGCTTAATTTATAGTTATGTTTAATCTATTTCAGCTAAAATCTGCACAATTTTCATGAATATTTGATAGAAATTAGGTACTAACGGAACCGAGTAAGCACACACATTATGGATAAATTTTAAGCAGGCTCAGAAAGTGAGTAAGTATAAATCAACTTATTCTTGTACTGTTTAAAAACAGATAACAAAGAGACATGCCTCTGTAAGCTAAATAGACTGTTTGGTAATGAAAGCAAAATTAAAAAAAGAATAACAGAAGCATAAACTTGAGTATAAACATTCACTCTAGCTAGTACAAGCAAGAGTGTATATTTAACTAGATTTTCCCCAATTTTGTATTTTTCACGCTATTTTCCCCTTTTGACCAGCGTCCAGCGTCTTCCCCTCTTCCTTAAAAAAACCCTGAAATCAATATCCAAACACATCATTCATAGTCCCATGAAGTCACTCACCCATGCAAAAAGCATGCAAATCATGCCCACTTGTGTTTATCTATAGGACAATTTAATCTTTACATCTATAACAATGTAAATCTTGTGTGATGGTATTTGTGCAGTGTTTTGAAATTCATTATAGTCAATGTTTAAAAAGTGATTTTGAAAAAATAACACTGGTTGGCCCTAGAGGGAACATTGAACTGGATATTGTAATTAATTATTTTAAGTTTGTTTGAGTGGAAAATGCTTTATTTTGACACCCGGATTAGACTACATAGCAGGTACCAAATTTTATTACTTTTCTAACAAAATTCAATTTTTTAACTTTTTGTCTCCTGTTAGTAACAATATTCATCGGTTTATAACAATATAATAACAGTTCGTTTGGAAATTGTTAAAAAAATGATTATTTCATTTTCACAGCTCATCATCAGCAAAACTGTATTATGAGTAAGTTTGAATTACCTTAAAGTCCTGTCTTGAAATTCACCATTAGGCATTAGCACTTTACTTGACCATCCCAAATTGAGCAAATCCTCCTTCCGCACCTGAGATTTCATCTTTGCTTTCTAATATGAACTAAGGCACTGCCTGAATGCAAGCTCTAGTATTCAACTCTTTTATTAAATTTGTGTTAAACTTGATTCTTCTGAATGACTTGAACTATCTTGAACCACATATACTACCGACAAGTGAAAGAAATAGACTGGATAAGACGATTGGAGACAGCACCTCTAAATGGAATAAACAAACACACAAGCATGGATGTATTGTGGAGAAAATTTTAAAATTTGAATACAATTATACTCTTGTGAGCATATATCTATGCGTGACACACACATGCAGACACGGACAAATATCCACTAACAAACGCACACACGAACATCAACGCATGAACGTACAAATAAACACACACCTGTTTATGCAAATAAGCCCACTTATGCATACATACACATGAACACGCATGCTCATTATCTGACACATTAACAGAAAAATAGAGCACTCAATTGTACGCATGCATACACATGCGCACACAGCAACATGACAACATATACTCGTCATTTCGTCATTAGGTAATAGGAAGAAAGGCACTGCTTAATGAGCAAAGCTTTTTGCCAACTGATTGCAGATTCCATGAACATTTTAAAAATTGTTGCCTATTCTAAGCATTTCTTACTAAAAGCAGTACAGTAATTTTTCAGTGCTCCAGCAGAACAGCTATATTTTTGAATTTTCACAAATTTTGAGGATTCAATCAAAAATGTTATTGACAATTTCAATCAAAAATTTTATTGACAATTTCTAGTTTGCCTCAATTTTTTGAATAGCTGCTTATCTTATATGTTACATTTCAGGTTTGAAACTTTCAGACAACTGACTTGTCATGATTGAGAGTGTGCAAGTGCGCCAACGGGGCGCATATGATTTTGAAACACACTATGATAACCTGTGTGCTCTTCAAGATTCTTGCCCCCTACCAGCTGTGAAGGCCCACCTCTCGCAAGGTGTACTGGACTTAAATGGGGACAGAATAAGGTAAGGTCATCTAACTACATTTTTTGTAACACAAATTATTTTTAGTTGATACTCTAGTTTGTGATCAGGAACTTCAGTGTACTCTTTTATCAGCCTGCACATTTGAGTCTGAACAGGGTCAACTGTGTTTGCTATTATATTAACATCAAATTTTGCAGAACATCCATATGTTTGTGAATTGGTTCACATTTCAAAAAAGGGCAGTCCTTTTCATTAATTAGCTTAAATATATTGCTAAAAAACTAACCAGTCTGATTATGACCCCTTGAAAATTATAAACAAGGTGCCAGATGATCCCTGGATTTCAAAAGCTATTGAAATCTCTGTGTAAGGTCTTTGACTGAAAAATTGTGTTATATTATCACAGTACTTATCCATTTGTAGAGTATTTTGTTTTCATTTTAACAGGGCTTTTATTCACTGTCAGGGGAAGGGGCCCACACCCTTAAATTTTGGGGAAAATAGCATGATTTTTTTCTCTAAAGAGGAATAAAAAAAAAACCTGAAGCATGATTTTAAAGATATTTTCTCATAAACAGCATCTGCTTATGAAGGAAAAAGTTTTGTTATATAGAAACAATGATTATTTTGCATTGATAGTTGTGTTATCAATGTTATTCTTTGAATTACAGGGCTAATGATTGGATGCCAGTGTTGAACACGCTGAGAATAAACAAGAGCCTGGAGTTTGTTGCTGTAAGGAGTTACTACACTCCACCCTCTGATGATAATGGTAAGCTCAGCCCCATAGATGAATGATCACGTCCCAAGGTTATAAAACTGAGCATGGAAACCAGTCTCAAACTGGTCGCCATTTCAGCCAATCAGATGCTTGAGGTTTGAGACTGGTTTCCAATCTCAGCTTTATAACCATCAGACCAGGGGTTTCATTTAACCCAGGAGATAACCCTTTGACTCATGAAAATTTCAAAAGGCTCATTTTGATCCCTACAATTTCAGCTGAAGGGTCATTTTCTTTCTTTAAATTAGGGGTGTGTTGGCTATTAATTAACAAAATCACCTAGAATTGTGAAAATGGCCCTTCAGATTGAGGGGCTAATGGTATCCCTGGTTTCATTAACTGCTGAATCTCAACTGTCATTTTGATCATCTTTGGGGGATTCTGTCGATATATAGCCAAAATACCCCTAATGTCCAGAAAAAAATACCCTTCAACCGAAAATCATAGTGGTCAAAATAAGGCTTTTTGGAAATTATATAGACCAAAGGGTCATCTCCCATGTCAGATTGAACAGCTGAAGATAATAGTAAGTTCAGATTCATTACACCCAACAAAATGAATAGAGAGTCAACAATTTATTCTGTATTTCTCATATATTTACACTTCAACTTCGCCCTCAATGATAAAGTCTTAATGGGTAGAATCTAGTTTAGCCGACCCCGGATATTCAAAACACAAAAGCCCAGCTTTTGAGTGAGAAAAGTGGGGGTGTGGAGGCAGTAGCCCCCATTTAAACTCACTATAATTGAAATTTGTTTGACACACTACTAGGATACCAATGAATTTTGCTCACAAGCTATGCTCTTTAGTGTTGGGGTCCGCTAAAGTAGATGTGTTCCGGTCTTATTTACCAAACAGACCATTAAATTTTGTGATGTCGCCGAGCATGCACGTTTTGTCAAGGGTAGCTACGAAAATGCATGCCCTCATTCTCTGTGGATTTCATCGTTACTTTTCCAACAGCCTTTTGAAAAAATTGTCCTGTACTAATGAGAGTATTTATTAGTAGTGATGTCACGATTATCGATTAAAATTGCTTAATCGTCTATAAATGCTATTCGATTTGATAATCAATGTCATTCCCTCATAATCGATTTATATTGATGTTTGCCACTGTCTGTAGATACAGCATAATTAGGCATATTATAGCCATATATTTGTACAATTCATTATTTCAGTAACTTTTTACCTAGAAGGCATTTATTGCCATTTACAACCTGTTTTGGGGTTGCAGGGATTACAGGTGCAGATTTTTCCATTTTCATGCAAACAAATTTGAATTGTTCCACTTTTGACTGGATATATTATTTGCAGAGCATTGTTCTTTCATAGTAAGTTGTAATTTGAGAAACCATTTTGTGAATGAAAGACTGAGCTGTTTCATAAACTTGTTCTTATCAGTGAAATCACATTGGAAGTGGAAAATGATTCCAACCAATGATTGTTTATGATTTGAAACCAATATCCCAATACTATGATTGTGTGTGAAATTGTAAGCAAATAAAGGTTCAAGTTAAAGGATGTAGATGTCTCTTGAATAGTGATTATTTAAAATACGTAACTACCAAATGGGATTACATCTGTTTTTGATGCTATCATGATTTACAAATGCATCAACAATTTAACATGTTAATATATTAACATGTTCAGTCATCAATCCAAGATTATGTTGATACCTTTCATACTGAATTCTATTCAGCTTCAACTTTGAAACAAAACTAGCATGGAAATTTAATTTTTACCAGCAGAATTTAAAGTACTTAGTTTATGTATTGTCGTATTTTTGTCTTTGATTTCTTGCAGAAAAAGCACTGTATTATTTTGCTCAGACTCTTCAATGCCTTTGTAGTTGCAGCTTGCTGCTTAAGGTCACAGTCTTTTACATAATTAAGTTTTTGAGAAAACTGACCCCAAAAAAAGGGCAAAGCATTCATGTCACAAAACATAGCACCCAGACTAACCTTCTGTAGAATTTAAAGTTATCATCATAGTTGTACAAGAATGTTAAGTTCTGTTATTTACATAATGACTGTATAGTGTTTAATTGAATTGATTCTCTCAATTGTCTTATTTTAAATATAGCTACTTTATAGTACATAACACAAGAAAATATTAAATGTACATAGCGAAACACAGGCATTAACCTTCAAAGCCTGTGTCAAATTTTCCGATTATTTTCCGATTTAAATCAATTTCTTCTAGGAATTTGATTCAAAAATCGATTATGATATTTGTCCGATTCTGCAACACTATTTATTAGTGTAAATATAAGGATTGAATCGATATTTGATGTTTTTCATTTGAGTATACCAAAACAGTTAAATTGTTTAAAGTATGCAAGAAGCCCCTCGGGCTTCACACGCTTTAAACAAACCAACTTTTTTCCATGTCCAAATGAAAACCATCAAATATCGATTCAATCCTTAAATTAACACATGTTCATGCAACAAGAGTGCAGAGCTGTTTTTCCTTTCTTAAGTAGGGACAGGCCTCTTCCCCTCTCTATATTTCCTGGTAAGGGCAGGCTCTCTGATAATAATGATACGTTCAGCCCCCCTCAGATATATGTTAAATTTACCCCTGTTAATGTTAAGTTTAAATCGATGAGATGATGAAATATATGGTTGTCCCCCTCTGATGGTAACAGTTCTACCTCTTTATATTGTATTACTATTAATAGTAACCTCAGTATATTTACTATAATTTAGGTAACAAGGGGATGTTTTGCCTCCTTCTCTTGTCCAAAATGTTGGCCTACATGAGTAATGCCTAAGCTTGGGTAATATGAAACTTGGATAGACAATGTATCCTCACATACTCTGTCAACATACCCAAATAACTATATAATATATCTAAAGAACAGAAATTTTTATATATTTATTACATTTACAGAAAAGAGAGCGATTATAGAAAAGAGGAAGACTCCGTCTGTTCGATCCAAAGAGATAACTTATAGATTGTGTAAAGCTTTAAAGGAATGCCTCGGTGTGACCCCGAACCTTACCTGCCTGGAGATACAAGGATTGCCGCTGAGGGAACGAGATTTAAACACGTTAATGAAGGTAAATTATATAATTAATTCCCCGATATAACAGGCATTTGCTTCAATATTACAGGGAGTTGCCGGAATATAACATGCACTTGCCCTGATATTGCAGGCACTTTCACCAGTATTACAGGCAGTAATTATTTGTAATAATTAATAAACATATTCCAATAATTTTCTTAGGCACTAATTGTTGAACCTCTAATAACACTGATCATATACATGTAGCTAACAAAGGGAGGTAATTAAAAAATGTCATAATTTGCTTCAGATGTTTGCTTTTTCTTTTGAAAAAAAGGCACTATCCATTTCCTGTATATAAAAATAATTAGTATATCATATACTATTTCACTTCTGTTTATTTTCAGGGATTGGTGAAGAACAGTACGCTGAATCATTTCTCGCTGGAGTATTGTAGGATAGGAGATGCTGGGTTAGACAGTAAGAAACCGATTTAGACAATGTTACATTTTACTGTCTGTAAAATTTTCATGATAAAAATTTTCTAAGGAATGATCTTTGCAGATTATTTAATATGTAGTAAATTTAATGCCATGTAATAAGTGACTGAAAAAAATTGAACAAGGACACTACCAGATCTAAACATAACAATAATTTACTCAGCAAAAAAGAGACCTGACACTTTATAACTATTACAACTATGAAATACATATATACAAAATTTGTATTATTGAACCCTCACATAAAACTAAAATGGCTAAATGCTTGTTTCATGCACTAGAAATATCAAAATGCCCTGATAGGTTCTAAGCACATTCAATTTTAATTTCCATTCACCATTAACATAGCGTGTCAATCTGATACCATGAAAATAGCTATAGAGTGTATAAGAATTCATTGGAATTAATTTTATTTATGCGTTTCATTTGGATTTTAACCCTTTCCTCCATATATACACCTTTTTACGCGTGTGTGATCAGTGTAGATCCCGATCAGCCATCTGATCAGGATCTGCACTGGTAGGTTTTTGGTCTGAAATAACCTAATGAATGAAAAAGCGAACAGTGCAGATCCTGATCTGATGGCATGGATGTGCCAGCTGATCTGGATCTAAACTGTTCGCCAATAAAGGTGTGTCTGTGGAGGAAAGGGATAAAAATTATTGGCTGTTTAAAGTAAGCATGAACTTGAAGCCCTTCACACATTTTTAACAACCAAACATTTTTCATACCCTGATGAACTCAATTAAAATCAACTTAATTGGCAGCCACCGCAATGTGACATTTAAAATAATGTGACATGCAGTCTTCATGCATATTATAGATAAGCAAGTTGATTGTGGATAAAAGAATCAATATGCTTGGATTGGAAAGAATAACCTTGCAGTTGATAATATTTTAATCTGTCCAATGTCAATTCATTATGGGTTTTTCATGTTAACCCATTAATCCATATATAATACTTTATGGCAGGAGGAACATTGTAGATCCTGATTAAGTCTGTTCATCCTCGATGTCTGATCAGGATCTGTTTGCTTTTTGGTCAGAAATAACTTAGTAAATTCGAAAGCGAACAGTAAATAAGTGAGTTCTTAATTTAATGAGACTACACATTTGGATTCCTGTTTTTCGATACAAGTGTCTGAAAACATTTACAATTATACAGCATTATGATGTGATGGATGTGCCAGCTGATCTGGCTCTACACTGCCCATGTGATGAAGGTGTACCTATGAAGTTAAGTGTTAAACAATTTTTCATCATACATTTTCTCTTTCTAGTTGTTTGTAAAGGGATCAAGAATTCCACTTCCATAAATTCTGTCAATTTCACTGGCTGCAGCTTGACTTGGAAAGGTGCTGATTCGCTGGCTAAAGTTATTAAGGTAAGACATTATGTTCCCATAGTCAGGAATCACTATATCAAGGGAATTAACTCTTGTTAGTATATTGCAGAAACTGTTGTAGTTTTGTCCCTTAGGAAAATATACTGTTATCAAGGGAAATAACTGTTGTTAGTATACTTGAAAAAACTGTTGTAGTTTTGTCCCTTATTAGTACAGTTCCATTAAGATTTTACCTTTATCAGAAATTTTAGGATTAAAATGTGACTGCATTGCTAAAATATGACAGGCCTTAGTACATTGCAAAAGTTTTAAGGCTTTGTCCTTTCACAATTTAAATGCAGACATTATCAACTTAAGTATCTATCTACTACATCTATTAATGTCTCATTAACAGAACTTTTCTGATAGTATCATGCAATTCAATAATCAATCAGAATTGGTTATATAAAATCAGTGAGAAATTATTAATGCCCATTTTGTTATGTTGTTCGCATTGCAGTTTAATAATCAATCACAATTTGTAATAAAATCAGTGAGGAATTATTAATACCCATTTTATTATTATGTTGTTTGCACAATGTGTTGTAAGGCAAAAAGAGCTTAATCCCCAGCACCATTTACTATTACACTGAATTTTAGTAATGATGGTTTGGTGATTCGATTGTGACAGCTGTAGTCTTGGTTAATGGTAAAGAAACTAAATACTGTGAAAATAACTGACAAAGACATCATCAAGTTGCTGTCGTACAACTTAAGTTAAGGCTGAATACATGTTCCATGTTCAAAACATTTCGCACCAAACCTATGAAAATCGATAGTGTCATAGCCCTTTTCCCAATATATACAGGTTTTATCATAGCTGTATATTATAAAACTGAGATTAGAGACCAGTCTCAAATCTTAAGCATCTGATTACCTGAAATGGAGACCAGTTGCCATTTCAGCCAATCATATCCTTGAGATTTGAGACTGGTTTCCATTCTCAGTTGTACAATCTTGAGGCCATGTGTGCAACCAGTGTGGGTAGAGATCAACTGGACCATCTGATCTGGATCTACAGTGTACACTTATTGGTCAGAACCAACCTAATGAACCTACCGAACAGTGTAGATCCTGATTAGATGACAAGATAAAAGGGATATCTATGGAGTAAAGGGTTAACATTAATCTAGTACTAAGTAGTCAGATTTTTCTGAACAGATAAATGCTGCAGTTAAGACCACCTTTGGGAAAAGAAAATAATGTCTTTTTGGTCGGGTATATCTATTGTTAAACAAAGAACACAAAACATACATGTAATAGTAACTGCAGAAAGTTGCTTATCATGTGGTAAAAGTAAGGTTGTCATAGTTACAGAGTGTTTTTAAGGGGTTGTTACTATAATGACTGTATGTTTTCATGTTTACACTTGACTTTTTTCATCCATCACAATATAAGCATCATCAGTAATATAGAGACTAGATAGAGATTGTATACAGGAATTATGGCCCTTGTTTGACACTTTTACTGATGTTTACAAACAGTATTTTATACCATTATATCCATTATACAACTGATTTCTCTCTCAGAAACTCGAGTTATGATGCTTTAACCCTTTCCTCCATTTATTGTGTGAACGAACAGTTTAGATCCAGAACAGCCAGCACATCCAAGCCGTTTGATCAGGATCTAAACTGTTCGCTTTTTAATTCATTTGGTTATTTCTGACCAAAAAGCGAACAGTGCAGATCCAGATCAGACAGCACGGATGTGCTGGCTGATCTGGATCTACACTGTTCGCCTACGCAATAAAGGTGTGTCTATGGAGGAAAAGGGTCAATGTCTTCTGATTGTTTTGTGGCTCCTTAGCTAGTACTTTTATGTGTTACATCTTGTTAGAAAGTTTTTGTTATCTATGTTGAGCAAACCATGTATGTCTTTGTTGTATTGGTGTGTTTCAGTGTGAGACACATTCTTTAGAATTTAATTGATAGTTAATGACATTCATCAAAGTATGGAAAACATTATAGTTGTTTAAACACAAACATTTTGTCTGCCATGCTTCCAAAATTTTATTTTTGACCATTACTTCCATTTATGGCATGGGTGAACAATGTAGATCCAGATCAGCTCGCACTGCTGTGCAATCTAATCAGGATCTACAATGTTTACTTCTTGGTCAGAAATAACCCAATGAAAGACAAAAGTGTAGATCCTGGGCTGAAGGTTATAAAACCGAGATTGGAAACCAGTCTCAAATCTCAAGCATCTGATTGGCTGAAATGGCGACTGGTCGCCATTTCAGCCAATCAGATGCTTGAGATTTGAGACTGGTTTCCATGCTCAGTTTTATAACCTTGGGCACAGATCAGACATCCAGGATATACTGGCTGATAAGGATCACCACTTGTTACCATGAGATAACAACCATATCCCATGGAGTGAAGTGTTAATCTGTGAATAGCCTGCACGCTTTTTTCGTCCAGGTTATAAATATAACAAACCTGTCTGGTTTAACCAGTTTCTAGACTTGATAAGCTTTCAATTATGCAGATTTTACCAGAAACGGGGATACACATTATTTCTCAATCTTGATAATTTCAGGAATTATGAGTCTTCACAAATTGGTTTTTCTGTATGGATGTTATCTATTTTGACAGGTTGTCACTTAAGCTCTCAATATTTCATTTCATAAATGCGTTGGAAAGGATTACGTTCTTATCAGATATGTAATTCAAGAGAATATTAAATTTAAAAAAGTGTTGTTTGCTAAAACCCTTTACTCCATGGGACATGGCTGTTATCTACGAGCAAATGGTGTAGATCCAGATCAGCCAGGGCCCAAGATCATAAAACTAAAATTTGAGATCAGTCTCAAATCTCAAGGATCTGATTGGCTGAAATGGCGACCAGTCGCCATTTCAGCCAATCAGATGCTTGTGATTTGAGACTGATCTCCAGATTTCGTTTTATGATCTTGGGCACAGCAGATTGATCTGGATCTACACTGTTTGCTTCTTCATTTATTAGGTTATTTCTGATGAAGAATGAAACAGTGCAGATCCTGATCAGATACCAGGGATGTGCTAATTGATATGGATTTCACTGTTTGCATAACCATTTACTGTATACAGACTGAAGGTTATAAAGCTGAGATTGGAAACCAGTCTCAAATCTCAAGCATCTGATTGGCTGAAATGGCAAATGGTCGCCATTTCAACCAATCAGATGCTTGAGATTTGAGACTGGTTTCCATGCTCAGTTTTATAACCTTGGGCAACGGTTTTATCCCATATGCACACAGTGTAGATTCAGATCAGTGTTCCTTTGATCAGGATCTATGCTTTTTGGTCAGAAATAAGCTAATGAAACAAAAAGCAAATGACGTAGATCCTGATCAGACGGCACAGAAACAGCCATATCCATTGGAGTTCTGACCTGAAGGTTATAAAGCTGAGTTTGGAAACCAGTCTCAAATCTCAAGCATCTGATTGGCTGAAATGACGACTGGTCGCAATGTCAGCCAATCAGATGCTTGAGATTTGAGACTGGTTTCCATGCTCAGTTTATAACCTTGGGCACAGGGTTAAACATTGGGGATAATGTATTTCATACTGGAACAAAATTTTGGTTTTCGGACTTCCAGAAGAGGATGTTTAAACAGAAACAAATCAATATATACTCAACAAAAAAAGAAACCTGACACTGTAACTTTGAATAAGTATGAGGTGCATATTCAAAATCTATATATTTTTGCACCATCCAAAAGAAAATAACCACTGAATCACTTGTTTCATGCACCAAAAATATCAAAATGCATAATTAAGTTCAAAACATGCACAATTTTTATTACATACCACAATTCAATTAGCTTTAAATCTGATTCCAGGAAAATACACCAAATATAAAGTGTCAGGTTTCTATTTTTGTTGAGTATAGATTTTTGTGATAATGATAAAATTTGGTCTTTTGAAAAATTAAGATTGATTAATAACATTTGTTTGTGTGGAGTATTATTGAACTGCATTTTGCCCAGTGCTGAGAGATTTGATTATTTCTTTTTTTTTATTGATGATAGTGCAATGAATGCTGTTAACAGCCCTTAAGATTGTATTTCATAGAAAAAAACTTAAGGATTAAATCAATATTTAATGGGTTTCATTTGGGTATGATAAAAATTTGGGTTGTTTGAAGTGTGTGGAGCCGGAAGGCTTTTTCGAATGGCTTTTGGAACAGTTATGTTGACAACAAAGTGAATGACAGCATGCTTTTTCGCAGCAGCTCGTGGTAAAACCTTCATGCTTGTTGATGTCACACGTCAAAACATTGTGCACCGTCCAATAAATTGTAAACGGTAGCCACTAATCTTAAATTAGTATGTCAAACTGTAATAATCAGAAATTATGATTCATTAGATGAATCAGGTTTCATCGTGGAGTAATAAGTTGAAATGTAAATATAATATAATAAAATCAAATACACCGATAACAAATCCTAATACTAAGCATCACATCTTATACTCTTAAAAATGTAAATGTTCACTTTTATTCTTCTCATACATTTGGGAATTTATCAGCTGATCTGGATATAAACTGTTCGCACATGCGTTAAAACACATTTACCATCATTGTGCGAATATAAGCCGCAATCATGTATAAGCCGCACCGCACCCAAATGTGATTGAACAGATGGAAATGGTTTAATGAAGTGTATAAGAAGCCAACCCTGTGTATTAGCCGCACCCCCAACTTTTTACCTCCAAATTCCGGGGAAAAAGTGCGGCTTATATTCAAATAATGACGGTATATGGAGTAAAGAGTTAATTTGTATTTCATCAATATTGTACACTATCAATCAAATACAACGATAGCAACTACTAATAAAAAGCATGTCATCTTACATACTTGTGGAAATGTGAATAATTTGTTTAATATTCTTTTACATGTGGAAACTCATCAGCCAAATATTGTATTTTGTTTTTGACAACTTCTCTGCCAAGGCAGTTTCATTAAATAGAAACAGTTTTAATGTAGCTCTTTATCAAACGAAAGCAAAAATTCAGATCCGTGATTGTGCATCTATGCCGTAGGATTATTTTCAATCAGATTCAATTTGTAATCTGCATATTAGGCCACAATAAGCCATTGTAGAGGATTCATAACCGTATTGTCAACAGACATATGGGCATTGATAATGAAATAAATTAATTAGAATTCGTTATCTGTATGCATTAAATTGATTAGAAATGTTTTCGTTAGATGTAAAAGAGCTTAATTCAGAAATTATTGAAAATCTTTGATGCCTGTCTAAAGGAAAAATGATGATATCACAAGAGCGGAAATTAGTTTTGGATTTATGTGAGGCATTTGATCGGAGGTTAAAATATTGTTTTTAACCTTTTATTCCATGGATACAGTTTATAATGCATCAGCAACCAGTGTAGATCCAGATCAACCTAATTCTATTCTTAGACAGCCAGTTTGAACTTGTCCTAAACTAAACAGTTAAAGTTCTGGTAAAGTTTGGTTGTTTAAAAAAACAACAACAAAACAGTTAATTATTTTAATATCCCCATAAATTGTCATAAGTGCAGGAAATTTGTTGAATTTTTGTCAAAATAGCAATGAAAGTAGAATAACATTTTATTGATCAAATCTCATTATTATTTATTTGATTCAGGATTGGCGTAATTACAACATTGGAAATCCTGATTTCTTCTTAATATGCAATAAAGCATTATAAAAGATGTAAAGCACACAGTTCTTCGCCTTTTATTGCACCTTTCCTATGAGAGTTATGTGAATTTTAGATGTTTGTCAATATTCATGAATAAGAAAGAAAACAGCAATCAGCAGTTGGAAGGAAGAAGCATTGTTGTTTTGTGCAAGGATGACATTGAAATTCTTTGATTCCAATCCAATCCAATACTTTTATTTGATAAAATTTGTACACAGTTCGCAGCAAAATACAAGTTAGATTTCTTGAGAGCATAAACAAATCTTGAAGCTCAGCAAGTGTGTAACAACTGCACTCTTTTCAAAGAACTAGAAATATAGCAAGCAGATATTATTAAAGCTTATTTAATTGAAGCATCATTTCAAGTAGGGAGTTTGAAAATGTTTTTGTTAGAAAGCTGGTAATGTGACAGATATCAACAAAATGGGGCTTTTTTTTTCAATTGTATTCAGTGGAGACCCAGATCTGCCAGTCTTATCAGCACACTCTAATTAGTGTCTACACTTTTTATGCCCCCGCCATGTAATGGCGGAAGGGCATATAGTGTTCACCCTGGCTGTGTGTGGGTGGGTGGGTCTGTGTGTCAGTGTGTGTGTCAGTGTGTATGTTCGAAAATCTTGTCCGCTCTATAACTTTGTTATTTCTTATTGGATTTTAAAATTACTTGGTATGAATGTTCACCATATCAAGACGGTGTGTCGCGTACAATACCCATGCCTGTAGTTCCAAGGTCAAGGTCACTGTTACTAAAAATAGAATTTTCTTGTCCAGGTTTCAATCTGGATCTGCACTGGTCAAATCTGGTCAGAAATAACCTAATCAATCTAAAAGCAAACAGTGTAGATTCCGATCAGATGGCACCATTAAAGGTAGAGCTTTGAAACTAAATATATTTGTCTGACATCACATTAGCATTATCAGGACAAGTTTCATAACTTTTGACTATTTTAATGCTATAGTTATACCCCTTTTTCCACTAAGAATTTTGGTGAAGGTTTTTTAATTTATTCAATCTTTTTTTGAAACTGTTCATTTATACGATCGCTTTTTTAATACTTCAGGGGAAAACCTGGTTTCATTACCTTGCAGCGTCTTCTTGATTAAGATTTATTTAATAATTCGAGCATTGAAAAAACACTCCAAATGGAGCCAAGATTCCGTTTTTCTGTGCTAATAATTATTTCACAGAATAATGCGAGACGCTGAAGCACTTAATATTCTGAATATTTATAACTTTGGTCAGGCTTTAATGCTTGGTTAACATAGTTGTCGTAAGACAACAGACAGACTGTCTGTTAAACAATACTGTGAAATAAATGTTTGACATGCAGGTTGTTCTCTGTCAGACAGAACTGATTTTAGAACATTATTCTAGGCAGTCATATGGCATTTGGACAATCCTCATGGTAATAACAGGGCTTTTTCAGGGGGTTTTGGGAAAAAGGCCCCTTCCCAAATTGGGAATGTTTTATGCAGTATACACCATTTTTTACACCAGGTATTACATAAATTCACTGAATGTGGTTTTCACAGATCACTGGGCTGAAGGTTACAAAACTGAGTTTGGAAACCAGTCTCAAATCTCATGCATCTAATTGGCTGAAATGGCGACAGTTGCCATTTCAGCCAATTAGATGCTTGAGATTTGAGACTGGTTTCCATGCTCAGTTTTATAACCTTGGGCACAGGTCACAAGTTAACAAACATTTTTCTGAATTTTTTAAGTGCCTTGATTATACTGTTTCTTGTTTATTTTTTAATATTTTATAGGCAAAAGGTTTTTCTGTTGAAATGGGTTTTTTTTCTTGAAATTGGGATTTTTTTTCTGGATATTGGGGAAAATGGTCACTATTTGTAATTGGGAATGGGGCCCAATATCGGCCCCATGAGACTCACTGAAAAAGCCCTGAATAAACACCCAAGTCAGTGTTTTGAGGATTGGGAGTTCCTGTGATTATTGTTTGCAGTGGTGTTATTTTTGCCTGTTTGACCCGAGGGAAAGTTCACAAAATCAAAGCCCAGCAAATTCAATTTCAAATTTATGCCAGTGTAAAATCATCATTTGTGCATTTTGCACAAAATTAAAATCTTGAGAAGTTAAATTATGCCAGGAGGGGAAAGTAATTAAAGAAAGGGAGGAAGAGAATGGAATGAAGTGTAAAAAAGGAGAAAGGGTAACAAAAAAATATGAGAAGGTGAAGGAGAGGAAGAAAGATGAGTAGAGGGGTGAGTGGAGTGGAGAACTGAAACAATCTGGTTGATTTTATTTACATTAACCCTTTACTTCATATATGTGCATTTTATCCAATGTGTGATGAAGATCCAGATCAACCGGCAGCATTAAATGCTGCCTGTTTAGGATCTGCACTGTTTGCTTTTTGGTCATAAATAACCTAATTAACTGTCCAGATCCTGAACAGAAGGCACAAATCTGGATCTACACTGCTCGCTGTATATTGAGGAAAGGGTTATGAAATGAAATCCTCCATATGCAAAGAGATTTCAATTATTCATTATGCAAAAATCAATTTAAAATATAATGGATCAAACTTACAACTATTTCATTTATTTGATTGCAAAGTGACATGAACGTGATGCGCTTTAGACCTCACAGATTTTGGGACTTGTACTGTAATCTGACCACTTCATGATATTAAATATATCATGATTAAAATACTATTGTTTAGATGTACTTACAACGCTAATGTAAATATTGCCAACTGATCTTTGTAATGAACAGATTCATCTGATCATTTGATAACTAAACAAAGTCTTAGAATAGGCTAAAGAGAGTACCATTATATGAATGATTCATCTGTAGACACCACTGTGTAAATATATCCGGCATTTTAGTAAAAGTTTCATTCCCCTTTCCTTATAAATTGTTATGATATAGTACAAGCATGTCAGGAGCAAAATTTGATTAATTGGAAATCATTTCTCTTTATCAAAGAATATCCCAAGTATAATGAATGAGAGAATGCTGTATAGCCCAGTGTGGCACACCGCTGTACAATGATGTATGGATACAACTACGACATTTAATTGATTGGCTTAAAGAATCAGCCTTAAGCAAGTGCTTCCTGGGACAGATATTATTGTTAGCTCCCAGTAAAGTAATTCTTAGAGAATTGATGATTGATTGATGATTGATTACTTTGTAGATTATGAATTTGTTGATTGTATTTGGCAGTCACGAAGTGTGGTTTAAATGCAAAACCAATGTCCCTTGTATATAAGGAGTAGAAGAAGATATGTCTGTTTTTGTGTAAGTTTGGGAATGCCGCATGAAAAGATGTCTTTGATGATTCTACTATTGCTTTGCACATGTCCATCAGACAGTCCATCCATTGGTCCATAATCTGTCTTGTCTAATCAATAACTAGACAGCAAATAGCCCTCCAATTGTTAGGGAGGTTTGTCATCACTTGAAGATGACCCCGAATGATTTAATGGTCAGTAGGTCAAAGGTCAAGGTCAAAATGGTCTTCAAGAAAATAGCAGCAGATTACTATCCAATCAGGGTGCATACATGTTTAACTAACATCTCTTGTTTTATATTTGAGTTATTAAAATATTTGGCAAGATATCTTATTTATTCACTTTTTGTTTGTAGCTTATAAGTTATTATAAAACACATTGTGATTACATAATATTAATAATATTATCGCCATGAATTACATAATTACCATTGTCATCAGCCCAACTTTATGATGTCATTTTATTGATGGATATCAGCATTTTGAAGACACCTTTTCCTGTTATATGCCCCATTACCAGACTTCCCGAAAGTTGAAAAAAAGTGTCAGACATGTGGACAGACAAGATGTGAAAATCTGTCTGACCGAAACAAATTCTGTCTGACCGAAACATTTAACACATTAAATAAGCAAAACACAGTATTAAGGGTGTTTTCTTTTTTTTTCAGTGGTCATAATTGTCATGATGACGAATACGTAAAATATTTCATTCGGATATCCTCACTCATTTCCCTTGGAACAGTCTCGAATCAAAACAGCGAGTAAAATTGTAATTTAGCGAGTAAAATTGGAATATGCAGATCAAAATTTTGCCGTACACTCGGTCCTACAACATTGGAAATCACATCAGACCAGTCCAAATTTTACCGGGCAGGTCCGACGGTCCTGCGAATTCCAGGAAGTCTGCATTACACTTTAACCCTTTACTCCATATATATGCATTTTATCACACGAGTGACTAGTGCAGGGTTCTCAATAAGAGCAGGCCGTGGCCTAAATGGCAGTTTAAAATTATGTTTCGGCCGGTTAAAATTCCCGACGGTTCAAAAATCGAAAATTTTCCATGCGTTTGTTTTCGCTAATGTTGATCCTTTTCGGCACTTTCTCCCCTTTGCACTTTTTAATGATGTTTCGGAATGCTTTGGATAACAGCGTTATCGCAATGTAGACTGGTAAAATTTTTCCAATAATTTGTGATAGTTTAATCGCTCTGTGAAGCGGAAAAGCGAACACAGTCCACTATGTTTTGAAAACGTGATCTGTCAAAATGAAAGAGAAAGTTGGAATGCCGGTCAAATTTGTTTAAATATTGCACGTCCAGTAATGAATTTCAGCATTGATGCTTTGTTTGTTTGGTCCCCTGTTGCATGTTCTTGTTTGCATGCTAAGAGTTTTGAGTCTTTAACATATTCCAGTAAAAAAAATCGATTGCTGTGCAATTCTTAAATTTTGAAGAAGCCGCTTTCGTTTCAGGTCGCGTTTGTAGCTTTTCCTTTTTTAGTTATTATCTAAGTTCCTTGTTTTGTATGAATAATTTGATGAAAAAAAAAAGAAAGACTTTTTTCGTATGGTAATTACTGAATTAAATAAAAGAGTAAGAAATTAAAAAAATATCAACAAATCGAGATCTGGCAATTGCATTGCAAAATTTTCATTAGAATTTTTGATTAAGGCTTAGTCATTTTCGTGATAATGAGTATCCATTTTATAAATGTTTGGTGCAAAATGTGTTTATAGTGTCCATATTGCACGGTAGCATCATACTGCCATGTAATAAAGATGCTTCAAACGCATGTTGCCTTAAAATATGCCACACAATGGCTTCCAAATAGTGCTATTAAGTAATATAGATTTAGCCTAAAATGCAGGAAATGAAGCGATAATTTTCAAAATTTTCCGGGGGAGCATGCCCCTGGACCCCCCTAGCAGGCCTGCTAGATTGTTTATGGGGCCTGCTGGGCTGAAACTTATTGAGAACCCTGCTAGTGTTTGCTTTTTTGGTTAGAAATAACATAATAAATAAAAAAGAACAGTTCAGATCCTGATCAAATGGCACAGATGTGCTAGCTGATCTGGATCTACACTGTTTGCCCACTCAGTCATCAAAGTATAATTATGGAGGAAAGGGTTTTTAAACACAGAAAAGATTGATATTATTATCAGGGCTTGACTATGCAAAACAAGAAGATTTCTTTAAAGTTTCCAAGCTAAATAAGACATAATCCTGCTGTGAAAACAAAGGCCAATTCCTGGTGATACATACTTATTGTGTGGATTTGACAAAGCTGGTTTAAATCTTTGAAGTTTTAAAATGTCAACAAGACATTAACCTTTCAGCAAAACTGCATTACACTAATGATGGGAGCCAATGCTCCTTATTTAATAGATGCTATCACTCATTTCAAGCTCCTGAGTAATGTAATTAAGACATGGGAAAACTGCATTTACAGAACTTTGCAATTAGACAAATTGCTTTTTCTGGATTTCTTCTATAGCTACATTGTCTGTTTGTTGCTTATTGCTTGCTGTTTTAACAAGTTACTGTTACAGTTTGAATACATTTGATACTTTGGTATCTATATTTGACACGCGGGTTTAAAATTTGTGTTAAGGTAAATGTGCAAGTTTTTGCATACCGGCAAATTTCAATCATCGTTAGTTATTATTCTTAAAAGAAAAATAGAATTGGACTAATTTACGACCACATGAATATATCAGAAAATTGGTCCAAGCTAGTGCTCACCAGGATGGAAGTCTTGTGGCTGATGCTGATGTATTCATCTTTCTCTAAATATTGCAAGCACTTATTTAGAATTCACAATTGAAAAACATAGTATTCTCATTGAAACACATTTAACTTTAGTTAGAAATCCAAAGGGATCAGTTTGGAAAAACTGAATCAATAAGTCAATAGTGTAGACCCTAATCTAGATCTACACTGATCATAATGTGACAAGGGAATAGTGTAGGCCCTGATCTAGATCTACACTGATCATAATGTGACAAGGGAATAGTGTAGACCCTAATCTAGATCTACACTGATCATAATGTGACAATGGAATAGTGTAGGCCCTGATCTAGATCTACACTGATCATAATGTGACAAGGGAATAGTGTAGACCCTAATCTAGATCTACACTGATCATAATGTGACAATGGAATAGTGTAGGCCCTGATCTAGATCTACACTGATCATAATGTGACAAGGGAATAGTGTAGACCCTAATCTAGATCTACACTGATCATAATGTGACAAGGGAATAGTGTAGACCCTAATCTAGATCTACACTGATCATAATGTTACAATGGAATAGTGTAGACCCTAATCTAGATCTACACTGATCATAATGTGACAAGGGAATAGTGTAGACCCTAATCTAGATCTACACTGATCATAATGTGACAATGGAATAGTGTAGACCCTAATCTAGATCTACACTGATCATAATGTGACAAGGGAATAGTGTAGACCCTGATAGAGATCTACACTGATCATAATGTGACAAGGGAATAGTGTAGACCCTAATCTAGATCTACACTGATCATAATGTGACAAGGGAATAGTGTAGACCCTGATCTAGATCTACACTGATCATAATGTGACGAGGGAATAGTGTAGACCCTAATCTAGATCTACACTGATCATAATGTGACAAGGGAATAGTGTAGACCCTGATAGAGATCTACACTGATCATAATGTGACAAGGGAATAGTGTAGACCCTAATCTAGATCTACAATGATCATAATGTGACAATGGAATAGTGTAGACCCTAATCTAGATCTACACTGATCATAATGTGACAAGGGAATAGTGTAGACCCTGATAGAGATCTACACTGATCATAATGTGACAAGGGAATAGTGTAGACCCTAATCTAGATCTACACTGATCATAATGTGACAAGGGAATAGTGTAGACCCTGATCTAGATCTACACTGATCATAATGTGACAAGGGAATAGTGTAGGCCCTGATCTAGATCTACAATGATCATAATGTGACAAGGGAATAGTGTAGACCCTAATCTAGATCTACACTGATCATAATGTTACAATGGAATAGTGTAGACCCTAATCTAGATCTACAATGATCATAATGTGACAAGGGAATAGTGTAGACCCTGATAGAGATCTACACTGATCATAATGTGACATGGGATTAGTGTAGACCCTGTGCCCAAGATCATAAAACAAAATCTGGAGATCAGTCTCAAATCTCAAGGATCTGATTGGCTGAAATGGCTTGAGATTTGAGACTGGTTTCCATGCTCAGTTCTATAACCTTAGGCACTGGACATGTGTATATGGCTTGAAAATTGTTTATCTTGAGCAAATCCTGATAGATTCTCCAAAGCCATTTTCTGGCGTGAAAATTCCAATCAACACTGACATGAAACTTTGTTTATTCACCGTGAACTGACTTACTTAATCCCCCCATGTGATTCTTGATTTCTCATTTCCGATTGTTCCCCTGCAAATAGATATTGAGCTACATAACCTTATTAGGGCCGTACTTCATTTAGGAGAATGATTTTCTTTCTGAGAGGAATTTATCTCTCTTTAATTTGTCTCATAGACAGTTGACCCTCGCAGCTCTGGATAATTTGTTGATTTTTCAGAAAATATACTGAAATAATTCATATTTAATAAAAACTGGTAAGCTTGAGAGCCTCACATTATGCCAAAGTATCAGGGCACTCACTAGACTTGCAAATCAGGGAGAAGTTTAGTAATAATTTTATTGAATTTTAGAGAGAGTTTGCAGTCAACAGCATTCTTTCCCTATATAGTCTATACAAAGAAGGGAGAAGTCTGGTCACTTTTGGGAGACTACTTCTCCCAAGTCTCCCTCTAGTGAGAGCCCTGAAAGTAATATACACGAGTCTGAGAGAAGATGCAAAAGATGCTCTAGATAAGATTTTAATGTGTAGCCCACTATTTAATGGATAGGCCTTTAATCACATTGGTATCCAATGTAGTTCCAGATAAGTCGGCATATCTACACTTGTTGCCTCTAGTATTACGTGCCATATCCATAGAGTAAACAGATAATTCAATGTTTTAAATTTGCTATGTAAACATTATAATAAGTTCTGATGCAATATGGTGCAAAAATTTTTCATTGAATATAGTTTTTTCACTGTCTAAAAGCACAGAAAGGAAAAAACCCCATTTAATTTGCCCGTATTCGCCAAACAACCATGCTTAATTATTTTAACAGAGAATGACATGGCTGTCTAAGTTCTTTATAATCAGCTATAGATACTCCCCTTAACGCTTTCCTCCATAGATACACCTTTACTGCCTGGGAGAACCGTTTAGATCCAGAACAGCCAGCACATCTGTGCTGTCTTATCAGGATCTAAACTGTTTGCTTTTTGATTCATTAGGGTATATCTGACCAGAATGCGACCAGTGCAGTTGCTGATCAGACAGCACAGACACGTAAAAATGCGTATATATGGAGGAAAGGGTTAATTTTCCCGTATATGCCAAACAATCATGCTTAATTATATAAACAGAGAATCACATGGCTGTCCAGTTGTCTATAATCAGCTATAGATACTCCCCTTAATTAAATCTTCTTCCGGAGAATGACACTGACTTAGCAAACCATGTTATTCTGACACTGACAAATCGGGAGTGAACTAATAAGCTGCTTGACAATTGAATTACGCCATGCAACAAGGTTTCCAAGTAATTTTCAGACAATAACTATTTCCAGTAATTTAGTACCAGTATCCTAGATTCTTCAATTTAATTGACAGTGTACGATCTTTTCAAAGGGTCTATAGTGCCAGAGAAAATAAAGAAACACATAATAATTAGTCTTTAAGAGATATGTTCTGTCAGTTAGTTTTCTATTAAATACAGTCAACTAATTTAATTACTCTTTACTCCATGTATATACACATTTTATCACATGTGTGACCAGTGTAGATCCAGATCAGCACATTTGTGTCGTCTGCTCTTGATATGCAATTGTTGCATATTGGTCAAAAATAACCTAATGAATCTAAAACCAATCAGTGTAGATCCTGATCAGATGGCACAGATGTTTAGAATCTGGATCTACAGTCTTTGTTCAGGCAATAAAGGTGTATTAACAAGCAAACAAAATCTTTAGTATCTTTGTTCCATAATTTGCGTTTGAAAACATATTTCCCCTTTTCATAACTCCATGAGTATGTCTCCTAAAGATTCCTAGATTCATGTTAGCTTGCACATTTCATGAAGTAAAAGGTTTAACACTGTTATGTTATGATATTTTGAAATAGAGACTAATAATAAATTGTTAAAAGGAAAACAACACATGGATTTGTTGTAAAAATTTATACGACGCGTTTCGACATATAAGTCTTCGTCAGGTATAATAAACAAAATACGTAACGTCCGTTGCACGTAAATAAAACCGCGCAAAGTAGCGTTAAATGCACAATGTTTTATTTAGCATAAATAACGACGTTACGCGCAAAAACAGACATTTTACATGTGCACAATATAAATAACAAACATGAAATCTTATTTGATGTTGAAATAATACAACATCATGACTAAAAAGGACATGGATCATAAGATACAAAATGTTTCAATAGTGTAAGAATATTTTTGTTGAAATTGAAACAAACAATACCCATTTTGTCATGATATAACATAATAGTTTATATAAGTTATTTCATGCTTTACAGTGAATTATAGAATTATAGAATTTTCTCGGTGAAATAAAAGTGGTACCACACTATTTTCCAATTGTGGAATATCACTTTAGGTTTCACTATTTTTGCATACAGGTACCAAAAAAAAACAACAAAACAATCACATAAAATTCGGAACGATAACGCTTAGAAAACGGGCATAAGTATGGATATATATGAAATAAAGACGTAAAGTCTTAAACAAAAAACATTTCATGCACGGTTTACGCAAAATGTTCACTGAAAACATACAATAAAAAGAAAAATAAAGTTTGCTTCCACCATTGAAAAATAGAAACATATTACACCCACAAACCCCGAAACTATGCACCCTCACAAGTGGCTTAGTCACTTGTGAAAATACGAATCACGGAGCCAACCGGGCGAAACACATCAATATCACACACTGGTAAAAACAAACAACCTTTATAACATTTCAAATTTCACTTTATATAAACTATTAGTATTTAAACCTTTGGGATATAATGAAATAGAGACTGTAATACAATGTTCCAGATAATGGTTTTACATTTGCTGCTCACTTTTTTTCATGTCACAACATAACAATCATTATTGTTTACCGAAACAGATGGATCAAAACTTCACTTATAGTAGATATAGAGTTTAGGCTTGGTGACATAGGTTGTAATATGCATTTTTTACTGCCCATTAAAAGGCTCAGACAAACAGAGCCTGCATTATATATGTTCTGTGTTGTTCTGGAAGAGTGATTGCCCTTTTTTGTTATTTTGAAAGAGTGATTGCCATTTTTTATTATTCTGAAAGAGTGAATGCACTTTTAGTTATTTTCAGAGTGATTGCCAATTTAGTTATTCTTAGACTAAAACAGTTATTGCCTTTCTAGGTATTTTGAAAAAGTGACCCTTTTTTATTTTTCTTAAAGTGTAAAAGAGTGATTGCCCTTTAATTATTCTGAAAGATAGTGACTTCAACTTCTGACCCTTGTTTTGTAAAATGGTTTATAAAATTCAAAACCAGTTGTTTTTTTTCTTGAATACTGGATAAGTGTTTTGACTTGTTTTACCAGGGAAGGAAAATCCTATCTTTCCCTAGGGAAAAAGCTAAGGTTCGTGTGCTTATATGAGATAGGTCTAGTCTTCAAGTATTTGACCTCATGTTATCAAGTTAGTGGCGTTAATTAAATAATAAGATTATTAATGTCAACATTTCAGTGTAATTTTCAGTGTGGTTTTGTATAGGGAAATCAGCTAGAAAAATCCCTTGTCTATATATTATAAGATAAATTCAAAGGATTAGAAAAATAGGTAATGTGCCAATTCCCTATGCGAATAACTAGGAATAAAACAACATGTTTACACCGTCGTGTTTTGGTTTAACTTTCACTTAACAAACAGAAGAATGTTTTTCTTGCTTACTTGCTTTTTGATTATTATGTACAAGCTTTATGTTAGTTCTCTCTTTGCGAATTTTTAAACGCCCTGGGCGGTAAATGGGGTGATTACAGTACTGTTAGAATCAAAATATTTTGTCCCAGTCTTATTTCCAGATAAAATACAGTTCTTGACAGGGAAAATTAAAGCATGTTGTTTTGTTTCTTCTCTAATCTGATGCCAGACTCTGGTATTGGTGGTTAGATTACAGAGTAATTCCTCCTTAATAAGGAGATATTGAGTTGCTAATCGAGAAAGCATGATGTGAATATTCCCATACAATTATTGCTAATTGATTTGCTGTTGTTGTCTGTCAGAGAGAACTGCAGGAATGTCTGTAGCTGGACAACACTGGTCATCACTGATTGACTGATGTTTTGTAACTGTCACCATCAGATTTTACCATCAAAATTCAAATTTGGTAGATTATACTGTAATTCTTGCATACCGGATAAGAATTTCCACGTGATTTACCGGGGAAAGAAAATTTTATCTTTTCCCTAGGGAAAAGATAACGTTCGCGTGCTACATGAGTGACGTCACGTCTTCAAGTATCTGACGTAATAAATTCAAGTTTGTGACGTCATTAAGAAAATAAGGTTTGCGTTTACGTCAATATTTCAGCGTAATGAAACAAAATTTAGTTTGTATAAATGTACACAAATGTTATGAACAGTAAAAGGTATGCAAGAAAAAGTATCTTGCATGAGACATTCGGTAAAGATGGAAAAATCTGTCACCTCAGGTGAACTGTTTTGGCGGGAACTCGGAAGAGCCTCGTTCCTGCTAAACAGTTCCCCCTCGGTGACAGATATTTCCATCTTCACCTCACACTCATGCAAGTTACTCTTTACTCCATAGGCAGGCCTTAATCACATGGGCAAACAGTGTAGATTCAGATAATCCGGCACATCTGTGCCATCTTATCAGGATCTACACAGCTAATACTTTTAGATTTGTTAGGTTATTTCTGACCAACTTATGTGATCATGCAGATCTAGATCAGGGCTGAAGGTTATAAAGCTGAGATTGGAAACCAGTCTCAAATCTCAAGCATCTGATTGGCTGAAATGGGGACTGGTCGCCATTTCAGCCAATCAGATGCTTGAGATTTGAGACTGGTTTCCATGCTCAGTTTTATAACCTTGGGCACAGATTGCATGGATGTGCCAGCTGATATGGATCTACACTGGTCGCACATGTGTAAAAAGGTGTATATAAGAGTAAAAGGTTAACTTTTTCTTCCATTGGTTATTGCTTTTATCCTATAGAGGCCAAGTGTGGATCGGTGTGAACATTATGCAGTCAAATCTGAGAACTTACTATTTTCTACTATTTCTGACATAAAAGGCAAATGGTTTAGATCAATATCAAACTGCACTGATGTAAATAAACCATATCCCTTGTAGTAAAAATAGTAAAAATATTATGCTTGCAATATCAATGATAGTTTAGTGATAAATGAGGAAGTTGCTGGATTAAATATTCTTAACCCTTTTCTCCATTTACACATTCTTATTCTGTGCCGTCTGATCAGGATCTAAACTTTTCGCTATTTGATTCATCAGATTATTTCAGACCAAAATGTGATCAGTGCAGATCCTGATCAGATGGCATGGATGTGCCGACTGATCTTGATCAGCACTGGTTGCACATGTGAAAAAATGTGTATATATGAAGTAAAGGGTTAAATATTATGCTCACACTTTTAATAAAACTCAAATAATGACTAAAAGTTGTTGGATTAAATATTCCTACATCTGTTCATCAACAATGCTTCATAAATCTTTTCAAATACTATTCCAATCATAATTGCTCCATTTCTCATAGAAATGATGTTGTTTCCTGCAAAATTGATAATGCATGCAATAAAAATGAAAATTTCAAGGCCCAAGATCATAAAACTAAGATTTAAGACCAGTTACCATTTCAGCCAATCAATAATCATATGCTTGAGATTTAAGACTGATCCCGAGATTTAGATTTACGATTTTTGGCACAGGTTTTTTTTATTACATGAGCAAGAGAAAATATAGAAGAGATAAAACTGATGGCTTTTTATAGTGGTTTATGATGTCCTGGAATATTGATGCCTTGCAATAATTGTGATTTAAGTCAAAAGGACATTTTCGACTGTATTAAGTCTTTAGACTAATTCAGAACTTTTTCCGATTCCTTCGTTACTTTGTTACAATTTGAAAGCCACATTTCCAAAATATTGGAAAGAAAAACAGTAATCCCTTGAAGTTTGTAGAAATATCAATGGAATGACTTCCCCAATTCCTATCAAACTTATAATGTGTAAGACATGGACTGCATTCCCAAAACACTGTCATGGAAGTCTGTAGGAATATCAGTGGATCTCCTTCCCAATTCCTTTGTTATTACTATGTGTAAGCCATGGGCCACATTCCGAATTACTGGAAAAAGAACACTGTCTTGGAAGGAATATCTATGAAATGTCTTCCCAATTCCTATCTAACTATGGGTAAGGCAGGGACTCCATTCCCAAAACTCTAGAAAAAACACTGTCCTGGAAGTTTGAAGGAATTTTACATCAATAGAATCTCTTCTCAATTCCTTTGTTACTGTGTGTAAGCCATGGACCACATTCCAAATTACTGGGAAAAAAACACTGTCCTGGTGGAAGTTTGTTGGAATATCATAAAATGCCTTCCCAATTCCTATCTTAGCCGTGGACTGCATTCCCAAAAATCTTAAATCTGTTTTGGAAGTTCATGGGAATTTTATATAAACAGAATCTCTTCTCATTTCCTTTGTTACTGTGTGTAAGCCATGGGCACATTCCCTAAATACTGTGTATTTTTGCGCAAAACCCACAAATAATATATTCGCGTGGCCATAAATTAATTTTTATATTATGTATCCAATTTCACCGGGGTTTGAATTTGAGCTTTTCTGTAGCGTGAAATACACAAAAATAAAAACCTCGCAAAATATAATGACACTACAGAACTGGAAAGAAACACTTTCTTGCAAGTTTGTAGAAATATCAATGGATTGTTGATTAAGAACAAGATAGATTCACCATGTGCCCAAAGCCTGTCAGAAAATGTCCTAACAAATTAATTGAGAATATACTTAAATTATTGTGTTCAAATTATCCAGATGAGTGTTTTGCCAAAAGCAGACACCGCCAGACAGCTCTGTGTTCTTTTACGAGAGAAGTTAATTTCACATGGGAATCAAAGAGTTTCCAATGTCATGAACTGTTTTGTTTGTTCGGATGATAGCTAGTTATCAAGATTTGAGAAGTATTGTATTTGTCATTATATGTTTTGTTTTTGAATTAATAATTGCCTTGGAGAAATAAGAATGGCCTTGCGCTGTTCTGTTTGATTTGTTTCTTTAAATGCCACCTATGATGTGGACATGATAGAATTTATAACAGTCAGTGCCCAAGGTTATAAAACTGAGTTTGGAAACCAGTCTCAAATCTCAAGCATCTGATTGGCTGAAATGGCGACCAGTCGTCATTTCAGCCAATCAGATGCTTGAGATTTGAGACTGGTTTCCATGCTCAGTTTTATAACCTTCAACCCTGGCCTATTTACCCTTTACTTTTTATTTTAAACAATTTATTGCATATGTGAACTGTGTAGAATTGGATCCAGATCAGCTGGAACATGACTTGGGTGCTGTCTGATAAGGATCTGGTGCCAAGATCATAAAACTAAATCTGGAGATCAGTCTCAAATCTCAAGCATCTGATTGGCTGAAATGGCGACCAGTCGCCATTTCAGCCAATCAGATCCTTGAGATTTGAGACTGATCTCAAATCTTAGTTTTATGATCTTGAGCCCTGCACTGTTCGGTTTTTGGTCAGGAATAACCAAATAAATCAAAAAGCAAACAGTGTTGATACTGATCAGAGGGTAGGCGCAGTTGGCAGGCTTGGACCCTGAGGTCCGCGATATAATGGAGTTGCAGTGTATACACTGTTCACCGGTGCCACAAAGGTGTATATATGGAGTAAAAGGTTAAGAAAAATGAACATTCAATTGTAGCAAGATATTTTTTCATACTGGAGAGACATTTGTTTTATTGGCAGAGACAGTCGCTCCACCATTGACGTCCTTCCATATTAAAAGACATAATCACAAAGATCAATTGTTCTCAGTGGACATCGCAACAATCAATTCAAATTTAAATTGGTTCACAAATTATCCAAGGAAAGTTTTTCTTACTTTAACCCTTTAATCCAGAGATACACCTTTTTTGTGTGGGCAAACAGTGTAGTTCCAGATCAGCCATCACATTTGTGTGATCTGACCTTGAACTGCAATGGTCACATCTTGGTCAGAAATAACCTAATCAATTTTACCGTTTCCTCCATAAATAGACCTTTACAGCCTGGGCGAACAGTTTAGATCCAGATCAGCTGGCACATCCATGCCATCTGATTAGGATCTAAACTGTTCGCTTTTTTTTAATTCATAAGGTTATTTCTTACCAAAATGCGACCAGTGCAGATCCTGATCAGACAGCACAGATGTGCCGGCTGATCTGGATTTACACTGGTGGCACATGTGTAAAAATGTGTATATTTAGAGGAAAGGGTTAAAACAGTGTTGATAAGTTTTGCATTTACCCCTTTCCTCCATATAATATAATATTATGCCTTTATGGCGTGGGCTACAGTGTAGATCCTACCCTCTGATCAGTATCAACACTGTTTGCTTTTTGATTTATTTGGTTATTCCTGACCAAAAACCGAACAGTGCAGGGCTCAAGATCATAAAACTAAGATTTGAGATCAGTCTCAAATCTCAAGGATCTGATTGTTGCGATGTCCACTGAGAACAATTGATCTTTGTGATTATGTCTTTTAATATGGAAGGACGTCAATGGTGGAGCGACTGTCTCTGCCAATAAAACAAATTTCTCTTCAGTATGAAAAAATATCTTGCTACAATTGAATGTTCATTTTTCTTAACCTTTTACTCCATATATACACCTTTGTGGCACCGGTGAACAGTGTATACACTGCAACTCCATTATATCGCGGACCTCAGGGTCCAAGCCTGCCAAATGCGTTATAAACGGAGTGCGATATAATTAAATTGCGCTAGAACAATGAGAATCCATAAAAATTTGTTTGTGTTGTCAGATGCATGTTTATCACGGTGTTGCGTAATTAACACACCATGAAATCTACGGCTCTATCAGGGAGTACGTTCTATGGTGGATCAATGTTTTAAAAACTTTTTATATAATTTATTAAGATTTATATTTAATAAAAAGATATGAATTAATGTACAAAAAAGATTGCCGTCATAAATTTTCATCAGTGTCAGTACTTTCAACTGAGTAACGATCTGTTGTCGTTTTTCGCACCTATTGTTGTTCACAAAGGGGTTTTCATGTCAAATCAAAAGCAACAGCATTGTAAAAAAAGCTTTCATTTATTTTCATACGTTTGATTTTAAATTGTATCTGTTGGTGAACTTGTACATCGTGTCTTAAATCCCTGCATACAAAGTGTAATAAACAACCTTCGCCGATAATGATGTAATACGACACGAAAAAAGCGTGCATTTCGTGAATTTGTTGCCAACGTTGATTTAATCATTTGGTCTTTTTTTACCACCCTCGAAGAATGAACAAATACATACATCGTAAAAGTACAAAAAATTGGGATCCACAGACCAAGCACAATTTATTGGATATCGCGATATCATGGAGCTGCAGTGTATCCAGATCAGCTGGTACATCTGTGCTGTCTGATCAGGATCTGCACTGTTCGCTTTTTGTTTTATTCAGGTTATTTTTGATGAAAAAAGAGAACAGTGTAGATCCTGATCAGATTGCACAGATATGTTAGCTGATCTGATTTACACTGTTTGCACATGCAATAAAATGTGTGTATATGGATTCTTAATCGATGTCATCCTAAAGGATGAGAAAAAAATCCCAATTTTTGGCAAAACAATGAAATTTCCCAATTCCAGGGGTATATTCCCATAATGGGGAAAAAGCCCTTGGACTATAGGGTTAAAAGTAAGAAAACTGTCTTAGGATAAGTTTTCAGTGAATTTAAATTTGAATTGATTGCTGCAATGTCTGCAGAGAACAATTGGTCATAGTGATTGTGTCTTGCAATATGGAAGGACGTCAGTGATTGAACGACTGTCACCGCCAATAAAACAAATGTGTCTCCAGTATGAAAAGATATCTTATTACTATTAAATGCTTCTGTGTAAAACGATTCCATCTTCTTAATAACTTTACATTAGATAGAGCAGTTTTGAGTTGAACCTTTGAAATTCTCTGAAGACAAAATTGCCGGATACTGATTTTCTAGAATGTCATAAAGTAACAATAAGTCATAACTCCTTTTTTAAGAGATTTGTTGTCATTTGTGTAAAATTTGGATTGGTAATGTGTTAGAAGTAGCCATTTTGGAGAATTTTTGGTAATTTCAGTGTCTGACTTGAACCGTTAACGATTAACTCCATATATTATTATACAGATTTTATCGCGCATGTGCTACCAGTGTAAATTCAGATCAGCCATTTTCTCTGTAATTATATAGTACATGTTTTGTCTCATGTGCAACAAGTGAAGGCCTGTTAACTCCATGTATATGGTTTTTTTACCGCATACATGCATTCTGTGAAGATCCAGATCAGCTGACACATCTATGCCATCAGAACTTGATCTTCAGTGGTTGTCACATCTTTTTCTTGCATACCGGATAAGTATTTCCACGTGTTTTACCGGGGAAAGAAAATCTTATCTTTTCCCTAGGGAAAAGATAACGTTCGCGTGCTACACGAGTGACGTCATGTCTTCAAGTATCTGACGTAATAATTTCAAGTTAGTGACGTCATTTAGAAAATAAGGTTTACGTTAACATCAATATTTCAGCGTAAGGAAACAAAATTTAGTTTGTAAATACGTACACAAATGTTATGAACAGTAATCGGTATGCAAGAAAAAGTATCTTGCATGGGACATTCGGTAAAGATGGAAAAATCTGTCACCTCGGGTGAACTGTTTTGGCGGGAACTCGGCAGAGCCTCGTTCCCGCAAAACAGTTCCCCCTCGGTGACAGATTTTTCCATCTTCACCTCACACTCATGCAAGATACTTATATGCAGAAATAACTTGCCCATGTAATAAAGGCGTTAATATATATGTAGAGAGTTATTTCGCAGTCGTTGTGGCATGTAATTGGTAGATCCAAAAACAAACAGCAAACTGCATGAATTTGCAGGCGGATGATTTACACTTTAGTCCCCACCCATGCTATTAAAGGCATACTATTGTTGGAAAGGGTTTTAAGACAAATGGTCGACTATAATGAGACATGGTTATTGGCTCTTACATTTCTTATGGTGTCATAATAACACAATCGAGAAGAGAATTAGTTTCTCGAAGATTGCCAAATAAGACAATTACAGTTTTGCGAACGAGAGGAAATCGTCTTGTACGACCATAATTGAAAAAGTGAAGACAGTTGCGCGACTGAATTGGACAAGCTGTAACGTTATTTTATGGGTTCCGTCACAATTTGCTTACCCTCATTTGTCCACAATTTCAAGCCTGTGAACACATGGTGCTCTGGCAGATCATGTATTTTTGTGGTCATTTACCTTTTTACACCTTTCCTCCATATATACACATTTTTACGTGTGCGCAATCAGTGTAGATCCAGATCAGCTGGCACATCTGTGCCATCTGATCAGGATCTTCACTGGTCTCATTTCGGTCAGATATTACCTAATGAATAAAAAAGCAAACAGTTTAGATCCTGATCAGATGGCACGGATCTAAATTGTTCACCCATACAAATACATGTCTAGGTTTATCTATGGAGGAAAGGGCATTTTTTTTCTTTGAAAACCCTGGTTATGAGATTGGGTTATGTCATTTGGGTGTTGATGGCAATGAAAACCCTGGTTATGAGATTGGGTTATGTCATTTGGGTGTTGTTGGCAATTAACTCATCAAGTTTTTTGTTTATGTTCACTATTTCTCGTTAAGCATTCATGGTAGAGCTATGAAACATAGATGTCTGACATCACAACAGCATTTCATAACTTTGGACTGTATTTTTCATAGTTATGACCCTTTTTCATTTAAAATTTAAGGAGATAATCTGGTTATTTTGTGGTTTTTAAGCATGATTCTCTACCCTTGCAAAATGATCTGAAACATCATTGCAGTGGAATCCTATGCATTCTAACACGACTTGACGTTTGTCCCATTGAATTTGCTGTGAATTATCCCTTTCCTGTATAGATACGCATTTTTACGCATGTGCGACCAGTGTAGATCCAGATCAGCCGGCACATCCGTGCCGTCTGATCAGGATCTGCACTGGTCGAATTTTGGTCAGAAATAACCTTATGAATCAAGAAGCGAGCAGTTTAGATCCTGATCAGACGGCACGGATGTGCCGGCTGATCTGGATCTAAACTGTTCGCCCTAGCAATAAAGGTGTGTCGTTACAGGTACGGGTTAATACACGATAATTCACTGCGCGTGGACATGGCTATTACTAAATACCTGTCGGTATAAACTTATCACGTGACAATTGTATTTTTCGCTGGGATTTAATTTTGCGCATTTAAGAAGCACATAATACACGAAAATTTTACCCGATTGTAATATGATGATACCACAGTAATAGAACAATGATAATTTAATATATATATAGATAAAATACTATAATTAACTGCGATAATTCACTGGAAGTTATAGATTTCTTAAATAACACATAAACACACCTATCTTAAAGAATCCGCGGAATATTTCTCACATAGGGTGTCAACACATTCCATGGTTTATAACACTGCATGGATACTTTATAAAATTTAACATTTTGAAACACTTTGACAATTATGGCGATCATCTCGTACTTTTGCGATTTTGTAAGCAACAATCGAGACTGATTGGTTTTGAATTTTTTTATAAACATTTTTGTGACTCGCTGTCAGATCCTTTAGGCATAGCAGCTTTAAAGAGATGATTTTAAATAGATTGTGAAAGTGCAGAAACATTCATCCTTAGGGACTTAACATCTGTGAGCCTTTTATTTGCATAAATAGAAGATTTATTATAAAATATAGGGCATTTTGAAGGAAGGAAGGGAATGAACCGTTTTCTCATTCTGCAAATGTATGTATCAATTCAGTTAACTATCAGTACTCTTGAATTTCTCGACTTCTTAATAATTTATTCCATATATTATTATACCCATATCAATTCTTATGCAACCGGTGTAGATCCAAATAAGTCGGCACACAATGCCATCTGATCTGCACTGGTCACCTCTTGGTCAGATTAAGACCAAAGGTCAGCATGATGTGGTTTACATATGCAACAAGAAATAATACAAACCTACAGACTGCATACTGTCATAATGTTCCTTTTATTTTATAGCCAGTCCTTGCTCAATAAAAATTTAAATACACAAAAACGACAAAATTTTAGTCAACAACATGGTTTACCTTATAGTAGAAATAAAAAAAGTAATGCAATATTTAATTTATGATTGGCGTAGAAAATTTATGAATGGTGTAAGAATATCTAATAGTGACAGAAATTTCCTTTTTTGAGTTTGTTGTATGAAGAGTAAAGGAAAATTCGTTTAAAATACACATAAGGCCAGAGAAAATAAATTATTAGATTCTCATCCGGATTTTGGGAAAAAAAGGGGCGGGTGGGCACTTTTTAATTTTTATTTTTTATTAACGAAATACCTTAAGAAGGTATTTCGGGATGGTCTAAAACCCGTTCTGTCCGGAACATAATATGTTTCGATTTTTTTACCAATAAATTTTTTGGGGGCGGGTGGTTTTGGACAGGGGCGGGCGGGGATGAGAATCTAAAATATTTTTTTCTATTGCCTTAAATGAAGTGTGGCATAGTTATGACGTCCCATATGACATGGACAACTATAGAAATAGAGAATCAGAAAACCACTGTCAGATCTCGAATACGGATTTACTTATCTGCCTCATTATATCAATCTTGCAGATACATGCAGTACTATACTAAAATCAGATATGACAGAGTTAACCCTTTCCGGTACAGATACACCTTTATTGCTAGGGTGAACAGTTTAGATCCAGATCAGCTGGCACATCCGTGCCGTCTGATCAGGATTTAAACTGTTCGCTTATTGATTCATTAGGTTATTACTGACCAAAATGGGACCAGTGCAGATCCTGATCAGACGGCACGGATGTTCCCGCTGATCTGGATCTACACTGGTCGCACACGGGTAAAAATGCGTATATATCCAGGAAAGGGTTAAATTATGGTACTCTTTAAGTTGTAGACTTACAACAATGGTGGAGAATTTATAGGACTTTGTGGAAGGGCATAAGCATAATCATGCTCATTGACATTTCGTTGTAAAAAAAACAATTGCTGTAATGTCATTTAATTTTACTTAGTTTAAATTTAATTTCACAATTAAGTCATATAACTCTTTACTCCAAAGATACACCTTTATTGCATGGGCAAACAGTGTAGATCCAGATCAGCCAGAACATCTATGCCATCTGATCAGGATCTGCCATGTTTGCTTTTAGATTCATTAGGATATATCTGATCAAGATGCAAACAGTATAGATTCAGATCAGATGGCAAAGATGTGCCAGCTGATTTTGATCTACACTGGCCGCACACTCCTAATAATGATTATATATATCCATTATATATGGAGTCAAGGGATAAATAATCAGTGCCCAAGATCATAAATCTAAATCATGAGACCAGTCTCAAATCTTAAGCATCTGATTGGCTGAAATGGCGACTAGTCGCCATTACAGCCAATGAGATGCTTGAGATTTGAGACTGGTCTCCAAACTCAGGTTTATGATCTTGGACCCTTCATTGAGGATATCTCAAGCAATAATCAGGGTCAGAGCATTTCTAGTTTGCTTTCCCACTCCGAGTTCTCTGTACTGTTGTCTTCCAGATCAGAGAGATCAGATATATCAGTCATAGTTCTGTGGCACGCATCACTGTCCAAACTCTCCATTCTGAGTATGCTGGAATTGCTCTGCTTATGAGAAGGGCTTGATAAAGGTGGCTTATTTTCATTTTCACATTTAGAGTTGGAAATATGAACTTCAAAAAATCCATCTTCTGTATCCGTAACTCTCTTGGGGCTTAAAGTTTTCTTACTGATATGTGCTTTAGAGACTTTAGGTCTTATTTGTTCTTTTGATTTTATAGCTCCTGCATATTTACTTTTTGACTTGGGAGGAATGTTGTTCTTATCACCTGACCTTGACTTATGACCTGACCTTGACCTTGGTGATGACTTTTGATGGGATGTGTTACACACTGGATGATCTCTACTTGAAGAATCGGTGTCGGTCACAAAATTCAGTGATAAACTGTGCTTAGCTAATGTTCTGGGAAAGTTAGCATGTCTTGGTTTATGCTTAACACTAGTCTGTGAAAGTGAGGTGCTTGATTTCAGCAGTGGGATTGAAGTTGGTGACCTTGACATTTGATCTTTATTTCTATTTATAGAACTGTGTTTATTTATAGTTTGTCTATTTTCAGAACAGTTCTCATAGTTTATTGGTTGAATTTCTTCACTGCTGAGGACAATTTCTTCAGCATATTTACTTAAATTTGGATAGGATTGAGATTTTCTCCTTGAAGTTAGCGGTGATGTAGATTCGATGAATTCATACTCAGATTCGGAAGTTTCAACATCGGTATTTATATCGTTCATCTCGAGATCAGAATCTTGTTCGCACTTCTGTAACATGAACACAGTGTTTTTCTTGCGACAGAAAACTAAGATAGAAATAGCAATAGTCAGACTTATGCAGGTAAATATACCCAGGAGTATAGCAACCATCAGATTGTGATGCGCCGAGTCCGGATCTTCATTTTCATCAATGGTAAATGCTGACACAATATGCTTAGTCATTGTAAGCTGTGTAGAGTTCTCTGCCCCTGAAACAATACTCTCAGTCGAAGAGATGCTTGGATCCAACTTTTGCAGTGTCTGAGTCTGAAAAAAGCTTTCAAGGTTTACAGTGGATGTGCCTAGTTTATCACTGATGTTTTCTCTTTCAATATTGTTGATGTAACCAGTCAGATTGGTCACTTTCTGGTCACTTGTTGTTCTCGACTCGTTGATCAGGTGACTGAGACTCCTGTATGGCATTGTATAAAGTGATTGGCACAGACATTATTCACTTACACTTCAGGGAATTCCTGTATGGACTATTC
Source organism: Corbicula japonica (assembly GCA_038501625.1). NCBI lineage: Eukaryota > Metazoa > Mollusca > Bivalvia > Venerida > Cyrenidae > Corbicula > Corbicula japonica. The sequence goes on along the minus strand of JAZAYU010000065.1, from coordinate 1,871,503 downwards.
ATGCAACAAAACCATACAAAGTTAATTATTGTGTTTAGAATATTTTCAAATCTGTTTTAAGTTTTCTAAAAAAGACACATTTTCAAATTGAATCTCTTGCTTTAAAAGAGGTCACAAATGGAGCAGTGTGTTTGCGCAATCAAACTTAATTTCCATAGAAATCTGATGCTCGCACAGAAAGTCTGGCTGTCTTGAAATTTCCTGTGGCTTGAAATAGACACTAAAACACTCAGAAATTATTAGTGGTGGAATATCCGAGGTTTCTGTCATCAGTGTGAGATGGTTCCCACACAATAACTATTTTGTCAGTGCTCTCAGGTCCTTAGACTGTCTTCAAACGATTTGTGCTTTCCTGTCAAGGCCTGAAAAAATGCCATTATAATGCTTTAAAAATAACTCATTACAAACTTTGTCTTTATAAATATTTGAGTGGCATAATTGTCTTATATTTTATGCTTTTCAGTGAATTTTAGAAATTTCTCAGTAAAATAAAAAATGGTATTTCACTGTTTTCAAACAGTGGAATATCATTTTTATTTTCACTGTTTTTTAATGTTGGTTTCCAAACGCAAATAATATTCCAAATGAGAATGTTTAAAAAACTGGTTTAAGTTTGGGTATATGACGTCATGACGTAACTTCATATACAAATGTTTTTGGCACCATTTCGTGCAATTTTTCTGTCAAATTCATGCAAATTGTACACTTTAAGCATAAAATAAAAAGAAAATTTGTTTTGACCAGTAAAAGATAGAAATATATTTCACTCCTGAACTCCTGAATTATTCGCCACTCGTGAAAATACGACTTCACTCTGTGAAATATATTTCTATCTTACACTGGTAAAAACAAAATTCCTCTATATATTTGTAACCTGTCAGTGTGTTTAGAAGAGTTCAGAATAATCCAAGAGACACTCTAATATTCACTCCTTACTCCAAATATCCGCCTTATTTATGGCATGGTTGAAGAGTTTAGATCCAGATCATTTTGTACATTTTTTTTAGTATAGTAAAATGGATGTCACTGTTTTTAAATATAAATCATCTGTACATAAGTAAAATTGAGGTCACAATTAAACGGTAATTATTAAGGGATAGACTTATTTTACATTTAATCTTTTAATATTAGTGACTTTATTTTCTCTAAAATCATGACAATATGTTGACTCTTCCTTCATTTTGAACAAGTGATTTCCTTTACAGTAGCAATTATCTTGTGCACAGACAGAGTTTTTGTCAGCGTAGGTTCCCCGATATTTCTTTTTTTAATTATACATGATCGCTGGTTACATTTCCTGTCACGATTTATTCCACATTTGACTCAATTAGAATTTTTCCTCACTGGAATTCAATCTGTAAATTGTTGTGAAGCAACAGTCCTCTGAGGAGAATAATGTTCAACAAGGAATCTCGGTTATAATTTAGCTTTGGCACAATTTTTTTTTAACCAGGTTTTCTTTAGAAAACCATGGTAATAAGTTGTCAGTTATGGTGTTGGGCAGGTGGGTGTTTATCAGTTTAAGTCATTAAGATTCTTGTTAAATTTCATTTCTCTCAGTTACCATTTAAAGTAGAGCATTGAATCTTAGCATTGTTGTATGACATCATAAAAGCAATTATCAGGACAAGTTCCATAACTCTTGACTGTATTTTGTCATAGTTATGCCCCTTTTAAACTCAATTTCCCCTTTTCCACTTAAAATTTAAGAAGAAAACCAGTGCCAAAGGTTATGAAACTGAGCATGGAAACCAGTCTCAAATCTCAAGCATCTGATTGGCTGAAATGGCGACTGGTCGCCATTTCAGCCAATCAGATGCTTGAGATTTGAGACTGGTTTCCAAACTCAGGTTTATAATCTCCAGCTCTGGTTTTGTCAAGTGCAGCATCAGACTACTTGTTTGTGAAAGTGAGAAAAAAATTTACGATAACATTACTGTATTTTAAGCAATATTTTAAATCACATACTGTGGTATCATTTTCTTTTGCTCAGGTTTAATTTTTGCATATTTTGCGCTATGACATTTGCGCGAAATATAGCCCTGCCAAATTTAACAATTTAACAGTGTGTCTAAATGGAATTAAACAACTGCGGCAATTCATACCCCCCGGCAAATTATTTATTTGTGTTTTTTCCACGAAAATTAGTCCCCTGCGAAATTAAATGATACTAGAGTAGATTATGTATTGTTAAAGTTGAATTTCAACTTGAACTTCTTTCAACTGAAGATAGTACTCCATAATTATACAGGTCTTTTATCACATGGATGCAATCAGTGTAGATTCAGAGCAGCCGGCTTTGATTTTGTCATCTTCACTGTTCTTGGTAAGAAAATTGAACAGTATAAATTTTTATCAGAAGGCACAGATGTCTTCTGCTTGTAATACTTTACCCTGGATTTTAATGATTTTCCAAGTAAACCAAAATTTTGTTGGTGAAGTTTTACTGCACTTAAACATTGCAACCAAAATTTTTTAATATGGCTTAGATGACTATTGGCTTGTTAAACCAATGGTAAAGGCATGATTCCCTTGACTGGTTGTTGTCACTGTGTATGATCTAACCCTTTCCTACATAGATACACCTTTATTGCATGGGCGAACAGTTTAGATCCAGATCAGCTGGCACATCTGTGCTGTCTGATCAGGATCTAAACTGTTCGCTTTTTGTTTCGTTAGGTTATATCTGACCAAAATGCGATAAGAGATGTAAATTTTAAAGAAAATGGATCAGTGACTGTCCCCCCCCCCCCCCCCAGTAGGCACACATTAATTGAATTTGCAAACTTTCACCAGAGTTTTGCAGAAAATCAACTCTTGCAAAACAAAGGAATCAGCAGTAGTTGTGAACATGAAGCACTATGCATGTTATGTCTTCTTTTTATTGTTGTCTGTCCTTTAGATATGTATCATATAATTGTATAAACTTCAATATATTACCTCATTGATCAGTTCCCTGATACAGAGGTGCATTGATTGGTTTTGAACAGTCCTGTATCTTCTGTTTCTATGCTCAGCTGTAGTTTTCAGTTTCTATGCTCAGCTGTAGTTGTCATTTTCTGTGCACTTACTGTAGTTGTCAGTTTCTGTGCTCAGCTGTAGTTGTCACTTTCTGTGCTCAGCTGTAGTTGTCAGTTTATGTGACCAGCTTTTGTCAGTTTCTATATCCAACTGTAGTTGTCAGTTTTTCTTCTTATCTGTAGTTTGTCAGTTTCTGTGCTGTGCTGTGGTTGTCAGTAGCTGTTGTTGTCTGTTTCTGTGCTGAGCTGTTGTTGGAAGTCTCTATGCTAAGCTATTATTGTGATTTTCTGTGGTCATCTGTAGTTGTCAGTTTTTGTGCTATGCTGTTGTTGTCAGTTTCTATGCTTAGCTGTTGTTGTCAGCAGGTAGAACTGAAAAAAGTAAGTCGCAGCGTAAAACATTTTTTTCAAAGTTTCAAAGTTCTCTACTGAATTTCCTGAAAGTTTCGAACCGTTTTCTCATTTTTGTCAGTGCTGCAACATTATTGTAAAGGTCATACTAATCTGTAAAGAGTTAACCCTTAATTTCATGGATATGGATTTAACACATGGGCAACCACTGTAGAGCCAGATCAGGGTCCAGGGTTATAAAACTTGAGTTCATGCTCCATGCTGAAAACTCAGTTTCATTCTCAAAGCCTATGAGTGAAATGTACTGATTTATACTGCTTAAATTCCTTTATTTGAATTCTTGAATGCATAACATTGTTGTACCAAAACAACTTATTAACATCAAAAGTTTCTTTTTCTTGTAAGAAAAGAAACATAAAATTGAGTTTTGAGCACAGAGTTCAAACTCGAGTTTTATAACCTCGGGGCCTGGATTCTCTTTTGCTTCTTGTTCAGAAATAACTTAATAAATCAAAAAGTAAACAGTGTAGATCCTAAATGAACTAAAAAGATGAGCAGGCTGATCTACAATGGCCCCACATGTCTTTAAATCTGTGAAGTGGAGTAAAGGGTTGAAAAATTAGTTAGCACAGTCTTTGCACCATGCCTCCAGATTTCTAATATGCTTATTTCTTGTAAGCTGTGATGACGCCTAGCATGGAAATGATTGTAGTCACATCACAGGAATAATTGCACCACATGATTGATTGCATGTGCTACTGCATGAGGATTCTTGGATTATAAAGAATGTTGTTTTTGGGGACAATCTGGCTGTTTTGTATTCTGACATTTTCAGTCGAATCAGAAATGAATCCAAACATGCTAGCTGATCTGGAACTGCAAAGCTCCACTTTTATATGAACAGAGTAAAAGGTTAATCAGGAAAAACACAACAATTTATTACACTAATCATGTTACAGTTTGATTTTATGATTGCATTTAAATGAGCAATAAGAATACAGAACTTTATAAATTTAAATTTAACCCTATTTTTAAAGACACTTTTATAAAATTTAAAACAACAACAACAGAACACATTAATGAAATTGAGATATTTTGATCCTTTAACCCTTTCCTCCATATATGCGCCTTTTTAAGTGTGTGCGACCAGTGTAAGTCCAGATCAGTCGGCACATCCATGCCATCTGATCAGGATCTGCACTGGTTGCATTTTGGTCAGAGATAACCGAACAAATAAAAAAGCGAACAGTTTGGATCCTTATCAGACGGCATGGATATGCTGGCTGATCTGGATCTAAACTGTTCGCCCTCGCAATTAAGGTGTATCTATGGAGAAAGGGTTCAATTATATTTGTTGTAAAGGTGTCTTTAAAATATAAATTATATTTGTGGTAAAGATGCCTAAAATTCAAATTATATTTGTTGCCTTTTTATCATTTACACCATTATAATATCTGGGTTTTAACGCATGCGCCACATGTGTAGATCCAGATTAGTTCACACATCTGTGCCATCTGATCTGGATCTGCACTAGTGGCTTTTTGTCAGAAATTACCTTAAAAATTAAAAGCAAACAGAGTTTTATATAAATATACCTTAGTATTGCAGTAAAATAGCTTGGCATCAAGTAACGCTAGAACTAATCATGGAAGAAACAGAGATGATTTCTAGTGTGCCAAACAAAATTGTTGCCTAATTAGGATATTTTGCCTAAAGGTTATTATCCGAGTAAAATTTATTAGACAAATTCTTCTTAGATGTTTCTGGGGGGACTCTGTTCTCAGTGAAATTGATAGGTTGTTAATATTTCTGCTGAAAGATTACCAGTCAGTCAGATTTTCCGAGAAAAAGCCTGAGGCTGATGTTTCGTGAAGTTTGCGTTGCAAAATACGAATGTGACTCAGATGTTTTTCCATTTGACAGTCCTGTTGAATGCATTATTATATTTGTTGCTGAAAGCTCCAAATTGGTACTACCCACTAGTCTAAACAGTTTACACTTAACTTCATATATAAGGGTTTTATTCCACAGATACACCTTATTGGCAAATAGTGTAGATCCAGATAGGCCTGCACATCCACGCCGTCTTTTCAGGATCTACACTGTGAGCTTTTATATACATCATGATATTTCTGACCAAGAAGTGACTAGTGTAGATCCAGATCAGATGGCACATCCATGCTGTCGAGATCTGTTTGACTTTTGGTCGGAAATAACCTAATAAATAAAAAAGGGAACAGTGCAGATCCAGATCAGATGGCATAGATCTACACTGTTCAACCGAATAAAGGCATAATTATATGTGGAAGAAAGGGTTAAGGTTGTCCCAATAATTCTGCACCAAGCTGTCAACATGTTTATTGACTGCAAAGCTTCTCAATCAGATGATCGACTAAATAAGATCGCATCACTAGACACAACATTTAAGGGGAACGGCGAACAATTAATCTTGAGTCTCAAGAAAAAAAAGTCATTAAGTATGATTGATATGAGATCTTTTCCTCCCTTTCTCCGATTCTTCTAAATTAGATAAACTTTACAAGATAAACAAGAAATGTTGCCCCGAGTCGGAAAGAGGTTTTGTCGGAATCATGATTCATCAAGAGTTAAAGGAATGCGTAATTTTTGGTTGACGGTCAATGGAATATGGAGAATAAGGCATGAGGAAAGTAAAACGAGTAACTGTATTGTAATTATTAACCTGGTTTTTGTAAAAGTTTTATTTTTCTCGTTAACCGTTTAAGGTACACCTTTGAAACTTAACATAGTTGTCTGACATCACAGTACCAATTATCAGTACAAGTTTCATAATCCCTGACTGTATTTTGACAAAGTTATGCCCCTTGTTCATTTAGAAATTTGTGTGAAGTTTTTAGTTGTCTTTTTCTCAGTTACCATTCAAGGAATAGCTTTGAAACTTAACATCATTGTTTGACATCACAGTAACAATTATCAGGACAAGTTTTGTAACCCCTGAATGTGTTTTGCCAAAGTTATGCCCCTTTTTGACTTTTTTTTTTGTTAAGTATTTTGCGTGAAGGTGCGGGTTCGTTCCCAGCTAGAGGCACTATCATTTGAAATTCACAGTAGCGCTATTTGTGCAGTGTGGCGGCCGTAAAAAGTCTCCCTGTACATATAGTCAGTACTGTTATTGGTAAAATAACCCGTTACCGATGTCATGTAGTGATTGTTGAGTATATCAGGGCTATCCGATCAACCTTTTTTGGGGTTGTCCCGGTTAGCTCTATCGGTTGCGTCGCAGGAATTGCAGGGCTAGGCGCTGTTGCCGTGACGGTGCGGGTTCGCTCCCAGCTAGAGGCACTATCATCTGTTTAAACTTAGCTTGGTTTGTGGGTAGCTTATATCAAGAGGCAGCTTGGGATTGCTACCCAGGTGTCAGTGATAAAGGTCAAGGTCACTGTTGCTAAATAAATAGAAATTCAGTTTCCCTTCAATAACTTGAGTTTGCTTTGGCCTATTGATGCCAAACTTGGTATATGAGTAGCTGATATCAAAAGACAGTTTGGGATTGCCACCCAGGTGTCTATGATAAAGGTCAAGGTCACAAATGCTAAAGATAGAAATTCAGTTTCCCCTCAATAATATGAGTTTGCTTTGGCCTATTGATGCCAAACTTGGTATATGGGTAGCTTATATCAAGAGGCAGCTTGGGATTGCTACATAGGTGTCTGTGATTAAGGTGAAAGACACTTTTATAACAATAGAAATTCAGTTTCCCCTCAATAACTTGATTTTGCTTTTGCCTATTGATGCCAAACTTAGTGTTGGTAGCTTATTTTTAAAGGCAGCTTGGGATTGCTACCCAGGTGTCTATGATAAACATCAAGGTCACGTTGCTAAAAATAGGAATTCAGTTTTGGCACAGTAACTTCAGTTTGCTTTGGCCTATTGACTCCAAACTTGGTTTATGGGTAGCTTATAATATCAAGAAACTACTTAAGATTGCTACCCAGGTGTCTGTGATAGAGGTCAAGGTCACTGTTGCTACTAATAGAAATTCAGGTTCCTCATAATTACTTGAGTTAGCTGTGATCTATTGACACCAAACTTTCTTTGGGTAGCTTATACCAAGACACAACGCATACCTGCCATATTTCTGGAAAGCATTTCAGGGGATTTGGTTCAAAATTCCAGCGGATTCCGATATAATTCCAGGTGATTTTTTAACACGGCTATTCAAGCGGAATTTACTAGAAACTAAACTAAGATGGAATATTAAATATATTTATCCTCTTTTATTTAAACAATATTTTTATTATGTTTTGTTTTGTGTAACAGGGTGTCAGCACATAATAAAACTATATAAAACAAACACTATTTGAACAGTCCGACAAACTCTGATGTGCATAGCACAGACTTACATCAGTTAGAACAATTATTTAAGTTAACAAACATGGACTTGGATGTTATTAACTTGCTGCAGATGCTGAGTTCGAACACTCAACATATGGTCTCTGCAGTCAAACCAGACCAGGAGTCAGTCTGGATCTTTCTAAGTATGCTAAGGGGATTTGTTTAGGAAAGTCTTTGTGTATTTACATTATAATTTCTATTTTCTGTTCAAAATCCCCATGAAAATTAAATATTGCTAACCAAAAATTGTGTTCGAGCAACACTACTGAAATCCATTTGGATCCGTCCCTGAATATATCAAATGTTGCAGCTTGGCTATTATACTTTTATTCCAAGGATGCAAGAATCAGCATGACTGGTCATTTCTTCCTACTTTGTAATTAAAAAGAAATATTTGCAAACGTGCCAAAACGTCAATTGTTGGTCAAAAGAGGAATAATTTGTATCCGAAAGTGTCCCATTATCCGGGTACACACATATTTTGGACATCATAAAAAAACCTTCAATCCTTAAACAAGTCCGCTAATTGTACATAAAACAGACAGTATACTTGTGATTTCATTCACACTTATGCAAACAATCAATTATCCAATAAACAATCCTGTTAAGTGTCAATTCTCACTAAATAATCGATAATCCTCTCGGTGACACTAATTAGACGAATTCGGAACGTTTTGACACAACCGTTAGGAGTCCGAGATACGTAACGGTGTATTCGGCGTTTAGACAAATGTCTGATGAGAGCGACAAAAATTCATTTTTATACCGTTTTTCTTAACTTTTGTTAATTCCGGGGGATTTTCGTCTCCTGCCGAGGGGCCAGGGGATGGCTCTAAATTCCAGGGGATTTTTCCCCCCCGCCGGGGGATATGGCAGGTATGCAACTCGGGATTGCTACTCAGAAGTCTGTGATCAAGATCAAGGTCACTGTTGCTAAAAATAGATAGAAGTCCAGTTTCTTCGTACTAACTTAAGTTAGCTGAGACTTATTACTATCAAGACACAACTCGGTATTGGTTCCTTGATGTCAGTGATCAAGGTCAAGGTCACTGTTGCTAAAAGAAGAAATTCAGTTTTCTCTCAATATAACTTTAGTTTGCTTTGACCTATTGAGGCCAAACTTGCTGTTTGTGTGAAGCTTATGTGAGATGCAACTTGGAATTGCTTCTCATGTGTCTTAGATCAAGGTCAAGACGACCATTGCTAAAAATAGAAATTCAGTTTCTGCTTCCTAGATGTCTCAGATCAAGGTAGTGGCCTCCCCCACCTGTCCTCCAACGCACAATTTTTTAACGCTTTATTTCTTACATGTCTGATCTCAAAACAATTTCTTCAAGGGCTGGTGGTCGGGGTGGATGATTGTATCCCACCACTGCACCCCTCAAAACAAGATTGTACAATGTAACTAAAAATTGATTTTTCTTTCTGTCAGTCAGTTTTATCTACCAGATATTTTCTTTACAAAATATAAGTATTAAATGAAAACCTGGTTTTATGCGCGTGTCGACGTTTTTTTCTTGTTTTGAAATTGAGGCCTGACTGCTGAATCTGTAATCATGTATATGAAACCGGACAATCCGTTACCTATTAAATAACTAGGTCTGGTGACCTTTTTAAAAATGAGCATGAATATTTGAACAGTAATGAAAATTTGGGTTAAGGTTAATTGATAATTTGTAAACAGTTTGCTGTAAAATTTGTTGGGTTATTTCTTACCAAGAGGCAATAATAGATACAGATCTACGCAGGTTGCACATGCGATAAAACCTGTTTGTGGAATAAATGGTTAAAAATAATAAACATTAACGGGTTTGAATCGATATTTGATGGTTTTCATTTGGGTATGGAAGGGCTTCACATATACTTTAAACAGCCCAACTGTTTTTTATACCCAAATGAAAACCATCAAATATTGATTCAGTTCTTATTTATACTCATAAATACTCTCATTAATACAGAAATTATGAGAAGAATTTGTGATATTACGGCTTTTGAAGAGGCTGTTGGAACAGCAACGTTGACAACACAGTGAATGACGGCACGCTTTTTCGTAGCTTCTCATGGCAAAATGCGTGTGCTTGTGCAACATCCAATAAATTATGAACGGCTCTACTGTAGCCACGCCTTTTAAATTAATACGTCTCACTGTTTACCAACAGAAATTATGAGCAGTTTGATGAATAAGACTTTATCGTAGAGAACAAAGTGTAAATATTGTGCAATAATAATAATTGATCAAAGATTTGTTAAATATAATTGACCACTTTCGCCAACATGTTACAATCAATTGTAGATCAGTTTGTGTTACAATTACTTCAAATGATATTGACAAATAGAAATATAGCCACTCAACAGAGACAGCTACCGGAAACGTTGAAATTGCACTGAGTGGAAGTTTCAATTAACTTCCGTGACAAAAAAATAAGCTTTCCATTAATATTGCAAACAATAATAGAGGGAAATACAGGTACACACATGAGAACACTGGCAGCTGATGACAAGCTGTACATATAAATTTTAAAAAAATCTAATTGAATTTTGTTTCTCCACCCGCTAGTATTAGACAATATAATGGATTACATGACTGCCCAGTGGACTTCACTAAGGCTTTTTTACCCTTTCCTCCATATGAACACCTTTATTGTATGGGCGAACAGTTTAGATCCAGATCAGGATCTGCACTGTTCACTTTTTGATTTGTTAGGTTATCTTTGACTAAAGTCCGACTAGTGCAGATCCTGATCAGACAGCATGGATGTGCCTACATTTGTGCCGTCAGATCAGGATCTAAACTGTTCACTTTATGATTCGTTAGTAACTTATAATTTCTGACCAAAATGCGACCAGTGCAGATCCTGATCAGACGGTACGGATGGAGGAAAGGGGTTAAAAAGTCAGAAGAAATTTTCTGCTCAGTATAAGACAGAACTTTGATCGAAAAACTTGAGATTATCTCATGTATATGGGTTTTATTGTGTTTGAGACCAGTGTAGATCCGGATTAGACCTGTCTGGCTCATCTATGCTATTGGATCTGTATCAACACTAGTCTGGATCTACACCGTTTGTCCATGGATCACTAACAGGCATATCCCATCGAATATTGAGAAAATGCCCTTATGTTGAGCTATTAGCATTGTAAATATGGTTAGGTATTTTCACTCTTCAATCAATTTTCAGTTTAATTTGAATTTTGAAGAGTTATTGCCCTTTGAATACATTAGTATTTCAGCACTTAAAGCTGATGTTTGTTCGTGTTTGACATTTTGAAGGAATAACATCAGTATTTTTTTCTCTAAAAATTAATTCAGTTTTGAAATTATTTTACTTAAACGGGCTTTTGAATTTTCAAGAAAAATCCAACAGAGTTATTGCCCTTTGAATATTTTCGGCACTTTATAAGTTTGTTCATGTTTGACACTATATAGGTATAACACCAGATATGGTAAATTTTCTCTTTAAAATATATCAGTTTTGAAATGATTTTGTATTATTTCTTTTGAATTATCAAGGAAAATAATAGATTGTCCCCCTCCCTATAATTACCTTATCTGCCATACAATTTAAACACTTAATAGTAATCATTTCAGTCCAACAAGTTTCTACACCATATTATTTTTTCCTTTCAGACAACCACTGAGTTGTCACCAGATGTTTTTCTGAGAATTATTTTTCATCTTAATTAAAAAGTATTAAGAAGGGATAATAATGGATTTGTTGTACTTTTGTTACTTAAAATCTAAATGATGTTGACAAGTAACAAATAATGCAGCAATTATTGATCATATTAGTGATGACAAAAGACTATGTAACTTAGTGACTGTTGCATTATGCTACGGCATAAGGACAACAACAACTCATCATAAGTGGATGTCGCCCTTAGAGCCTCCATCCTCGGCCGCTCGGACGAGCCACTATCGTTCTATAAAGTCTGCAACTGAAGCGATAACTGGCTGATAAAGTGATTATACTGGCTGACCCTATCGGCAGGGAGTGTGTGTTCAGTGCAAGCTTGACACACTAACCTTCTGACAGGTTCACCGGGTTAGATCTGATATCACTTTAGTTGCTTATAATATCACAGTGACGCACAGTATGTAGAAATAATTAAGTTACTTTTTAAATTTTTTACTCCATATTTACACATTTTAACACATGTGCGACCCATGTATATCCAGATCAGCTGACAGATCTGTGTATAATATATACAATAAAGTGAAACCTCACTTTTAAGACCACCTTTTAGACTTGACAAAAGGGATCCGAAATATTAGGGTGGTGTTAATTTTGGTGTAGAAATGAATATTTAACAGTTAAAATGGACTTAGAAATGTGTTCTTATTATTGAGGTTGTTTTAATTAAGGTAATTAAGGTCTGGTCTTTTTTACAGGGTTTTACTGTAACATATTATATTTGAATGAAAAAAATGCTAGAAATGATGCTTCATTCACAAGAATAGTCAGATGTAAATTGAACCTCTATAATTCTACAAGAAGTTAGTCATATAGCAATGAGAAGTAATTATTGTGACTGCGTGCCAGATCTGTCAATCACAGACATGGAATAAGTTCCTAAGGGAGCGGAAATTACCGATTAACATGTTATATTTACATCATTTAGCACATAACGTACAATCTTTACTAATATCTGCTCTAATTACTCTGGAAGTTACTGCTGGAAGTGATTTTAAAATGCATACAGTCATATATCAGGGTTTTTACTGTCAATTTTATAGCCGATATTTGGTCATGTTCCAAAAAAAGAAGCAAAACACACTTTTTTTCCCAATTAGAGAAGAACAATTCCCAATTGAATCAATAAAAAAAACTGTTACCTGTGCCATTTTATTAATAAATTATCATGGCTTGTTAGTTATTCGGCCATCATTTTTTTCTTTAATCCAAAAATAATGGATAATACTAAATATGTCTAAAACTTTTTATTCCCGAATGACAGAAAAAATATTCCTAATATCTGGTAAAATAATGTGAAATTTCCAAATTCCAGGGGTTTTAGTCATATTCCAAAAATGTTAGAAAAAAGCCCTATATGCATGTAAAGTCAAGACTAAGTGTTTTAACTCTTTCCTGTATAGGTACACCTTTATTGCTAGGGCGAACAGTTTAGATCCTGATCAGCCGGCACATCCATGCCATATGATCAGGATCTAAACTGTTCGCTTTTTGATTCATTAGGTTATTTCTGACCAAAATGCGACCAGTGCAGATCCTGATTAGACGGCACGGATGTGCCGGCTGATCTGGATCTACACTGGTCGCATATGCGTAAAAATGCGTATATATCCAGGAAAGGGTTAAAGCTGTTGGGATCTTAGAATCATCTTTTACCCTGTACTTTTACCCTTTATTCCTTGTATCTGCATTTTATCATGTATACAACAAGTGTAGATCCAGATCAGCTGGAACATATTTCCTATCTATACTTAGTCACTTCTGGATCTACACTAGTCATTTCTTGGTCAGAATTACATATTCAATTAAAAAGAGGACTGTGTAGATCATTATCTGATTGCAAAATTGATAATTTAGTTTATAAAAATATCATCTGTCTCGAATTTAAGAATTATACTTAAATAGGCATAACTGTGATTTTGAAAGAACAAATTTAAACAAGACCTTGAAATTATTACATGGTAACCACAATGAAAGTTCTGACTTGAACAGTACGTAGGTTCAAACTGTATATAAAGTAGATTTTGCAACAACAAATAATTTGAAATTTCACAAAATATTCTTTTGGAACTTGTCAATTAATTTGAAATTTCACATTTTAAAAATATCTTAGTGAAGACCATAATATTTTAAATTCAATTATAGAGGTAAAATAAAAAGATTTAACTAAAAATAATGATATTTAGTCAATAATAATAGGTTATTTTCGCGATCATCGTGAATTCGCTAAAATAAAAAACGCCAAAAATTCCCAAGTTTATTTTCGCGAGGTGCAATGCTGATGAGCGATACTTAATAATCTGTTGGAAAAGGCTTTATAATCGTCTTAGCCAGCGGGCTAACATTTTTTTATCGCTTCATAGTCTATATCTGCGGTGGTAACTCATTATTCCGTCGATAAAAACATTATCACCTTTGTTATTAAAACGGATGTCAATTATGCTACGGACAATTTGATTTATAATAGTTTGATAAAATACCACAAAATGCACAGCTTTCACACCTTAGCAAACACTTCTAATAATACTTTATTTTTACACCTGTACATCTGCTGGCACAGGATTACAAAAAACAGAAATATGAATGTACTGGAACATTAAAAACGCGAAAATTAATATCTGCGGGCACAAATTCGCTAAAATTACAACCGCGAAAATTTAAATTATGGCAAAATTGCGAAAAAATTTTATCGCGAAAATAACCCATTATACGGTAATTTGAAATTTCACATTTTAAAATTATTTTAGTGAAGACTATTATATTTTAAATTCAATTATAGAAGTAAAATAAAAAGATTTAACTAAAATTTAATGATATTTAGTCAATATTCATATCTTTTAATTAAGATCAGTCTACACATCCATTCAGTCTGATCTGGATCTACACTGCTGGCTCCTTGGTCAGAAATAATCTAACAAATCTTAAAGCAATTATGTTGTAAATCTTTATCAGACTGCGTGAATTTTGTTTTATAAATTTCGCATTTTCTTAGTTAAAAATAAGCTAACTTCCTCTTGGTGAGGACACACAAATGTGGATGACACAGAAATCTGGAGTGTTGAATTGGTATTTTATGTCTGATTTAAGTCTTATGTTGCTTTTTACTACATGGTTTATTTCACTCCCAAATCTGTTGAAATTTGCCAATGGGAAAGAAATACTCATAAATATTTTATATTTTCCTTTAAAAAATTTATTTCATTGTCAAATTTTGAAATAACTTATTGTGGGGGGCAAGTTGACAGGGTGCTTAAGGCTTGATAAGACCCACAAGATCTGTTGAATAATATATGTCAGCTTTATAAATACAATTTACTTTACTTTACTTTCTTAGATATCCCCAGTTTTATACAGATGATCAAAAATTTGTTCTAGTAATTACATTATGGATACAAATTTTAAATTACAAGTGGTATACAAACGAGTGAGTTAAAAAAAAATTATAATTATAAACTATTCTGTAATTGATACACATCTTTCATAATTTTTTTAAATGATGTAAACTATGCAGTGATAATATATATACTACATGTATTCAGTGATAATATAAACTATTCTGTTATCATATAAACTATTCTGTAATCATATTAAAAAAAAAATTCTTAAAAGATGAAAAACAATAAATAAAAATAATTAAACAGGCATTTTCTTTGCATAAAATAGCCAATTAAAAGAAAAGTCATTTTCAAATACCTCATGTTCAAAAACAGAAAAGGCTTGCGCATTAAAGTATAATTAAAATGAGTAAATCCTAGTTTACACATTTGATTTAAACAATCATGATTGCAACATATTAATATCTTTGTTTCATTTTTTTTAGATATTAATTAAATTAAATGTGCTCACCTTATAAATATGCTTAAACTGGTAGACATTTAAGTGTTCCTGTAGAAATTAACAGCATAAAAATCTCCAAATACTATTTCTTTTGCAAAGTTACTTTATAAAGTTGTTTTAAAAGTGACAGAAGTTTTTTAATAAAGGACTGCGACACTTGTTTCCAGAGCAAGAACAAACTGTTTCACTGGCTTGAAAGTCCTGGCAGAGTCACTTTGTTAATTTTGTTTTGATTATTTTCCAAAAATAGTGTCTGAAAATCCGATGTCCAGTTCCTTAATCACGCTAGGTTTCTATAATGCCCCATTCACTAATGTATAAGTGATTTATCAGTGTTCTTCAGAGGCTTGATTTGTCAATTTTCCAATCAGGATTGTCCAGGAGCATTGTCAGTTTTGTCAAACAACACTTTCGTTACTTGTTATCGGATTTTATCCTGACTGTCATGGGTTGTTAAAAGCTACTGTTGCTTAATCAATTGTGAAGGTTTAATGCTACAAGTGGGCACGTTTTTGTCGCCGCTGTTTACATTAGAAGCTTTTAATTTCAGAAAATTTTCATTCATTGTTTATAAAGACGTGGTATAATTTCAGGCACGTTCAATTAATGTGTTTACTTATTATCGTATTCCATTTAGGAAGTAATAGTCTTTGGATATTAAATCCAATAATGTTTTCATAGCATATGTTTCAAATGACATCTTATTTAGCAAATGCTTTTAGAAAATCTGAGGATTTTCTCTCTAGAAGAACCAGAATTTGTTATTCCAAATAAGTGTACAACTTTTGATCAGTTATTCCAGTTGAACCCAGTTCACATTACTGAGACATTCCTTCATGTCATCTTAAATGACATGGGCGACCAGACTCTAGTGCCCAAGGTTATAAAGCTGAGATTGGAAACTAGTCTCAAATCTCAAGCATCTGATTGGCTGAAATGGCGACTGGTCGCCATTTCAGCCAATCAGATGCTTGAGATTTGAGACTGGTTTCCAATCTCAGCTTTATAACCCTTCAGCCCAGATCTCAAGACCTTAGATTTCAATCTGTATGTACAGCCATGCAGTTTGATCAGGATGTACCCACTGCTTGGTTCTTGACTAGAAATGATGTAATGGATCTAAAAGCAATCATCATAGATCAAGATCAGACTGAACAGATGTGCAGGCTGATCTGGATCTAAACTGGTCATACATGGGATATAGTAAACCCTTTACTCCATATATACAGGTTTTATTGAGGTGTAACCAGCTTAGTTCCAGATGGTCGCTTATTACAGCAAACTGTGTAGGTCCTGATTAGATGGCACTAATGTGGATCTACGCTTTAACCATGGTTTAACAGACATATCCCACAGCTCTATGGTTAAGTTTTATCTAAAAAAAAGAGTGTTACATTCAAATTGATGACTTGGTATTCTCTCTCAGTAACAAGGCTTTTAATGATTGGTGCTGTAAATATGTGCCTACAATTTTCTGCCTTTTTACCTTCAGATTTGTTGTTAGGCAAAATGCATTAAAAGGAATTTTCACCTCCATTTAACTTCCATTTCTACAGGGAAATAGCGGAAAATTGGATAAATAATGAGAAAGAAAACAGTGTCATGTTAAATAATGACTGTGTAGGCTGTTGACAGAAAAGTAGATGTGACTTCAGCTTAAAAACAGTGTCTTCATTCTAAAAAGAATCAAAGCGCTGAAAGCGTTGAAAGACTTTCGCGCCGGAGAATAACATTACGCAGCAGAATGTCAACTCTGGCTAACATCGTTTAATATGTGCACACGATAGAAACTGCATGTCAACTTAAATACTTGCTCACGGCCAGTATGAAAGAGTAGTCAAACATCTGCTATAAAATCCCCACAAAATACCCCAGAATGCTGGATTCGGCATATAGATTTTCAAATTTTCCCGGACCCCCCATGATATGTTAGGCCTCTTACAAATTAATTTGGGCCTCATAAACGGACTGATTTTCTAGCTTAGTTAAAAATTAACATTGTTATAAAATAACTTGCTGAGTTGAACCCCCCTTGTTGAAATCCTAGATCCGCCCCTGTCTACTATTGTAAATGCAAATGTTATGTAGTGTATAAGCTGGCTAAACAATACTAAATCCTGTAGATTATACTTCTAGTATCAATGAGACATAAGCTATTAATATTAATTAGTAGGCGGTGCTACTTAAACTTTGTAGAGAATGTTCATTCATAGTATCATGTTACATCTCCGATGAGTAATTTCCAGCATTTAACAAGCATCGGCCTATGTAAAGATAAGCACAGCCTTTATTTCCTGGTTAGAGATAAAACGAATTCAATTAAGAGAGTAATAAGAGATTGCTAAACTGTTAATTGTCTAAAACAAAACAACATCCTGATAAAAAGAGACGTGTTTCTCGCTGACCTGAATACAGTTTAGTCACTGATCACGTGACTGATTTCTTTATAATTGGATTTTTAATATCCCTTCATTTTTGTTTGAACAACAACATAATATTGTTTTCTTCTTTTCTTTGTCGCACTGTCTGTACAAATGTTCGTCATCGTTCGTAATAAATTTACTTTCTTAATATGCACTACTTTCTGACGCCACACAACTATGGAACTTGTTAGGCGTAACTAAACTACTCATGCATATTTAGCTGTTCGTTCACTAACGTAGCTGGAAGTGATTTCACTCAACATTTGTTTGATGGAGTTTTTGGCATGGACGCTACAAAATTACACGGACACGTACTATAGATCACTATTCTTTCGTGGAATTGTGTGCTTGAATGTGCTTAAAACGTCTGCATTTCATTTCGGCCTGCTCTCGCGGTGACCACAAAACCCCGCTTACTTGAATACGCTCGATGTCGCAGTGATACACCGGAAGTTAAAAACTGCGCGTCGCCGTGTTCTAGACTTCTAGCTTAAGACTTCCGCGCATGCGCGCAAAAGTCTAAAAACAAAAGTTTGATACCTGTACCAATATAACCCCCTTCACTCTGTCGATTCTACTATTTTGGCATGGTGGAACAGTGTATGTCAGGATCAGCTGGCTCATAATTATGTGCCACTGATCAGGATCTACAGTGTTCCCTTTTAGGTTCGTTAGGTTATTTCTTACCACGGAGCAAACAGTGCAGATCCAGATCAGATGGCATGGATGCTAAGTTAGGCATTTGTCACATTTGCGACTGATGTAGACCCAGATCAAACTGCACATCTGAATAGAAAGACCAGGTTCTACCTAGTTCTCTGTTCATTTAACAAATTCGGTTCAGAAATCTAATTGTCCTTCAAGTTTTACAGTCATCATGTGTCAACAGTGAAGAACCAGATCAGCCAGCAAATACATGCTGTCTGATCAGGATCTGTTAGCTTCTTGATCTATTTCTGACAAAAAAGCGAACACTGTGCTTGGTGATCACGCAGATGGCATAGATGTGCTGGCTGATCTGGATCTTCCCTGGTCACACACATGTTAAAAGGAGTATATATGGAGTAAACTCTTAACAAGTAAAGACCAATCCTCAAAATTATGGACAGATTAAATCTAGTGAGTGTTTCTCTGTAAATATTTTTTCTGTTTTCTGCCTCGTTACCTTGCGATTTGTTGCCACTGGCAGGCTTTTAGCCAGATGCATTAAAAAGAGTTTTCTCCTCCATTAAAGCGTATTGGCTGCCGGCAAGTGGGAGAAAATTAGAGAAATGAGAAATCTATGTAGAAATCAGGGAATTTTTTTTCTCTCAACTGCGATCTGTACTGTAACAAAAATGAAATTGGACGAGCCACGAGATAAAGGTTCTTCTATCATAGTTTTTGACATCTTGTTTGTAACTATATTTGGAAAGAACTTACAAAAATATATTTTTATTTTCTCATCTCATTGGTGATTTTGCTATACATTGTAGATTTTGTTCATCATAATGTTATATTTTACTGAAAATGTCGTCTGCTCAACTTTATGTCATTTTTTAAGAATTGACATCTACTCACTGAAGTTTACTGAAACAAATCTGGCACTAAGGTTATAAAACTGAGATTGGAAACCAGTCTCAAATCTCAAGCATCTGATTGGCTGAAATGGTGACCAGTCGCCATTTCAGCCAATCAGATGCTTGAGATATGAGACTGGTTTCCATGCTCAGTTTTATAACCATGGGCACTGGCTTTTTGGCAAAGCAGTCTTTGAAGCTGGCTTGATTTCTAGAATCTTTTTATCAATGCCGTTTATTTTAATGTTTTTAAAGATATTTTTTGTTTGTGGTAATTTCATAGAACTTCAAAGCTGTGTTTGATGTCTCTCTCGCTTTATCTATTATTTATATGAAATAGCTAGCGGTTGAAAATATTTTTAATGGTTTCTTTGTACTTTAATGTCATACATTCCTAAGGCCCAGTTTCCATAAGATAACAGAAAAGTTGCATTGCCATTAAATAACAGCAAAATGGCATTAGGGTTGTTGGAAGCTGTTGTACTGATGTCTGATATTGCTTTTCGTTATGATTTGCATGAACAAACAATTTTTGTTTCGCTGCGATAGCAGGTAGAAACATAAGATTCCTAGTCTGGCGGCCGCTGCAGAAGCCGGTAGTCCCCCATGATCCAACTTTAACATGAAACTTAATCTTGCCTATAACTTTGCAAGTACTTGTCCTTTTCACTAATACCTTGGAAAATCATCTCAATGAACGAAGCCTTCAGTGACAACAAGAATGATAACTCCTAGTTAACTATTTTTTGAGTTATGCCCCTTTCAAATGCATCTTTAACATGAAACTTAATGTTGCCTATAACTTTGAAAGTACTTGTCTTATTCAACTAATACTTGGTATATATAATTTGCATAAACAAAGCCATAGGTGACAACAAGAATGATAACTCCTGTTTCACTATTTCAAAAGTTATGCCCCTTTCAAATGCAATTTTAGGCAACACACTTGTTCCAAGGAACACCATATTCTAGTTTATCTGCAAGCTTGGCCTGATCACGTGGACCTTGTTAACTGACATCATTGTGAAGATTGGTATATAATTACAGTAATGCCTTTAGTGGCTTTGTCCTTGCGAACTAATCTTTTAATTAAATTTTTTATTTGGCTAATTTGGAATGAAATCCTACCGAGGAAACTATTTTAGGTTTCCCATTAAGCCCATAGTCTTTTATAAGATTTTATTGTAAGTCTTCACGAGACCAATTATTTGAAAGGCAAAGTAAAATTTGTCATTATTAGAATGATACTTTTTACTGATATTAGCGTCTTCGGCTATGGTCAGCAATGTAAAGGATGATCAGGGATAGAGTGCCACACCCAGACAGAAGAGTGGCCTTGGGAGAGGGAGCAATGAAGCAGTGATGAAGCGGAGGGCATGGCTCATCAGCCAAGGAGAAGATTCTGTTGGTGTTAGTTGGTGTTACATATCATATCATATCACGGGAAATAGAATTTAATACCGTATCTTTATTATATTTAGGTGATTATAATATCAAATTGAATAGTCAGACAAGTATACAGTGTGCATTCGGTAGCTTTGGGAGGTGAATAACGATCAGCTGTCAAGTTTTCCACATTATATACTATCAGTGAGACCATTACATCTGTCAACATAGCTACAGTAAAACTTCGAAAACTGGAACATCGAAAAACTCAAGCACTTGGGAAAACTTGAAATAGTTTAAATAAAGTGTCAAATGAATCATTTAATAATTGAGATGATATTCCAATAACGTATTCAACAACAAGGTTACAAACATGCGTTTATACGACTTGACTAAAAAAAATCGGACCTCATAAAGAAAAACCACGAAAACTGGAGAACCATGGAAAACTCGAACATTTTCAAAATCCCCCTGAATATTCGAGTTTTAGAAGTTTTACTGTAGATTGCCTTAGCTTGGACTAAACATTGTTCAAACTCTTACAAAACCACAACAACAACAACTAGATACATGAGTTGGAGCTGCTTATTAAAGGTTGAGCTCATCTGTAATTTGGACAACATGATTCTAGAACCATGCCCATATGATTAGCTGATAGTGACAGTAAATTAAATCAAGACTCAGTGCTTCTGCATGCTTACTTTGCAAAAAGTAAACCCCTAGAGTGTACAATAATCATTAACCCTTTTCCTCCATATATAAAAATTTGTACGCATGTGTGACAAGTGTAGATCCAGATCAGCCAGCACATCAGTGCCGTCTGATCAGAATCTGCAATGGTCGCATTTTGGTCAGAGATAACCTAATGAATCAAGAGCTAACAGTTTAGATCCTGATCAGATGGCACAGATGTGCCGGCTGATCTGGATCTAAACTGTTCGCCCACGCAATAAAGGTGTATCTATGGAAGAAAGGGTTAAGAAATGTCTAAACCATCTCCTAGCTCTGACCTGTCAATCTCAGTGGAATGAGCCATACATATCAATTATATATCCCACATTTCTGGAAACCAATTAGTTTCCACTGGTAACCTGCAACAGTAAAATGTCTCACAACTGAACTCAAAATGGAGTTTCTCATGTTAAATTGAGGAGAAGTGAGTGTCCCTAAATAGGCATAATGGTATTTCTCTGTTATACTTTGTAATCAGAGTGGGAGAGACTGTTCACTTATACTGGTATAACTTAACTTATTTGTGTGAATAGACTTTTTTACTTTTGTCCACATGGTTGTATATTGTATGCTTTTTTACCCATTTCCTCCATAGACACACTGTTATTGCGTGGGCGAACAATATACATTCAGATCAGCCAGCACATCCATGCCATGTGATCAGGATCTGCACTGTTTGCTTTCTGATTCGTAAGGTTATTTCTGACCAAAATGCCACCAGTGCTGAGATCCTGATCAGAATGTGCCAGCTGATCTGAATCTACACTGTTCACTAAAGCATAAAAAGGATCATATATGGATGAAAGGGTTAATGCAAAAAATTATGTTTTTAAAAAAATCAATCATATTTGCCGGTTTCTCATTATCATGGATTTTCTGGGCAGATCAATCCACGAGTTCAAAACCACCATTCAATAAAGAATTTAACGTAAACGTAGTTAAGAAAATTGAGATTAATAAATTTAAAAACCCACGAAAATACTATCTAAACAAAACCACGAAATTTTATGCCCATAATACATATTCCACAGTGAAGGGTTTTGCTTTAAACACTTAGTATCACATGATAGTTTTCTAATTAATGCCATCTTCTGAAATATGACATTACATGTATATATATAATATTATATATATAATACTACCAACAGTTAATGTTGGAGTCTTTGTAAATTTTGAAATTCTAGTTAGCTGTTGGCTTGTCTAAACCTGTTACTCCATACATAGGCATTTTATCGTGACCAGTGTGCAACCAGTGATTAAGATCAGCCAGAACATCTGTTTTCGCCCTAACCATAAAGGTCTTTATAGAGAGAAAAGATGTGTCTGTCTGGATTTGTAAGCAATTAGCTGCGGTCATCCTAGAAGGAAAGTCCATCAATCCATGCAAATGGACACACACTTGATTGTCTGCTCACATTTTTCCAATTTGCCAGATAAAAAAACTACTTCTGTTAGTGATTAATTGCATCTTGGTGCATAAAGGTATAGTAGACAAAAGCTGTATTGTGCATTTTATTTTATTTTGCCCCCACAAAGAAAAGAAAAGATTATTTCCTGTGATCAGTTTCACCAGAATTATGGCCCTTTGGTAATTTCAGTAATAAAATTTTGTGGCATCAACTGCACATTTTCTATTGGCTGAATTCTTTCAAACTTGTACATATGATTAAACATCATGTGTAGATTGATGTAAAGGAATTGTCTTGTAACCATTTTCACCAAAGATACAGCCATTGGTTTATATTAGTGATAAAATTTTGTGGCACGTACTCCACATTTGCTAGTAATTATCACCACATGTTTTGAATACCGGATACACAATATTGTTACAATTGTTGTTGCAGCAGTGGGGGCAGCAGTGTCCTGAGGACACAGTCTAGTTGTTGTTGGGGACAAACCATTCTGAAACATTTCTGGGTGGGGAGTAAAACTGTGCCCAAGATCATAAAACTAAATCTGGAGATCAGTCTTACATCTCAAGCATCTGATTGGCTGAAATGACAACCAGTCGCCATTTCAGCCAATCAGATCCTTGAGATTTGAGACTGATCTCAAAACTTAGTTTTATGATCTTGGGCCCTGGCCAGTTTATAAAGTTACTCAGGACTTATGGCCCTTTTATTTCTGGTATTTGATTTGGGCTGAAGGTTTTAAAGCTGAGGTTGGAAACCAGTCTCAAATCTCAAGCATCTAATTGGCTGAAATGGCGACTGGTAGACAGATTTGAGACTTGTTTCCATGCTCAGTTTTATAACCTAGGGCACAGATAAGTACAAATTGAGGTATAAGAAAGTTAAGGGTTTTGGAAGAGTTGTGGAATAGTTTATGATCTTTGCAGAATTTGGTTAGCTTCCTTGGGATCAAATTGATCATAATGAAAACCATGATTAGCAAGAAATTCAAGTTTTTTTCTTAACCTGTTTTAGCATCAAGGCAAAAGAAGGCACAATGAAGAGTGGCTTAAAGAGTTATGGGATAGTTATGATGTTTGCAGAATTTGGTTAGCTTCCCATTGATCAAACTGATCATAATTTAAACCGCGATTGGCAAGCAATTCAAGTTTTTCCCTTGTCTGTTTTCAGCATCAAGGCACAAGAAGGCACAATGAAGCATGGCGGGATAGTTTACGATACCGGAGACCAGATCTGGACCGGATGCCGGGAATCAGACGCATTACAATCAACAATAACCCCATGATGGGGGACCAGGGAGCAGCACTATTGGCCGAGGCATTGAAAGATGATCTGTGGTTGAAAGGTAGGAGTTTCTCTCTTGGATAATGCTTACTAGTGTACATCCAGATTAGCCTGCACACATTTAAACCTGAGGAAAGCCTTATATAGTACTTAAAAATCTATGCATTGGATCTACACTTTTTACTTGTCAAAATCTAATGAATCTAAAAGCCAACATTGCAGGTCCTGATCAGAGTCCACCGAGGCTGATCTATATCTTGGTAGAAGGTTATAAAACTGAGCATGGAAACCAGTCGCCATTTCAGCCAATCAGATGCTTGAGATTTGAGACTGGTTTCCATGCTCAGTTTTATAACCTTGGGCACTGGAAGCACGAAGGAAATAAGTCATCATGGAAGCATCATGGAAATGCAGGTCCTGTCTAAAACTACCAGCAGACATCACATGTTCAATGTTATAAATTTGAGCATGGAAACCAGTCTCAAATCTCAAGCATCTGATTGGCTGAAATGGTGACCAGTCGCCATTTCAGCCAATCAGACGCCATTCTATAAATAGCGGTCACGTCATCAAGCTAACATAGACCTCTATCATAAGAAAGCATAACAATCCTAATCAGGATTTTTGTCTTCATACGCGGAGTTAACAGTCCGCAATGTAGTTACGTCAATTAACCTTAGACAAATGAATAAATATGGTATTTTTTGTCGATTTAGTTTAGAAACGTATCAGATAACCCGTAATATTGAGTTGTATATCCCTTATTTAAAGTATAATGTGACTTTTGAACACTGTCTTATATCTGTATGTAAGAGCGGATCTAGAGGCATTCTATAAATAGCGGTCATGTCATCAAGCTAACTAGTCCCAATCCCAGTGTTCTTTGAGCGAAAGTACACAGGTCAATGTGATGATCACGTGACCGGTGTGTACACACTGAATCAGACGCTTGAAATTTGAGACTGGATTCAATCTCAGTTTTATAACCTTCAGCCGCCAAAATGTCCAATGTTGAAAAGAATAGGTTCTTACAGGGTAAATTCATGAAAATACAAATGTAGGAGAATTTCTCATATCATGTTTGAAAAATGTTGCAAAAAATCTGATGGGTGAAAATGAATGTTATGAAAAATTCATAAAGCCCTGTCAAAGATGTGTATATAAGAAACTTAGCCTTCCATATGCAGAACTTGTATCACATGGGCAACAGGTATAGATCCAGATCCGCCCACATATCCATTTGTCTGAACCTACACTTTTAGCTTCTTGGTCAGAAATAACCTATAGAATCTAACAGAGAACAGTGTAGATCCTGATCCAATAGCACAAAAATGCCAGATAATCTAGATGTACACTGTTGATCCATTTGTTAAAAGTCACATTTATGGAGTAAAATGTTAACCCTTTCCTCCTTATATACGCCTTTATACGCATGTACGACCAGTAAGGCTCCAACGTTTACAAATTTCTGTAAACGTTTACACGGACCATGAAAAACGAAACGATGCCGTTTAAACGTTGTTCATAACTTACAGACCAGATAGCAATGTCTCAGGAGCCACCGAACCTTGCAAGTTGTAAATAATAATAAAATTACATTATAACACGATGTAAGGGCTCTATATAGTTAGGTAGCTGTTATTGGATCTCTAAATTTCCGTGGAAAACTTTTGAAATTCCAAATCGGTAATTTACCGACATGACGGCGACATCGCGGAAACTTATAACAATGCGCATGTTTTTTACCTCGACCGTGCAAATTACAATATCAAGGTACCGGAACAATTTATCTGTAAATGTGTGCGACAATTGTGGACCTGTGTTTAATATTTTCTTAGTGCCTTTTACAGTATCATTTACAGTAGCTGATATAAAGTATAAATATTTTAAATATTTACAAAAGATCGACTGACCTTTATTGATTGATGTTGTTAATTCTGAATTGCCGCTTTTTATGAATAGGAAGGGCCGATAAAAAAAACGAGCAATACCAAAAGAAGTTTAATAAACATAATCTTCGCAAAACAAACTAGTATCTTTCAGAAATAAAAGCTATCTGGCTTTACTAAAAATTTTCCAAACAAATTTAAACAAAAAAGTTATGTCCCAAGCGTTCGTGCTACGTGGTTACGTAACAAATTAACTACAACTGGCCAACGTTTATAAAGTCTGATAGGATGCGTCTCTTTAATAGAGTTTTATGACTTGCAAATGTTTTATAATGTCCAGTTTTTTCATTTCACTGGGGCAACTGTGGCAGTTCTGGTAATGGCTGTGCTTCAGTGGATAAGACTGGAGTAGACACCGGGACCTGCGGTTCCGTTTTGATCTGGAACTCCTGTTTAATGCTCACGGAAGATACATCTTGAGGCACTTGTTTTACTCCTTTGCATAGTTTATGGACAAACACAAGTTTGTCCACACTGTCGGGATCAAGTGAAGCCCTAAGCTTAGTGACAGTGCCGCCTGCGAGGGAAAATACCCTCTCTGAGGGAACTGACGTAGCAGGTACACATGTCAATTTCCTTGCAAGAGCTGCCATGGTAGGATATGTCACGCTATTTTCCTTCCACCTCGTAAACGGATTGCACTTGCTTGAGACTGGTTTTTCATTTTTGTACATATCCAGTTCTTCACTTGCATTGGATGGTGTGATGATCTCACAGTCCCCAAAGTAGCCACCAAGGAGAAAGATCATGTCATCCTGATTAAGTTTCGCCCGCTTACTAGGCCCTGGCTCAGCACAAGCACTCTGACTTTTTGATTCATCTACAGTGCCGCTTGTCGTTGTTGGCGAATCAAGCGTACCCATCAACTCACGCACCTTTGAGTAAACAATTTGCCGTTGCTGATTACTAAGAAATGGAAGAGAACGGTAACGTGGGTCCAAGAACGTGCATATCATGCCTACACTGGAACATATGTCATCTGTGTCAAGCTTGTGTCTAGAAACAATATCGGCACGCACATCAGCTTTGAATTTGCTTACTTCAGGGATGTCGATAGCATTGGGGTTGAGATGGTGATTGATTAAACTGAACAGTATAGGGTACACGCCACCAACTGTAGGGTATTCCTCTGAGCACATTGCAGTTGTAGCCATGTAAAGGGGCTTCAAAACTGGTACAAGACCCTCAATAACTTTCATTTGCTCTTCTGTTAAGTTAAGTGAACGTGCATCTTGAATTTTAGTGAAGTTTGGATCATGCAGCACGGCATACACGGGAAGCTGTTGTTCAATAAACCTATCGAACATGTCATACGTCGAGTTCCAGCGAGTTTCGCAGTCAATTACGAGGCTGTTTTCCTTGACACCCATCTGCCTCTGTTTTTCAGCAAGTGCATTAGAAACAACAACAGACTTTCTAAAGTGTTTCACTATTTTTTTGCAAGATGTAATAGTGCCCTTTATTGCTTGAGAGTTGTCAAAACCTTTGCGTATAGACAGCTGAAGTGTATGACCAAAGCAACGGACATGGATCCAATCTAAATGTTGACAACAAAGAACCATATTTGCCGCGTTGTCTGTAACAATAGCCGACACTTTCTGATCTGTTATGCCAAATTCCCCTGCAATAGTTCTAATTTTGTTTGCTGTGTTTTCGCCGGTATGTCTCTCAGTAACCATACGAGTTGCTAGTACATAGTTGTGATATCTCCATTCTAAAAGTAGAATGATAAATATTAAGTTTAATAACAACAAGTTTTTTGAAAGATACATAATATATTCTCCCTCTAAACGTAAAATACAAACGATTTAAATTTAACGATGTGATTTTTCTTCTAAAAACTATTTTTATTAGATTCAAATATCATTTTGAACAGTGTTCATCTGTCATTAAACCTGTACAAACTGTACGCTAGTAATTTAAATTTTGGAAAATCCACAATGAAAATGATGTTTTTAACTTGTATAAAAAAGAATAGCCTCTACATACCCTTATCAATAAAATGAGCTGTGACCGTAATATACCCTTCAGTTGCAAGGCTGGTCCAGTGGTCTGACGTAAGGGCAATGCCAACTTGTCCCTTCAAAATTTCAATCAGTTTATCTCTCTCGGTATCGTAGACTTTTGTCACATAGTTGGAAATTGTCGTAGCAGTCGGAACATCATAATTTGGATTGAGTTCTCGACAGAAGGCTTTAAATCCATCCCCGTCAACAATAGATATCGGGCGCAAGTCTTGAGCGCACATGTAGGCTAATTTTTCAGTACATTTTACCCACTTTTCTCGTGACAATGTTACCTTCTTAAAATCAGTGATTGATGTTTGTCTGACTTGAGCTGGCACTGAACCTCCGGGAGTTTTTGTTGTTTCCTGTTTTAAAGATTTATGCACATGCTTTAGATGGTTCGACATAGTCCCAGTGCTCCCGCCTGCATACGCCAGAACAACAGTGCATAATTTGCACTGGACCTTTGTACGTCCGCCCTTTTCAATTTTTTCGAAGTACTTCCAAACTTCCGATCTTTTGCTTGTTGAATCAGCCATTACATAGGGCACACATGTATAGTAGTTATTTCACGTATCAATAATGACGCAATACGCAGAGCGAGGAAAATTTTCGCTTCAGATGACGTTTACGATAATACAATTCCTGGAAAGATCTTGAGCTCACGTTATGACGTCGCTGATTTCGGTAAATATTTTTCCGCCTTTATAATCACGTGACCGTTCGTTTAAACGGACCGAGTTTCTGTAAACGTTTACGGCCCTTAAACGAAACGTTACCGTTTACACGTGTAAACGTTGGAGCCTTAACGACCAGTGTAGATCCAGATCAGCCGGCACATCCGTGCCATCTGATCAGGATCTGCACTGGTCGCATTTTGGTCAGAGACAATCTAAGGAATCAAAAAGCGAGCAGTTTAGATCCTGATCAGATGGCACGAATATGCAGGCTGATCTGGATCTAAATTGTTTACCCTCCCAATAAAGGTGTATCTATGGAGGAAAGGGTTAAGATATAATGAACAGATTTTGTATCTAAATAAAATAGATAGATCAGACAGTTAGGATCTTTGATGGAACAATGTTTATTTGTGCAAATGTCCATTTGGGAATTTGGTAACAAGAGCTTGTTTGCTTATATCAAAGATATGCCAGTCTGTTATTTTATTTTTGTGTGATAACGGATACTCTTATATTAATTGCTGAGAGTGTTCTGGTAAACCAGATTTCATGTTATTTCTTCACTCCTAATAAGGCCAAAAAAAAAATTACCGCTTGATTGGGATCTACACTGTTCACTTAAGATTCATTAGTTTATTTCTGACCAGTTTAAATTTTGATCAGATGGCACAGGTGTGTCGGCTGATCTAGATTTACACTGGTCATACAAGCCATAAACTTGTATCTTTTATTTCTCAAGGCCTTGATGTCAATATAAATATCACCATCTCACCATCTTTTAAGAATACGTGACCAAGATTAGTGACCAGTGTAGATCCTGATCAAACCGCACATCTGTGATCAGACAGCACAGTGACCAAGGTTATAAAACTGAGCATGGAAACCAGTCTCAAATCTCAAGCATCTGATTGGCTGGTTTCCAAACTCAGTTTTATAACTTTCAGCCCAGATGTGCAGGCTAATATGTGTGACCGTTGGTCGGTGGCCACTAGACGAATGTCCGAGCTTAGTAAGCGGTTTGGGGGAAAACTGGCTCAAGCGGCGCAGCCACCGTTTGGGTCTCTTGGTCACGAGCTCAACCCCGTCCCCTACTATGTACTGGGAACAGGTGAATAAATTATAACTCCATTTGTAAAGTTCTAAATTCCTTTTTATTCTGGTGGACTATAATATTTAAAGTTATTCTAATATTCCAATTTCACAACGATGAACACATCTAAAGACAAGCACCAAATTTCTAACTTTAAGTTGTTAACACAATGAAGACTTTTGTATGACTTTACTTGTCGAAAACTTTCTTAAGACTAAAGATACATTCTAAAATTGATATTAAGGTTTTCTAAGACAAAACCCTAAAACATAAATTAACCAATGAAAATTTAAAAGAAAGTAACCTATTATCCAATGAAAAGTTATGTTACAAATAGGTGAAACCCTTAGCTCAATTTGGAGAGTTTACTTAACAATTTATTGAGGCTTCACACTTAATCAACAAAATATGCTGAATTGTTTATACAGCAAATACCAAGTGCAAGCTGCTAAAATCCTAAGCAGCTTGACTTAATTAAATCTTCTTTGATAAGGTGATAACTTGAAAACATTTAATACTTTACTTAAATTTAAGATGTTAAGTAACAAATTTCAAAATAGCTAAAATCAATGAATAAGAATTTCTATATTTTAAAATTTAAAATAATTAAATTTCAAAATTATGCAATAAAGAGTTTATTGCCTGAAATACTTGGTTACACTTTACCTCTCCTTGAAAAAATGATTGTCCTCAATCATGAAATATATATATATATATTTTTTTAAAACAATTGTTAAATCATATATAAATGCAATAGAAATAACACAAACATTCAGATACAATACATTCAGTTTTAGCCGGCTGGATACATACACAAACATACATCATAGATTCATACATTATATGTTGTTTTTTTCTTTTAATTTTTTTATGACTTTGTTGTTTATTTACAAAGTTAGCACTAATTCAAAGTCTTCTTTTTTAAATATGCAATTAATATTATATGGTAATATCATTTAAGTTTATGTACAAGAGCTCTATAATATTCATATGATATGATCATGAAGAAATAGCATTTAACTTTTCATCTTCTATAAAATGACTGTATATCTTGTCTGATAAAAGTACATTTGAATAGAAAACATTGTTATTGTCTGAATTGAGACAAAATAATAACACAATAATAAAGTTAAAATGCAACAACAATTTCATAGAATTGCAGTCTTCATAACACATATATTTGTATACTTGCTGGCTTTATCTTAAGTATGGAATGTAACTTAAACTAATAAGCCTTGTGATTATTTAATCACAAATAATTATTCATATGCTTGATGCAACTGTATCTATGGTTAGATCTGTAGTATAACGTTATTAAACTGTCATTTGATCTACCACAAGAGTATAGTTTTATGCTTCTTTGGCACTGTAGTTTTATTCATATGCATTTTTGCATTTGGTGATGAAACTGTCCGATGTGACTGACTTAAGTATGTCATGTGACTTTAAAGTCTTCAGTCACATTAAGTATAGTTTTGTGTGAATCACTTTGTTCACTACACTTTTCCACTATATTTTTATGTATTATGTAACATTTATTTTGTGTCCGACATTCAGTATGTAATATAACTTGAATATTGTCTTCACAAACGAATATAATTTTCTTCAAATCTGAAGAATTCTCATAAATATTTATTCGAGTAGGACATTCAGTATGGGAATGTAACATTTTTCATCTGTCCTCCCGCGTTTTAAGTTAACACTTTCTGTAAAATATCACAAATTGTTGTGCTTCAATAATTATTCACTTTTCACATTTATGTGCTTTAATTTCATTTTATTCAGTTTTTCTGTTAAATGTCACAAATTTCTGTGCTTTGATTTTATTTAATTCACACTAGTATTATGGTAATGTGAAATATTCAACATTTTGTGGGACATTGTTCCACCCAATTGAATACAGTTGTATTTGTAGAATACACTATCATAATCAAATATTTTTGTAATGAACAGCAATCATATTATTTTTTTCATAAAAGTCTTTTGTTTAAACACAAGTTACAGATTCCACTTTAAAGGAAAACCAATGTTTCTTTAAATAAATAAAATTGTAATATTTACTGTGCAAAACACTATTACTTGTTTACAACTAATAAAATCTGCAAAAATTGACAACCTTAAGTGTGTGCTGAAATACAGACCTGAACAAATAATATTTTTCTGCTAGATCTAGATCTAAAGTAAGCATGTTAATCTGTCAACTCAAAACAAAAAGTTATCTTATAATACTGGTTTACTTTTTCTTATTTGATTTAAAAATTTTACCAGGCTGGCTGATCTTGGCAGCAATTCTATACAAAAGTTGCCTAACACACTTGATTGGGGCCTGAGAAAATGGAAGCCAAATAGGTTCTCGAGAGTCAACAAGAAAGACTTTGAAGAAAGTAGAATCTAGAGGGTTTGTTTCATCATTTGTGATGACAGCTCTGATCATTTTAGCTTCTACTGGCTGTCCATCATCAAGCAGAGCAGTTTTACTCTGCCAGTTTTCATAGTCTACCTGTTGTAGGCAGTCAAACAGTGAATTTAGGTATGGCTGCATTTGCTTTTTCCTCTCTGATATTTTAAAGGGAACTCCACAAGTTGATGTTACAGGGTGAAAACCAGGTTGATGATGATAGATTTCTTGATTTGATAGGTCATAAGTTTCCCTGTAACCTGTCATAAAAGGTTTCGTACTGGTTGGCTGTACAAAGTTGACATTTGGTGGCAACCTGTCAAAGAATTTATGATTTTGGAGGGGGCGCTTTCTTTTTCTACCCGACATTGTTCTGTTGACATGATATTCTCTGATGAAAACATCAGGAATTGTGGAAGCATACTCCCAAGTGCTGGGTTTTGTGGAATCTTTCCATTTGATCCTATAATAAAGTGTATCTTTGGTGCGCTTGGATGTAATGATTTTGTCTATGTCTTCTGTTTTAAATTTGTGTGTAGTGGGTGTATTTGGAAGTTGTGAATTTTGATTGTTTGAAGCTGATGGCTCTTGAAGCGGTGTGTTGGGTGTTTGATTGCTTTGAGTGAGTTCTTGTGAATTGTGATTGTGCTGTTGTTGATGCTGATTTGATTGCTGCTGATTGTTTTGTTGTTGTTGCTGTTGAGTGTTTGTTTGTTGCTGTTGCTGAATGTTTGGTTGTGTCTGAGCAGTCTGAGTGTCAGTGTTGGTGTTTTTGGACTTTTTGGGCCTAGCTTTAAATTTTGGGTTTGCTGGCTGCTTACCACGTGATGTTGAGGGTTCCTGCTGTTGTGGAGCTGGGATTTGGTTGTCATCTTCTATGGTTATTTCCTCAGCATTAAGTGGTTCCTCCAGGTGTTCATAACCTGGCGGTGGATTTGTTGGCCTGTCATTGGGGTCAAAGTATGGTTTAAGGCGTGTGGCATTGACCAAAACTTTCACCTCTTTGTTGTCACTGCAACGCCTTAGTTTGAAGGTGTTGTTGGGACCGGTTACCACTATATAATATGGTCCTACCCATTTCCTGTGCAGTTTGGGAGCCATGCCAGGAGGTACTTTTGTACAGTACAGCCATACCCTGTCGGCAGGTCTGTACTTAGTTTCCTGACTCCTTTTGTCATACTGCTGTTTGTATTTGTCCTGTGCAGATTTGATATTTTCAGCAGCTATTTTCCTAGACATGTCTAAATTTTGAAGAACTTGGGCCAAATGAGTTTTAAAGGAAGCAGATAGAGTAGTTTTGGGAGTAAGAGCAGTGTCAATAGGAAGCCGCATTTCTCTGCCAAAGAGTAAGAAGAAAGGTGAGTGAAGAGTAGATTGGGTAGCAGGGGTCATGCGATAGGCCATCATGATAGAAGGAAGTAGTTCTGGCCAATCATCCTGCTGTCCTTTACAGTATAGTCTAAGTGACTGGAGGATCACACTGTTCATTCTCTCTACAGAGCCATTAAGTAAGGGCCGGTAGGAACTGGTATAGAACCGTGTGATCTGAAATAGCTCACATAGAGCTTTGACAAGTTTTGATAAAAACTGCTGTCCTCTGTCTGACACAAGGACATTAGGGGCTCCATAGCGACAAATGACTTCTCGAAAGAGCACAGCTGCAACTTCGGTGGCTTCCTGTGTGCGAAGTGGGAATGCTTCACACCACTTTGAATAGCTGTCAACTACAAGAAGGACATATTTGTACTTATCCTTTGTAGTTGGGAGACCTCCTAAAATGTCTATATGCCAACGTTGAAACAAATCTACAATAGGCATGGGTTGTAGAGGTGGCGGTTTGCCATGAATGTCACGCTTTACTCTCTGACATTCTTCACAGGACTGTATATATTTCTGACAGTCTCCAAACATGGACGGCCAATAATATTTCTGCCGTAATGCTGC
The DNA here is from genome assembly GCA_038501625.1 of Corbicula japonica. NCBI lineage: Eukaryota > Metazoa > Mollusca > Bivalvia > Venerida > Cyrenidae > Corbicula > Corbicula japonica. The sequence goes on along the minus strand of JAZAYU010000065.1, from coordinate 1,837,366 downwards.
ATAGGTTCTTTCAAATCCTTGGTGCATGCCACCAGCTAAGCTGTCATGATAGGATTTTAATAAATCATCCCTTAAAATTGAGGGCACACACACCTGAGTGATAAGTTTTTCATCCTTGGGGATACCTTTTGTTCTTGGTGTGTACAAATGTAATAATACACCTAAGTCCGAAATTTCATATTGTTCTGATTCTGCGACTATTAATTTTGATTTCTTGAGATCATCTGGTAATTCTTTTTGTAACTTATATTTAATGATATTTTTGTAAAATTCATCCTCTCTTTGTAAAAATATTAAATCCATGTTCTGTTTAATGGGGTCATCAGTATTTACTGAGCCCTGCTGTTCCAAGTCTTCATCTTCATTGTTTGGTGCTGTCTCAGTGCAAGCAGTGGCTGGTGCTACAGATGGAGTGAGAACTTGCTCATGACTGTAAACAAGTGTTACAGCAGCCAGTTCATTAGACTGTTGGTCTGAGAGCTGACATACTGCTTCACTTGTGTCATTTAGTTCTGTGCCACTTTTCTCTTTGACCTCAGTGTAGGGGCGACGAGAGAGTCCATCTGCATTACCGTTAGCTTGAGAAGCCTTGTGAACTATCTCGAAATTGTACCCTTGTAATGAGAGTGCCCATCTTCCGAGACGTCCTTGGCAATTCTTTATTTGCTTAAGCCACTTCACAGAAACATTATCTGTGTACACTGTAAAGAAGCTGTTGGCAAGGTATGGTCTGAAATGTGACACAGCTTCAACCAATGCCAACCCCTCCTTATCAGTGATGTGCCATCTTGTTTCATGGCCATGTAAAGCTCTTCCGCCATATGCAATAGGGTGCTCCAAACCTTCATCATCCAGTTGGGACAGTACATAACCAATAGAATGATCAGAGCTGTCGGTTGCAAGAATGAAAGGTCTATCGAATTTAGGGAAAGCAAGAATAGGAGCAGAAGTAAGAGCTTTTTTAAGAGTGTTAAATGAGTCTTCACATTCTTGTGTCCATACAAATTTTGCATCTTTCTTCAGAAGTGCATTTAATGGTCCAGATATTTTAGCATATGATTTTATAAATTTCCTGTAGTATGAAGTCATGCCTAGAAATGACTTGATATGTTTGGCAGTCTTTGGGCGTGGATATTCATCTATTGCCTGAGTTTTCTGTGGGTTAACTTTTATCCCATGTTTAGAAATTATGTGTCCTAGGTACTCGATTTCCTTGGTGGCGAATTTACATTTGGTGGGTTGGAGGGTGAGATTTGCAGAGCGTAGATTAGAAAAGACTTGAGATAGATCAGAAAGATGTTGGTCAAAGTTGCGACTGAAGACCAAGATGTCGTCAACATAGACCAAAGCTATTTTCCAATTGAGATTTTTGAGCACTTTACTCATTAAGTTCTGAAAAGTTAACGGACTGTTCATAAGGCCAAATGGGAGGCGAGTCCAAGAATAAACAGACTGATGAGTGACAAAAGCAGATTTGTGAGCAGTCTCTGGATCAAGGGGAACTTGCCAGAAACCACTCTTTAGATCAAGAACAGAGAATACCTCCGCTTTCGCATCGGCGATAGTGTCAAAGATATCAGAGATGTGAGGAATAGGGAAAGAGATAGGTTCAGTGACTTTATTAAGTTCTCGGTAATCAACCGCAAATCTCCATTCACCATTTTTCTTTTTCACGAGTACCACAGGACTGTTCCAAGGAGAGTCTGACTCCTCAATGAAACCATTATCCAGCAAGTCTTTAACCTGGCGCTCAGTTTCTCTGCGCATTTCAGGACTTTGCCGGTAGGGAGCCTTTTTGATAGGCTTATGGTCCCCAGTTTCAATTCTATGGGAGTGCAGATGAGTAACTCCTAACTCAGAAAAATCTTTGGCAAAAGAACTTCTGTTTTTGCCAATGAAGATAAGGAGTTTTCTCTTTTGGTCTGTGGTGAGATCACTGTCATCTAGATTGATGCCTAGGTCTTCAGCAATGTCAATGTATTGCTGATCAGAGAGAATTTCAGCATTTATAGAATTCACAGATTCAGAATGTTCAGGCACTTGAGTCGTTTCATGATCAGTAACCTGTTTGATAGTAGAGAAGTTTATTTCAGAAAGGACAGAAACTCGAGTATTAGGTTTAAGAAAGATAGGAAGAGCAGTAGGATTCATCAGCCGGTAGTGAACTTTGCCATCTAACACTGTGGATAAGCATTTGCCTCCTGCCAGTTCATCTTTGGCCAAGTGTTGTGGTGGCTCACACAGCACAATGTCTCCATCTTTGAACTTCTTAGTTCTCAGGGGTAAGAGAAATTCAGAATGGGGTGGAATAACATGTGAAGAAAGAGTTTTGCCAAAGTCAGTTTTAGATAGGTCATCAGAAATTAGAGAAATTGTGATAGGCTGATCTTTCTGGAAAGAAATAGAATTTGTCTGAAAGTTCAGCTGAATGCCTTCCTTTTGCATAAAGTCACGACCAATAATAATAGGTTCGTGCAGCTTAGGAAAGACATGGAAGGTATGTTCAAAGGGGAAACCATCAATAAGAAAAGTAAGAGTGATGGTCCCTAGCACAGAATGTATCTCACCACATACACCATAGACATGTTGAATATTAGCACTATCATATTGGGGATTTTTATGTAATTTCTGCACAATTTTCTCACTAATGCAAGATATGCCAGCACCCGAATCAAAAAGAGACCTGTACTGTTGATTCTCAATTTGAATAAAGGCTTTAGAATGTTTGTCTAAAGAGGAAACTAGAGAGATAGAGGGTTTGACCTCACAATCATGAGTGATGGTAGAGCACTGTTGTTTAGAGCACTGCCAAGGAGCCTGATACTTAGACGGAGCCATTTTATCAAAAGCACTTAAAATTCAATAGTAACTGAATAAATAAATTGTATTTAACCAATAATAAATATACTGTAAAATCGGGTCCTACTAAACACTGCAAAGTCATACAAAGTCTAGCAAAGTCATACAAAGTCATACAAAGTCAGCTAAAATATGACAAAGTCAGTATAAAGTATGACAAAGGCAGGTAATATAAAATAAAATAACAATTAAAATATGAATTAGAATTAATTATTTAATAAAAACTACTTTTTATGACTTTGTGGTACTAATTTACAGTACACAACCTAATAACGTATGTATACAGTATGACAAAGTCAGTTTACAGTATGACAAAGTCAGTATTAAGTAATACAAAGGCAGGTAAACTATTATTGTAGATGCATAATATTAATAAATGTTTATAAAAATTATAAAATTGTAGTTTTTTTATGAAATATATTTTGATACAAAGTCAAATGAAGTCCGTATCAGGTATGGCAAAGTCAGTATACAGTATGACAAAGTCAGTATTGAGTACGAAAAAGTCGGTATTAAGCATTACAAAAGGCATGTAAAATAATATTATGTATGCATAAAAGCAATTAATGTTAAAAAATTTATCAAACTTTGTTGTTTAAACGAATTCTTGGACATCACATTAAGTCCGCATAAAGTATGACATAGTCATTATGAATTATGACAAAGTCATACAAAGTCAGTATTAAGTATGACAAAGTCATACAAAGTCAGTATAAAGTATGACAAAGTCATACAAAGTCAGTTTTAAGTATGACAAGGCCATAAGTTTTAAGTATGACAAATAGAACAGACTCTTATTTAATTCTACATTATTATAATGCATAGTATTCCCCAGTATTTATTAAGTAAATGTGAAACAAAGTCAGTTGTAACTCCATTAAATCAATACATGCAAAGCCAATTCAAATATTCCAAAATAAATCTTTATAGAGAGTATTTCGTTATAGCTGTACTTTAACATTATGTCTATTATTATTATTATATAGATATCATTGCAACATAAATGTACGAGAATGTAAAAGTCCAGCTACATCCAGGCCACACCACGTGGAGGCACTCTCGCTATGGCCCAAATTTTTTTCTTTTCTTAATTTGGAAATCGCCAAAGTTTCTAAAAATGCCGAAATATATTGCTATTTATTTTATTATTATGAATAATATTTGCCAAATAAAAGAAAGTAACCATGTTTTTTATGTGTATATATTTTTCATTTAGGAAATGTCTACGTCTATATTTATCTTCAGAGCACTGGAATTCACCAAAGTTTCTAAAAAAGCCGAAATAAATTGCTATTTTTTATTATTAAGAATGATATTTGCCAAATAAAAGAAAGTAACCATGTTATTTTTCTGTGCTTTTATAAAAAATATTTTAATGTGTTTATTTTTTTTAGGAAATGTCATCGTGCCAAGATCAACGGAACAGTGGAATAATTAGAAAATATCATTTAACCTGCTTTTAAAGCGGTGCTACTTTCTATACACTTCTGATAACTACAATAACTAAAAGACTACATACAACAACACATATATACAAAAACAATACAATAACAAACATTATATTACAGAACTACATTATACAACGCAACATCTTATTTACATGTACAACTACACTGCACTCACTCTACGGGGTAATAATATGCATGAAGCATATCGTGTGACACACTCTAGTCTAATTTCTCATAGCCCTAACATAACATTTAACACAATATACAGACTATCTACAGAGACGCAGAATTCTCATGTTGTAGACCCAGGAAGTAAAACAAAGTGCGTACCCTACGGGGTAGTAATATGCATAAAGCATATCGTGTGACACACTTGTTTTACTTTCTCTGGGTCCTAGTTGCACGGCATCGTGTGCGCTGATTTGGTTTTTTTGCCAATTTCGGCTCTTTGAAGACGGTATATTTGCCGTCGCTTGAAGTGACCGATTTTTTTTCCGCGCATGATCCGGCCTTCAAAAGTTTGTTAAACAGGCTCTTCTTTTCCTCTTCTGTTTTTGATGTCCAAGCGAGTTTTGTGATTCTCAAATGTGCGTAACGCACGTTCAATGAGAAATTTCCAGTTCCGTAAAGCGATCTTCGTAAATCCACCATTTGGGTTTTTATTAATTCGTACATTTTTTCTATAAGCTCGTCGGTTTTTCTCGGTTCCCAGCCCAGTAAAACTTTCAATCTGTTATTCATTGATTCTGTGTTGTTGTTTGTCCATAATTTATCATCACCGGCTACTACATGGTTTGAGATTTTGTTTTCCACATAACGCTCATAATACTCAATGAAATCGTCGTGTTTTTTGGCTTTCAGAGTTTCTTTTAATAAGACATTTCGCTCATCGAAGGTGGCCGAATCATTCGCAGAAGCCACGCCTTGTGCGCCAAATATTAACGACACAATCTCATTCCGTTCCGCGGCAGATTTTGGTACCTTATCTGTCATTTGTCTTATCAAGTTGTCTTTGATATGCTTGGTGCAGAGCTTTCTCTTGCACCCAGGGAACGCCATGTCGATGGCATTTGTCATAGCCCGCTCATCATCTGTTCCCATTATAAGTTCCAAGTCATTGATTTCAATTCCTAAAACACCCCTGATATGTGAAAAGAAACGATAGTAATTTTGCTCTCGTCCATCCCAGTGCAGCATCATTGGCCCAAGTAGTATGGGTGGATCACCGGAACCTTTTCTCGTCACTTTGTGCGATTTGTATACGGTGGTGGTTACAAAGCACTTACCAAGGGAGAACGTCCGGTCAACGCCGACCACCCCCTCTTTCGATTTTATGAATGACGTGAAGTCAGTGACTTGCTCTTCTGTATAGCAAATGATGGAAGGGATCGGGTTGTCGCGTGAGTGGATAACCTCGGCTACGAAGGGATGTTTGTTGTTAACCATTTGAAAAATTCGAATCAATTCATCCGCGATATTATTTGAAGGGGCATGGTTGCGCTTATCAGATTTTAGTTTTGCCTTTATGTTTTGACACTGTCGTATGTCACGCGGATAATTCACCGATGAATTGTGACTAGGGTCGGTCATTTGCGCATATACGTCACTAGGTTTTTGATGCTCTACCTTTTCCTTGTTTTTTTTTATGATAGAAGGGTCTGTTCGTTCATATGCTGCTGTGGCGGTCTTTGCATTTCCATGCGGTACCTCAGTGTCATCGTATTCTCCGGTATACTCTATGACGGCCACAGCTCTTCCAATGTCGCGACCTTCCACCCAGGTAATTCGTTTTTTGTAGTTTGGCTGTCTTTTCAATGATGTATAATACCTGTGAAACGTAATTATATCTTCAATGAGGGGTTGTGGTTCTATTAACTTTTTTGTTTTTCCGCCTTTTTCGTGAGTTTCTTTGTAAACCAAGTTGTCTTTTACCAAGACTTGACATAAAGTGTTAGATGGGCCTTTACCTTCACCTTTTATAATAAATTTGGTTTTCACACCTCTGGACTTCTTGTAATCCCAGGCACCACAATCATCCCAATATTGTGCTGGTTTCAGATCTGTTTTGCGTTTCATATTCTCCGTATTGTCCATAACGACAAAAACATTTTCCTTTATCCCTGTTGGTACTTTTTCCAGTGCCGGTATATCTCCTACTATTATGTTCATGATTTGTTCGGCGCTGAGCGGCCGGTCATTGGGAAGTTGATGTGTTCCCGGAAGATCTGTCTGTGATTTAACCGAATTGTCATGTATGCTGTCTTGATGCTCGCTGTATGAAGTGTCAACCTCCGTTCCTAACATATCACTTTGATTTTCTTGGACTGTTTCATTTTCCATCGGAACACTGATTTGCTTGGATATCATGGTGTCATTCGCTGCTATAGCTATACTGGATTCATTTTGAATAAATGACTCTTGGAATGAAATCTCTTCATGAGTTTTGCTGGGCGTACTTGTGTTCGTTGGGTTAGATCCGCCCCTCGGCAAAAGAGGGACAAAGTGCTGAGGCTGCCATATCGTTCCTATTTGTGGTCCCATAGAAGTCCACATGATCTTCAAGTTAGGTGAATGCTGACTGTCCTCGTCAGTTTCTCGTGCATGTAGAGTTTGCGTAAGCCATTTCGAAATTTGATCATTAGGACCATTCACTGCAGGATATAATACATCTATATTTCTCTTCAGAGCACTCGCAGCAGCTGCAATAGTCCACTGACTAGAATATTCTCTAGGTTTTGAACACTGTAATGTCGCCGTGTCATATTCAGGGCAAGCATACTGATAGACATCAGCGTAAGGCTGTGAAACATAGTAATGTCGCTGTGTTGCCATTTCTATGCATGTGCGAACTTTTATTTCAGTACTCATGGTTTCATTCGCGCATATAGCGATTGATAGCGCATTGAAAAGACAATCGCCATTTCCACGGGTCAATATCGGTTGCATGTTTTTGCTTTCATTATCCTGTGAGTATGCCAGATATTTTATAGAGCCGTAATCAATGCCTGGACATTCTTCTGTAGTAGGGAAAGTTGAGGTTTTATTCTGTGATGGAATCATGATTTTTTCCCTCTTTGCAATTATCATCAAGTGTTTCATACTATGACACCCAGCCTGAAAGTTTATTATATTATTCGTCAGCTTTTACTATAATAATGTTTTAACAAATTGTATCACAACAGAATTTTTTAAATATATTTTTCTATTTCCTATTAGTACCATTTTGTGCAATTCATGTAAATGAACAAAAGAATAACTTTAAATAATTTGCTTTTAACTTTGCACGCGCGACAGCAAAAAAATATAAGTACACGGATCACAATATTTAAAGTTCGCATTAATAGGTTCCTTGTCCTTCAATAATTATACATTAGCGAGATCATTAAAATGTCAGTTTCTCCGGAGTGGGATCAATAAAATAGCACATCATAATTTTTATCTTAATCACTTAGAATTTTAAAACATGAACACAACTTTTATAGAATTAACCTTAATCTTTTTTAAGAGTTTAAACACTAACAACAAAAATTTTAAAAATTTAAGAATTTGTATACACGGACAGCAAAACTTTTATACCATTTATGATATTGATAAATTATATAAATTTACTTAATATAATTATAATTACTATGTCGGTAAGTGTTTATTAATTAGTTATCAATATTTAATTGCGACATCGATTTCACATCAATTTTCAATAGGTATTACATGCTGACATTCAGAGTGATTAATGCTGACACGTAATTAGTGAAGCTGTGAAATAACAGCTTGTTGTTTTGCTATTTAAAATCGACTGATACACTTTGGCATATGTTACTCATTTTTTGTTTAAATATGTCGTGTTTTCCATACAACATCAGTCAAAGACTAAACATGGCTAAAATCGTACTATTCGGTGACAGCTATATCAGACGTATGCACTACAACTGTGTAGATAAGGAAAGAATGGTCGTTCCTGGCACAGTAAGATGGTACCACAAGGGTGGTCTAAGGTCGGACCGCATGGATCAGCATTTTTATAGAAGAATGCTTAATGAAAAGGCCGCTCTAGCTTTCATAAATCTAGGTGGCAATGACATAACAACAGTGTCTACACCTAATGAGATCTACCAGAGGCTGTGCAGCATTGTTGACGACTTGTATCGATCCGGCGCTAAACAAGTATTTGTAGCAGAGATAATGACAAGAGGAGACTTCAGTAAATGCCCCGGGCTGACCAAGCAAATGTTTGATAGTCAACGCAAAAAAATCAACAAAAAACTTGCTAAAAGGTACAAGAAGAATTTTATTCGATTTGGTGACATCAACTTCCCAAACGATTACGACAAAGACCAGGTACATCTGGACAGCAGAAGTCCTGGAAACAACGGCATTCGAAAATACAAATGCCGTATACAAAGAGTGCTGTGGGGTGCTCAAAAGTGAACGGATCTAGCCCTTTTTAGGGCTATACTTCACAAAAAAGGTCCTTTTCAGGACTAAACAATCAGTCGTGAAAGAAATACTATCACATTGTCACATAATATTTAACTTATTCCCATTATAAGGATAGAGCGGCAGTGAATAGTTTTAAGCGCATAAAAATAATACGTAAACAGTCTTCATGTTATTAATCAATATATTCTCCAGATGATGAATTTGAAACCATCATTATTTAGCTTTGTTGAAAATTACCCAAACCTTTGCTAACTAAAAATAAGGGAATTCAATGACAGTCATAATCTTTTAATTTATGTAGATTCCCATGAAAAACGGATTTTAAGTGTAAGATAACAGTTTTATGTCTTGAACTATAAATCATAAATAAGAAGCGCAGAATCAACTGTTGAAGATTTAATATAGCTCTAGTAAATAGGTAGAATGATGATATCTTGAAATTATTTTTTATTTTCAAACACGTTATTTTTGTATAATAAAATTTAATTTAATTCAGTTGACGTATGTACATTCATGAATTATTCATATATAATTCAAATACTATTAATTTTTAATTTTCTGTTATTTTTACCAGAATAAGACCAAAACGACATATTCAAACATCAATCAAGTACCATGTCATTATCGTTACAGATCATAAAATACAATGTTCTTAGAGATAACAGAGGTGACAATTACAGACCAATAAACTAACTGACACTCAACACGTCAAACATTAATGGGATTAGCGGAAGGCTACACATAATGAAATATTGAAATGTTGCCGTTCAATTTATTAGTGTTTAAATTTAAGTGTTAACTTAACATTTATGAATAATAAATTTGTGTGAAAGTCAGATCCCATTTCTATACAGTACATAATATAATATATACTAGTATTAGTCCAGCCATATGTAAGTCAGTTATATAATTTATAAATAATCTTTACTTTCGAATTTCCTAACACTTGTTCTTTATCAAGAAAAATACAGAAATAATTGTGTTTAAGTGAAATCCATGTTGCAAACGTATTGTTGTTGCAACAATATTGAAAGTAAATTCGAAAGAAAAGAGTGTGTATTATTTATAAATTATTGAAGAACATATACCTGGGCTTATTGACTTAACACTATCACTTACCTCATGCAGTCTGCAAAGGGCGTTTTCGAAACTGTAAGTTCCTTTATCACTTTCACGAATGCACACACTGCACACAAACTTATAATTGTCAGAAAGTTTGGGCAAATCATGTTTGGCATCAAATCCTTCACAACTAGCATGAACCCATTTAACACAAGTAGCACACTGAATTGAACCTTGGTCACAGTTGTTATCACATACAGAACACGGATATTCCTTATCAACTTTAACACGCTTTCTGGGACGGCCAGAAGGCATTGTTGCTGATTAGTGACTGACGGAAGCCCAAAATTATTCTAAAATAATTGTTTAACTAAACTTCCTAAAAACGAAACAATACGCATACGAAACAATATAAGTGTTCACATTTTAGATTTTATGAAAAAAACACTATAACATAACACAACACAATAAATCCAATCCACAATTGCGAAAACATACACAGACTTATATAGTAATGCAATATAATTCCATATACATTTGAATGTCTCTACGAAAATTTGGTCGTCTTATATATACGACACGAGATTTCGTGCAGGTGTCCCTCGTTAAATGCGCTTAATGTTGTTAAATGTCAATTAACCTTTAATTAAGCAGATTGCCGACAAAGGTGCGAACGTTCTGTATTCAATCTCCAAAACATGTGTTTGTCATCAAATGCGAAGTTGTTCTTCACTGACCACTTACCTTAAACACTTACCTTTAATAAAAGATACTGCCGACATAGGTGCGAACGTTCTCTAATTTAATCTCTCCTGTCATTTACTCTCCGACTTGCAGTTTGGTATACACAAAGGGAAATAACGTGATTAAAGACGCTTTGAACTGCAACTACATGCCGTCTTACGTGAAATTGATATTAAGACAATTGAAAAGAAAAAAAAAATGAAATCAACACACACAAAAACTACAGAACGTTCTTTCTTGTAAAGATAAAATAAATTATATAGACACATTTTTATTAAAGTGTACATGACTTTGTTTGGAAATGTGGATCATTGCTCTTGACAATAATCTTTGGAGAACTATAACTGGCTTTGCCACGGAGTTATGATCTTTCAATTAACAAACATCAGTTAAAATTAATATAATATAACTATTTAAATTACTCTTTTGTGAAATTATAGTAATGAAAAAAATGCCTTTTTAAAATCGATATGGAATGGATATTTTAAGGACATTGCTTGACTTTGTCAATTTACAACTGACTTTGTATGCTAATGTGACGCTTTATTTCAATACATAATATTTAAACAGATATATATTTAATTATAACATACTTTTATGCATTTATAATGTTATTTTAACTGACTTTAATCGACATGGAATGAATATTTTAAGGACATAGCTTGACTTTGTCAGTTTACAACTGACTTTGTATGGGAATGTGGCGCTTTATTACAATACATAATATTTAAACAGATATGTATGAACATATATATTTAATTATTACATACGTTTATGCATTTATAATGTTATTTTAACTGACTTTGTATGACTTTGTACTGACTTTGTATGACTTTGTACTGACTTTGTATGACTTTGTATGACTTTGCTAGACTTTGTATGACTTTGCAGTGTTTAGTAGGACCGGTAAAATCAGTAAAACTAACTTTTATCTGGTAAGTGAAAATAACCTTTCAAAATATATGTCTGTTACCAGCTATGTAAATTTAAGTATTGCCTATAATTATTTTTACAAATTTGCAAAACAAAATTATTTCCAGCACTTATAAGGTGTCTTAATTCAAACTTAAGTTCAAACTATCTGTTTGAAAATTAATAAAATGTAACAAATATTGTAAATGTTATACTAAAATAAATAATTTAGGTAACAATAAATTTTCAAATTTATAAAGGCTTGTAAATTTAACTCAAAACTCAAGTTATAAAATAAATACTTTTTATAGAAGAATCTGTAAAATGTGTAAATGCTGTTCTATATGAAATAAATAAATAGATTTTATTTGAACAACTGTTCCCAATATAGGCAAAACAATATAGCACTAAATGTTGAAACTTCACTTACCAACAACTTTTAATTTAGGTTCAAAGCACAGTTTCCACTTTAGAATCTTCTTCTTTCTGGATTCCTTTCTGGCTCCAGTGTCTGGTATGGTTTTCGGCTTCACCGGTTAATTGGTTTGGCTCCCTGGTTAAGATACTGGTTCTTGGTTGCAGGATTTTTAACGTCTCTGCTTTTATAGAAACTTTTAAGTCAGTGATTCACGCATAGTTCCTCAGATTTTCGTTGTATAACTGCCCAATTTGTTTTAACTTCTTTGTTTATTTCTTTGAGAAATGTTCTGTAACTTCTGGTATCAACTTATAAGTTATCATTTGAACTGTGTTTAAACTTCAAGCACTTCTGTATTTAGTTTAAGTCCACTTCTGTGATGTAAGTTATAATCACTTTTTGTTAGTAAAAAACAAATCGTTACCACGAGATTCTCGCACCACAAAGCTGTGACCGTTGGTCGGTGGCCACTAAACGACTGTCCGAGCTTATTAAGCGTTTTGGGGGAAAAACTGGCTCAAGCGGCGCAGCCACCGTTTGGGTCTCTTGGTCACGAGCTCAATCCTGTCCCCAACTATGTACTGGGAACAGGTGAATCAAAACTATAACTCCATTTGTAAGTTCTAAATTCCTTTTTAATTCTGGTGGACTTATCAATATTTAAAGTTATTCTAATATTCCAATTTCACAACGATGAACACATCTAAAGACAAGCACCAAATTTCTAACTTTAAGTTGTTAGCACAATGAAGACTTTTGTATGACTTTACTTGTCGAAAACTTTCTTAAGACTAAAGATACAAACTAAAATTGATATTAAGGTTTTCTAAGACAAAACCCTAAAACATAAATTAACCAATGAAAATTTAAAAGAAAAGTAACATATTATCCAATGAAAAGTTGTGTTACAAAATATGTGAAACCCTTAGCTCAATTTGGAGAGTTTACTTAACAATTTATGATGGCTTCACACTTAATCAACAAAATATGCTGAATTGCTTATACAGCAAATACCAAGTGCAAGCTGCTAAATCCTAAGCAGCTTGGCTTAATTAAATCTTCTTTGATAAGGTGATAACTTGAAAACATTTAATACCTTACTTAAATTAAGATGTTAAGTAACAAATTTCAAAATAGCTAAAATCAATGAATAAGAATTTCTATATTTTAAAATTTAAAATAATTAAATTTCAAAATTATGCAATAAAGAGTTTATTGCCTGAAATACTTGGTTACAAATCTTCAAAGATGTTAGCAGGATCAAACCTTCTAAGATTCTAGTAATTTTAAAGCGATATTTCTGTCATTAATGGATAGGCAAGGACGGCAACTAATGCTAGCTACCAGAAATTAACTCTGGCTTTTTTCATTGTGGACAATACTCTTTTAATGTCAGTTTTCATCGGCACGTGCATCTCGAGTATTTTGAATTTACACAGTCATGGTCTAATGAGGAAGGTTTTCGTAAACGAATCATCATGTTTGTGATAAGAAGAGTTAATACAACACAAATATACAATTTTTTTCATGATACATGTATTTGCAATATTGAAGATTTAGTGCGAAAACGAAAAAACACTGACTAAACTTTTTCTTTTGAGTATATATTAAACAATGTTGGCATAAATTTAACAACAATTCATTTTTTTTAATTTGATTAATTAATGTATATCTGTCATTGCTCAAATTGTAACCAGTGTATAACTTACAGCAGCTGGAAACTTATAAAAGAAATGTCCTACTGGCAGATAGACAGCTTTAAGTATGATGTTGGAAATTTAGTTAAATTTAGTTTAACCCTTTCCTCCATAGATACACCTTTATTGTTTGGGCGAACAGTTCAGATCCAGATCAGCCGGCACATCCGTGCCATCTGATGATCAGAATCTAAACTGTTCGCTTTTGATTTATTAAGTTATTCCAGACCAAAATGCGACCAGTGAAGACTTGATAAGATGGCACGGATGTGCAGGCTGATCTGGATCTACACTGGTTGCACATGAGTAAAAATGCGTATATATGGAGGAAAGGGTTAAAATGTAACTGATATGCTGTTACCTCTCCAGCCCCTTATACCGGTACCATACATGTATTAAAGTGTTTGTTATTGCTGAAAGTGTCTCTTTTTTACACCCAGGGTATCCGAAGCATGAGGACAGTTTTTTGGTGGAATCTGAGGCAGTTATACAGACCTGGACAATAGCCATCAATGAGGTTTGATGCTTTTTCTTGCTAATCCTTCAACTCCATATATTACTGTTTTATTGCATTGTAGATCCAGATCAGCCAGCACATCTATGTCATATGATCTGGATCTGCACTGTTTGCATTTTGATTTATTACGTTATTTCTGACAAAAAATTAAAGTGTAGATCCTTATATGTTTTTTGATTTAGTAAATTATTTCTGACCAATTAGTGAGCAGTGCAGATCCTGATCGCATGGCACAGATATGGATTTATACTGGTTGCACATGAGTATAAATGTATATGTATGGAGTAAAGTATTTAGTATATTCTATTCATTGGTTCATAAACATTTGTTTATCCATGTATCAGGATCTTCATTCAAGTGGCTTAATGTAACATGTTAATTTCAACATCAACAGTTTGGCAATATCTTGCCTTTTTTCAATTTCTTTTATTTTGAAACCTTCGTGATTCCTCTAGAGTAATTTCTATCTAGCGTTTACCATTAGACTATGCCAAGATATACATGTATTGAATCATGAAGAAGATGGGACAGTTTTTCACTAAGACAGGGCTTTTCATCCTTAACAGAGGCCTTACACATAACATAAGCCTGTGTAAGGCCTCTTCCCTATCCAAAAACATAGTATTTTTCACAAATGTGGCAGAGATTCCCAAAATGCTAGGTAAGATGTCCGAAAATGGATCAAAATCTTTTGAAAATTGAAGTCTAAAAATAAAAAGCTTTAAAAACTTAAATTTTAGTTGAAAATACTTATTACTATTCAAATTTTAAATGCGTACCGATGTTTTAATGAATTTTATTTTCCCAAAATAAACAATTATCACACATAAATTCCCAATTTGAAAGGCCAGGCCTCTTCTCAATTTTCTGATGAAAAGCCCTGCAAGATCTTGCTATGGAATGCCATGATATAGAGTCAGTCTGAAATTGAAGAGACATAATGCTATTTTCTTTCAGTATTTACTGGATAGCAAAGACAGACTCCGGCTGGCTGATGTTCTTGACAAGTAAGTCTGTGATTTTTTAGTTCATTAGGGGTGGACCCAGAGGTGGTTCAGTGTTTGAACAGCAGGACTTTGGTTAAAAAAAATGGAGATCATAATATAACTAACCAAAGACTTCCCTAAGCAAACCTGGTTTAACCTACTTTTCTGGTATCTGAAAAGGCACAGTTTCTGATATTTCTTCAATGAATCTAGTTAAATCTAAGAAACAGAACAGGGTGGACTTGGCAAAATTGTCAATTTCTTAATTTTTCAGTGCAGTACATGAACTCCTAAAATAAGTAAAATTTTCTTAGCTTTGTTCATTTCAATAGTTTGGATGAAAATGATTGAGTGTTTACATAACCCCTTACTCCATAGATACAACTTCTGATGTGTGGGCAAACTGTTTAGATCCAGATCATCCAGCACATTCATTAGGTTATTTCTGACTAAGAGGCAGAGATTTGAGACCTAGATCAGATAACACAAATGTGGCAGCAGATCTGGATCTAAACTGGTCACATATGTGATAAACTCTTATATATGGAGAAAAGGGTTAAAATACTATTCTTGGATTGTAATGAATGTACATGTATTTGTTTCAGAGCTGTGGAGTTGTTTTCAGATCGGAAAAAGAAGACAGAATCTTCGTCGGAGGTAAGATTTCTGAATGTTGTTGATTTGTGTATGTGCAAAGTAGGGGCTGTTACATGGGATATGATTTTGTGGGTTTTAATTGACCTTTACTCCATATATACAGATCTTATCAGGTGTGGGACCAGTGTAGATCCAGATCAGCAATCACATCCTTGCCTTCTGATAGGATTTTTGCTTCATTAGGTTATTTCTGACCAAGAAGGAAACAGCTGATCAGGGCTCTCACTAGAGGGAGACTTGGGAGAAGTAGTCTCCCAAAAGTGACCAGACTTCTCCCTTCCTTGAGCTATGGGAGAAGTCATTTTATATAGACTATATAAGGAAAGAATGCTGTTGACTGCAAACTTCTCCGTAAATTATTAAAGTTATGGTAAAACTTCTGGGCTGTTTAAAAAAAAATGGCTGGTTTTGGTTTTCCTGTTATAAAAATGTACAACAAACAGTAACATACATTTTCCTACTTTGCAGAGGTATCTCATCATGCCCTTTAAAGATTTGTAAAGTTTCATCAAAATAGCACCATCCGTTAAAAAAATATTCTAAAATAAAGGGCAAAAAATGTCAGGAGTGTGACAAAAAAGTGTAACACTTTTCAAAATCACATTTTTTCAGACCATTATTTTACAAAAAGCTTGAGTAAAGACAAGTTTTAGTGTTGTTTTAGTTAAAGGTGCATTTATTAGGTATCAAATAATGATAAAATTAAGCATATTATACCTAAAGTAATCAAAATATATGCTACTAAGGCAAGCGTGGTAGATTAGAAAATACCTCAAGAAAATCAATACCTCTTTGCTTTATAAATTTATAGGACTTTTAAGATTAATAGTACATAAGAAATGTTCTGTGTTTCATTAAGTTTCATGTTTCTAGATGCAATAATTATAATATTATTACCTCTATTGAAATTATATTTGTCTGCAGCTCCCTTCAGGGAATGTCAGCTTAATTTGTCAGGAGTGTGACATTATGCACACATTGCAATATTCTGTCAACATATCTTTTACATGAAAACAAGATAATGTATTTTCCTAGAAGTCTATGTCATGTTTTGTCAAATTGTTACAAACAGGAATGGCCTTAGTGAAACATTTTTGAGTTCACTGCACTTATGTGGTTGTCAGGAGTGTGACACACTTTTTCAACAATTAGAATTTTTTATCTTTATGCGATACCACAAGTTCAAAAGCACTTATATTCGATACTTCAACATGTATTTTAACAGAAATGCACATTTGAATAATAAGAAATAGTATTACTTGTATTTTAAGCAAATAAATTAAAATTCTTTGATTTATTTAATATAGGTCAATAAAGCTCCATAAAATTTTTATTCTGCCACATATGGGTATAACTTGATTGATTTTGATCACTGAAAAGACTGTACAAACATATGGACCAACCAGTTTGGACTTTTTATGAACTTAAATTCTTTACATTTTTTTCACTTCACTTGCCATTTTTCAAATGACAATATCTCAGCAACCAGTTGACCGATTTCAAAAATCTTTCAGTTTTGTATTCAGTTTCAATAAGCAAATATTTCAGAATAACAAGTTTCGAATATGAACGAACTTTAATATTTCACTATTTTTTCACTTTTCCAGCCATTTTTTTTGAAACAGCCCTTCTCCCTGATTTGCAAGTCTAGTGAGAGCCCTGGCTGATGTAGATCTACACTTGTCGCACATGTGTAAAAGGTGTATGTGTGGAGTAAAGGGAAAATAAAGTCTGAAAAAATGTATAAAGTAGTTGATTGTGAATTATGTAGCAGATATAATATATCTTTAGCTGCTGAGTGTACATATGCAACATTTCCAAGGATAAATCAGGGATTTCAATGGCACTGAGAATTTTAAGGGGTCATAATCAGATCATTGTGATTCATGTCTTGTATTCAGTGAACTTTAAAACTGATCACATTGTTTTTCACTTCTTTATAATTTATTTTTAAATGTCGAATAAATATTAATTTTATAATTAAATTGTATATTATACACAATATTTATCTTTTTTCTTCATCTAAACTGTTTACCTATGTGATAAAAACTTTATCGATGGAGTGAAGGGTAAATATCCACATACTGTTGTAGGAAGAAGAGATTGATGAGGATGAAGAGGAACCAGCCAATAATGTAAGTCTCTTTTTATTTTGTCTCGGCTATGCTGATTAACCCTTTAATTGTGAAGCACTGCATTTGCCACAATTGTGACCAGTGAAGACCCCGATCAGCCTGTTTTATTCACTTAACCCTTTCCGCCATATAAAATGCTCCTTTATTTCATGGTACAACAGTGTAGATTCAGATCAACCACCACACCCGTGGCATCTGATCAGGATCTACACTGTTCTCCTTTAGATTCATTCAGACCAAGTAGTTTGCAGTTTAGATCCTGCTCAGATGGCATGAATGTGCCAGCTGATCTGAATCTACTCTGTTCGCACATGCAATAAAACCCTTTTTATAGAGTAAAGGGTTCATCTGTTACATGCCAAGCACCCCCTTTGCCACTTTTGACCAGTGTAGACCCAGGATTAGCCTGTTTCCTTTCAGGTTATAAATTTAGTTTAAAAGTTTCTGTAAATTAACACAACTTACATCCCTACAAAAAATGCATAGACTTGCTTAGAAAACAGATTCTTTCTGCTTCTTTTATTAATATCACTAAGAATGTTTTTTTCTTCCCATGAAATGTATACTAGCCAATAGCAACAACACCAGGGCCAAAGATCATAAAACTAAATCTGGAAACCAGTCTCAAATCTCAAGCATCTGATTGGCTGAAAAAGCAACTGGTAACCATTTCAGCCAATCAGATGCTTGTGATTTGAGACTGATCTCCAATCTTAGTTTATGATCAATCATATTTAGGCCCAGGTTATTTAACACATGTAAAAGTTAAAAAAAATTGTAATTGATGTATTGGTAAGCATGTGATAGAAGCTAAATAATATTTGATGTGTGATGTCTTATTTTACAGAGCTTAGACCTAGATGATGATGATACATTTACAACAGCCTGGGACCTAAAAGTAGCTAGGAAAAAGGTACAGTTCAAATCACATTTGATTAACCCTTCCCCCCATATATACGCATTTGTGACCAGTGAAGATCCAGATCAGCCGGCACATCTGTGCCCCTGAGTGGTAAACAGGTTTGACTATTTGCAGTTTTCCCCTCAAATTTACCTAACAGATTTTCTTTATTACTCTTCAAGAGGTGAAATTTTCCCCCATACATTACTGGGCATGGGTTCCTTCTCCTGGCAGTGCAAACCCCAGCATCAACATGCGTGACTGCCATCATTTTATTTATGGAAGTTGATCATCATAATTTTTATTTTGGTAGTTATCTGTCAATATATATATATATATATTTGTAAAAAATATGTTGGCGGTTCATCGAGTTAAAGTAAATGAAGTCTTCAGATTTTGTTTCTTCCTTAATTTAAGAGAGGTAATTAAAAAAAACATTTGAGTAAATGTGTCTACTCAATTTTAATCATTTGACTAATTTTGTGGAAATATACTGTAGCACAATCTGCTGATGTTTTTTGACAGTCAAGAAATGAGAGAGCATAATTTTAGTTTTTTAAACAAGTTGTCATTGTATTCAAATGTTTGTTGGTAGCCTTTTTTATTCAAATAACTCGCTTCAATGAAAAATTTCTCTGCAGATGAGATGGTCCAAAAAGGAACCAGTTTACAGAGAAATAATGAAAAGAAGAAAGCTAGAACAAGGTAATTATAACCTTTTATTCCATGGATAAAGCTTTTTCTCCATATGCAACTAGTTTTGTGCAGTCTGATGAGGATCTATGCAAGTTGCTTTAAGGTTTATTTAAGGAATGATTCTTATTTTGGTGCGGTTCATGCAGATTGGACATGCACACGAGAGCTGGCATATCCATAAAGCGCGCTAGCGCTTTATGGTAAATTTGCCAGCTCTCACGTGCACGTCCAATCTGCATGAACCGCACCAAAATAAGAATTATTACTTATATTTACATTTTATTCATTTTTTCTTTAAACAAACTTAAGTCGAACGCTTTCAAAAATTAGTATTAAGTGAAAAGGGGGAGTAATAAGTGAGAGTTTTCAATAGTAACAGCCATTACGTTACTGACGTCATTACGGGTCATGCGGTTCATGCAAAATGAACCGAATGTTTTTAAACGAAGAAATCAATAGGAATGTAAATATTAGAGTTTTTACTGAACAAGAAACACCCAGTGTATAATTATCCTGATCAGATTGCATGGATCTGCTAGCTTTTTTGGATGTACAATGATTGCATGTGTTATTAAAGGTGTACATTGATGGAATGGGTTAAAATTCAAATTCTTAAAATGATAAAAATTTTATTTCCTATTTCACAAATAAGCCTCAAAGAATTTGAGAAAATTTGAAAAAAAGAAGATCAAAATGAAAAATAGAACAAACTTTTTTTTCAATGTAAAGTGGGACTTGCTTTCTACTTGTCTCATTTATGGGTGGTGACAAAAAGTACTGGGTATTTTAATTTGGTTTCCAAAAAACATATAACTAAGTGTACAACCCAAGCTATGTTTAACAGCCCCTATCTGAAAGAGGGGGCATATAGGTTAGCCCTTGTCAGTCCATCCATCTCTCTGTCCATCTTGCCCATTTGTCCGAAACTTGTATCACATATAACTCAAAATGTATGAGACCTGCAATTATGAAACTTAACAGGTATGTTGACCACCATGTGTAGTTGTGCACTTGGTGTTTCATTTCTGCCTTAGCCAGTTGAGACCTGAGTAATGGCCCCTTATGCATTTCAATGTACAGTCAAACCTCTATAATTCAAACTTTGATAATTCAAACACCGTAGATATTTCGAACTTGTATCTCAGTCCCGGCAAAACGACTATATACCTAATATGCATTAACCTTTAATAATTCGAACACCCGATATTTTGAACTTTGAACTCAAAGTCCAGTCCATCCTTTTGATTTTCTATTAATTTCACTCTTAATAATTTGAACTCGAAATTTATCGCTCAGAATTATGACACATAAAACCATTCGCCATTTCAGCCAATCAGATGCTTGAGATTTGAGAGTGGTTTCCATTCTCAGGTTTTTAATCTTAAGCACTGAACTTCCAAAATCAAAATAAGTTATCATATGTTATGTTGTTTTGTGTGTGTAGGCTACGAGTTAAACAACAAGACAAACCAGCAGATCTTCACCAGTAACGCTGCATCAGGGATCCTCACCAATGATCTCATCAAGATTATGGAGTGTGAAGAGGTACGTGATATATTCCATTGTTTCTCACAGTAGAGATAACTAGTAAAGTCACCATAAAACAAAAGTTACCACTCTGGTTATTACAACTGGTCTAAACTGATTTATAAAATAAGAACTGCTTCATTTGTGTTTAGTATGTAACTAATGATAGATTTAATAACAAGCAAGATTATAATGCTTTCACAGTTGTCACCTATGAGCTTAATATGTTTTTTAACGAATTTCCAGAGTGCTGAATAATTTTTGTATGATGACCAACTAAACTGTAGTGTCTATTTTTTAAGACGTCTTTGAGATCTTTCAGTATTTTAGTAAATTCTTCGGTATGAAGAGTGATAGACAGCTTTTAAAATGTTATCCTGTCAACTTGAACGAAGTTTCATTCTCGAGGATTTGATTATTTTTCTCAGATATTTACCTTTTTACTTTTGGCAGCAGAAAAAGTGGTAACAAGACGGTGAATTATTAAAAATTTTAAGGTTTAAAGTTGGTATACATTTATTCATTTTAAGAAAATGTAGAATGGTTTTGAATAATATACAATACTTATACACATTACTTATAAATAGGCATGAGACGTGTTTCCTTCATCAGCATGAAGTCATAAATTTGAGATAGAAAGTTAATTGTTGTATATTTCTATCTGCTTGCAGACCTGCGGATTTTCTGCTGAGCCAATAGACGATAATATTTATCACTGGAGGGTACGGCTGAGAAAATTTGATCCTAAAAGGTGAGGCTAATTCCAGAACTCTGTCATAATTCATACCTGAAATTTCTTTTTGTTTCATCATGGAATTTTTGATTGCCAAAACGCAGTAATCTGTTATAGGTCTTGGTGTTGGTGACTCTAAGACTATTTTTAAAATTCATATTGAGAATTCTAAAAACAGCTCAAGTTTTTCTTGCTAAAAATACTGTATTGCAATAAAAAATTACATACTGGATGCTTAAATCTTTACTCCACATGTACACTTCATATCACATGCTCTCTGTGCAGACCCAGATCAGCATAAACATCTATGCAATCTAGGATCCACAGTTCACTTTTAGATTTACCAGTATTAACCCTTTCCTGTACAAATACATCTTTATTGCTAGGGCGAACAGTTTAGATCCAGATCAGCCAGCACATCCTTGACGTCTGATCAGGATCTAAACTGTTGGCTTTTTGATTCATTAGGTTATTCATGACCAAAATGCGACACAGTTAGTTAAGACATCATTTGGTAATTGGTAGACGAAATATCAAAGAAAAATAGATTATCATAAAGAAATTGGAAACATTTTAACAAGGCTACCTATCGACAAGCGGCGCACGTCGCAACGTCATTACAATGCTCACACTGCATACCGTTACTCCTTCCTGAAGAACTCTTCAGCATGATTGATACACTCACGGTGTCTGATCTCCCGACTATTAAATAAATTAATGTAACACTCTGTTGGAAGACTTTTGTTAAAGGCCAAGCTTTCTGATCTCGTCGCAGATCTCAAATTTGCGACCTATGAGCCCGAAAGTACACAACGTCTACGGGAGCGAGTTCTGGCGAGAACGGGGGATGACGGATTCCGAGTATTATTTCCGTTTCACCATGCGAAAACTTTCCGTGCCACTTTTCTATACCAGCGCTCTAGATATGAGGATGCATTTAACTTGTTTTTATTAGCTCACCTGTCACGAAGTGACAAGGTGAGCTTTTGTGACCGCCTGATGTCCGTCGTCAACAATTGCTTCAATCGACTTCTTCTCTGAAACGGCTTGGCCAATTTTGATGAAACTTCACAGGAATAATGCTTAGATGATGCCCTTTCAAAATTGTTCAAAAAATGGAATTCCAAGCAGAACTCTGGTTGCCATGGCAACCTAAAGGAAAAACTTTAAAAATCTTCTTCTCTGAAACCACAAGGCATAGAGCTTAAATATTTGGCATTTAGCACCCTCTAGTGGAACTCTACAAAGATTGTTCAAATTATTTCCCTGGGGTCAAAGTTGGCCCCGTCCCAGGGGTCACTTCATTTAACATAGACTTATATAGGAAACACTTTAAAAATCTTCTTGTCTGAAACCACAAGGCCTAGAGCTTAGATATTTGGCATTTAGCACCCTCTAGTGGAACTCTACAAAGATTGTTCAAATTATTTTCCTGGGGTCAAAATTGGCCCCGCCCCAGGGGTCACTTCATTTTACAAAGACATATATAGGAAAAACTTTAAAAATCTTCTTGTCTGAAACCACAAGGCCTAGAGCTAAGATATTTGGCATTTAGCACACTCTAGTGGAACTCTACAAAGATTGTTCAAATTATTTCCCTGGGGTCAAAATTGGCCCCGCCACAGGGGTCACTTCATTTTACAAAGACTTAAATAGGAAAAACTTTAAAAATCTTCTTGTCTGAAACCACAAGGCCTAGAGCTTAGATATTTGGCATATAGCACCCTCTTGTGGAACTCTACAAAGATTGTTCAAATTTTTCCCTGGGGTCAAAATTGGCCCCGCCCCAGGGGTCACTTCATTTTACATAGATTTATATAGGAAAAACTTTAAAAAATCTTCTTGTCTGAAACCACAAGGCCTAGAGCTTAGATATTTGGCATTTAGCACACTCTAGTGGAACTCTACAAAGATTGTTCAAATTATTTCCCTGGGGTCAAAATTGGCCCCGCCCCAGGGGTCACTTCATTTTACAAAGACATATAGGAAAAACTTTAAAAATCTTCTTGTCTGAAACCACAAGGCCTAGAGCTTAGATATTTGGCATTTAGCACCCTCTTGTGGAACTCTACAAAGATTATTTAAATTATTTCCCTGGGGTCAAAATTGGCCCGGCCCCAGGGGTCACTTCATTTTACATAGACTTATAAAGGAAATCTTTAAAAATCTTCTTCTCACAAACCACAATGCATACAGCTTAGATATTTGGTAAGTAGCATTGTCTAATGGATGTCTACTAAATTTGTTCACATTATGTCCCCTGGGCCAAAATCCGCTACGCCCTAGGGTTCTCTTGGTTTACATATAAATATATAGGAAAAACATGAAAATCATTTTTTCTCCAAAACTAATAGGACTAGATCTTAGATATTTGGTGCTGAGTATTGTGTAGAGACCCTTTAACAACATTGTTTAAATGTTGGCCCAGGGGTCAATATTTGCCCCGCCCTGGGGGCTCTCAATTTGTAAAAAAGGCAATTTTTAAAATCTTTTTACTGGAAACCTCATGCCTTAAGCTTAGATATTTGGTATGTAGCCTTGTCTAGTGGATTTTTACCAAGTTTGTTCAAATTATGTCCCCTGGGCCAAAATTGGCCATGCCCTGGGGTTCTCTTAGTTTACATAAATAATCGTTTTTCTCTGAAACTAATGCGACTATGACTGGCCTCGGATATTTCCTGTTGAGTATTGTGAAGAGACCCTTTACCAGCATTATTTAAATGTTGGCTCTGGGGTAAAACTGAGAGTACTTTTGTACTCAGGTGAGCGACCCAGGGCCCTAAGGGCCCTCTTGTTCCTTAAGCGCATCTTTTGGCGTCAATTCGCTTTATCACAATATTGGTTGATCAAAATGTGCGCCGCGGCTTCTTCAAACGTCACGATTTTTGTTAGAAGTTAATATTTACTCGTTAGCATTAAAGAAGCACTAATCTTATACAAATTATGGCAACTTTTTGAAACTTTGCGGATTGATTTCAGAATGATAACCAATTAAGGTAACATAAACAAGTTGCGGCTGAAATGGCACTGTGTAATGTATTAACTGTTAAAAGTAAATTATTATGTCTCCCACCACGTAGTGGTGTGGGAGACATTTTGATTTGCTCCTGTCTGTCCGTCTGTCCGTCTGTCTGTCACACTTGTCCGCTCTCTAAGTCAAACAGTTTTCATCGGATCATCACCAAACTTCATCAAAATGTTAGTGGCCATAATATCTCGATCAAGTTCGATAACCAGCCATATTGCCCAAGGAATCTCAGAATTATGGCCCTTGAATTATCAAAAATAAGTTGTTTGAGGCTTGTCCACTCTGTAACTTGAACAGTTATCATCTGATCTTCACCATACTTTATGAAAATGTTTGTGGCCATAATATCTCGGCCAAGTTCGATAACCAGCCGTATTGCCCCAGTCATGTCGGATTTATGGCCCTTGAATTATCCAAAATTGGCTGTTTAAGCCTTGTCTGCTATGTAACTGAAATATTCATCAACTGATTTTCAATAAACATTATGATAATGTGTGTGGCCTTAATATCTCTGCCAAGTTTGAAAACCAGCCACTTTGCACCAGGCATATCAGATTTATGGCCCTTTGATTTATCCGAAATTAGCCTTTTAAACATGTCACTAACCTGGTTCATCTCTCAAAGTCAGATAGTTTTCATTGTATCTTCACCAAAGTTTATCAAAATGTTGATGGCTATAATATCTTAACCATTAGTGGCCATAATATCTCGATCAAGTTCGATAACCAGCCATATTGCCCAAGGAATCTCAGAATTATGGCCCTTGAATTATCAAAAATAAGTTGTTTGAGGCTTGTCCACTCTGTAACTTGAACAGTTATCATCTGATCTTCACCATACTTTATGAAAATGTTTGTGGCCATAATATCTCGGCCAAGTTCGATAACCAGCCGTATTGCCCCAGTCATGTCGGATTTATGGCCCTTGAATTATCCAAAATTGGCTGTTTAAGCCTTGTCTGCTATGTAACTGAAATATTCATCAACTGATTTTCAATAAACATTATGATAATGTGTGTGGCCTTAATATCTTGGCCAAGTTCGAAAACCAGCCACTTTGCACCAGGCATATCAGATTTATTGCCCTTTGATTTATCCGAAATTAGCCTTTTAAACATGTCACTAACCTGGTTCATCTCTCAAAGTCAGATAGTTTTCATTGTATCTTCACCAAAGTTTATCAAAATGTTGATGGCTATAATATCTTAACCAGGCTATAAAGTCATCGATATTGCTTGAGGCACTTCAGGATTATGGCCCTTGAATTGTTTAAAAAAAAATCTTCACTTGCTGTCGCTTATAGCCATGAATAAATTACCAATTCACCAAAGATGTTGCAATTTATTCATGGGTAAATATCTCGGACAATTTGGAACTCCGCTGAAGTTTTGTTCAGAAATGTCCAGGAACGCTCAGCTGTTGCTTCAAAATTCAGAAACAGCAGCAAACATTGTTGTTGGTGATTTCAATGTAAACATTGTTTGTGACAAAAATAATCTCCTCCATAAAGAAATGGCTGCTTTGAATTATAAACAACTTATAACACAGCCTACTACAGCTGGCAGGACCATTATTGACCATATCTATGTGAACAATGTAGAATGTGTATCCAGTGGAGTAATACCAACATACTATAGCTATCATGACATTACATACATTGCATTATGAGAAAGTACTGTGCTAAGCAGCTATAAAGGTATTTCTTACACTGTTTAAGTTTTCATTTTACAATATCTGTTCCATACTCATGATTTGGTTTTTCTCTCATTTTCTGCTATTTTTATTATATGATGTTCACCAAATGCTATAATTATCTGTGTAATAAAAAAACAGCCGCTTTGACCCCGGCACATAAGACTTATGGCCCATTTATTTATTTACAATTGGCCTTGATAGCCTTGTACACTCACTCTCATGGTCTTTTTTCAGTGCATCTTCACTGATATATCAAAATGTTAATGACAACAAGTTTGACAACCAGCCACATTGACCCTGGCACTTCAGGATTATGGCCCATCAGAAATTGAAACTTATGTTTTTCCTGATCCTCCAAAAATTTGTGACATTGTTTATGACTAATATTGCACAGAACTTCCATATGCCCTTTTAATAAATTGCCATCTTTATATTCACTTCACCAGTTTTATCCTGTGCATCATCAAAGATGATGCCTTTGTGGGAGACATGTGCTTTTCCCAAAAGCAGTTCTAGTTGAATTCCAAATCATGTCGCATTGTGATGCGCGCCGCCAATCCATATCACTGTTTAATATAATGTATGTAATTTCTTTATTTAAGTAGATTTTTCTTTGAAACTCAGCATACTTGTTACCGAATGTTGTCTTAACTAACTGTGAAATTTGCTAAAAGATATATTTAGTTGTTTTATTTTTATTCAAAAAGTCTACGATTTATTGGGACAACCCTCGTATATCAAGGAAAGGGTTAAGTAGTTACTGCTGATTAAGAAGTGAACAGTGTAATTCCTGATCAGCCTGCACATAAGTGAAGGCTGATCTGGATCTACATTGGTCACCCATGGATTATCAGCAATAATTCATTGAGTAAAGGGTTATAAAGCTTTAAACATTTTGTACAGTTCATGGAAATAAAAAAACAATAAATCTGCAATAATAACATTTTGAAGTTTATTTCAAATTTTGGTATACATGTACAAAAACTTTTTTTAACATTTGAAAAATTGATTTTAAGGATATCAGTAAATCAGTAATAATTATGATGGAAGAGAAGTCCATAAAGAGCAGTATAAAGAGCAGTTTTCAGGTTGTTTTTTTTAAAAACATTTCTATGACTGAATATAGAAATACATAAAGTTGCATTCTGGATTTTAAAATATCAAGTCTGACTGAACTTTACAGTTAATTATATTGCTGCAGATCTAATTATTGCTTAGTACATGTAAGAGCCTTAAGAAAGATTATCATTTAAGTAAAGATACTGGTTTTCCTTGCTCGACCATCAACTTTTGTACTTGGACAAACCAAAATGTTTAAATATAGAAGTCTTCTTTATCTGGAATATATATTCATCATGTTTGCTTTTTATCATACAAAGATTTTTCTTTCAGTGATCTTGCGCATGACCTGGAAGAAATTATGAGAAGACATGGTTATAACTACATAGAAATGGAAATGGTATATTAAATATTCCTTGAGTATTGTATGATTTTGACCCTATCTGAAATAGTGTAATAAGTAAGTTCAAAGTTCATTGAGCTGTGGCAGAAATTAATCAGATCAGGTTCCTGATCACATCAGGGTACACTCATGTAAGACGTCACAGATGTTTATGCTGATCTGGGTTTACATTTGAAGTATTTGTGTTTGCACTTTGTATTAATATATTGTACTTTCGTGCATTGTACATTGGGTCAATTAATACAAAAGTGGTAAAATTAGGCAATTAAAATAATGAGTTGTTGTTATATTACATTTAAAATTTAAATAAAAGTGTACTTTCTCAGTCAATTCTAGTATCATGAAATAAATGTATTTGATTATTGGCTAATTTGATATAGGCAGTTTTCCAAATACTGGGCATATTCTTCATTTCAGATGTTTGAGATAGACCTTTTCCCATTTTATCCACCACTTGTTAAAGTCCTACGACCAAGGTTACAGGTATTTAATTATATTACAGAAATTCTTGTTTTAACCTATTTAATATTTTTTAATGATTTGTTGTGTGTAAATCGAAACTTTTATTGATTGAAAGATCATTTCTGCAAATTTTGCAAGTCATTTACTTATTTTAAAATATATTTAAGTTCCTTCATAACTTTGGGTAATAATCAAAACCATCAACACACTGTATCCCTTGTAATAAGTACTACAGATTTGTCAAGAGTGATTATAATTGTAAAATATCGATAATTTCTTTAAGTTCAGCTTGAGTGCCAAAACCATGATCAATGTAGTTTATAGGTGGCAGAATTTCATCAGCTCAAATTTAGCTACATATTTTCTCTTTGATGATGTTGTTTTCAAAATAAAATATTTTGTCTGTGATATGAGATGAGTTTTAACAAAGTGTATAGTTATTTTGACACATTAACAGGGTTGTATGATGCAAAGAATCACAAACATAGAGTTCCTACAGTTGTCGTACTGGTCCCCGACAAAGGACATGAAGTCTGTGATTGAGGGCATACAGGACTTCATGCAGAGATGGGCCCAGATCGATGTAGAACATGACAGAAATGATCTCAGCAGATGTCCTTATCTCGACATAGAACATTATCTGCTCACCTTGGCACAGGTTTGTAATATGTATATCTATAAAAAAATCATGCTAACCCTTTACTCCATGAATATGTGTTAATTCACATGGTTTTATCACATGTGCAAACAGTGTAAATCCATGGCAGTGGCCACATCTAAGCCATCTGGGTTGAAGGTTATAAAGCTGAGACTGGTTTCCATGCTCAGCTTTATAACCTTGGGCACTGGTCTGAATCTACACTGTTCACTTACAGGTCAGAAATAATGTTCTTAAATCTAAAAGTGAAAAGCGTAGAACCTGAACAGACTGTACTTCAACCTAATGATTGTTCTCTTAGATTGACTTTTTCATCTAGCCCAAGCCACACAGTAACATATAGCATTTTAAAATATGGCTGCTTGTCAATTAAACTATAACAGGGAAATTAAAAAAAATCAAAATGAAAGATAACAAAAAAAGAGAAAACTGGCAATTTCACAAAAAATCTTCCTTAATTAATTGGGCTTTAACAAGTGAAAAAATGCGTATAATATGCCGAGTAACTGTTTCAAACATGTTGTTTTGTAGGTGAGTGAAGTAAGTCCACGGGCCAACGATAAATACACCCTGGATGAAGACAAGATACAGGAACTGAAGACACAGGCCAAAGTCCAGGTAAATACAGCTGGTTTGCTCTTATCTGCAAGCTGAAGTTTTGCTGTGTTTTTTTGTTTGAACCAGATGTTGCATGCCAGAGGCAGTAGTTTCAGGGCCCAAGATTATAAAACTAGTTGTAGACCAGTCTAAAATCTCAAGCATCTGATTGGCTGAAATGGCGACCAGTGGCCATTTCAGTCAATCAGATGCTTGTGATTTGAGACTGGTCTGCTGATTTAGTTTTACTACACATTTTGATTTCAATTAGATTTTGAACCAGCAAGCAACCTTGGTAAACATCAGTTGCACTGCAACATTTCAACAGAAGTCAATAATGTTATATGTCGTAGGACACTTCTGTTAGAATTCTGCTCCAGTCTGCGTTCAACAAGGTTTTGCTGTCAATTTTTTGTCACTGTGTGTTGATTCTTCAGGAACTGAAAAGTTCTTTTTCTAAAGATATGAATGGTACATGTAGCATTGAAGCATTAAAAAATGTGTGGCTTAAAGGGAAGCAACCTGAAGGCATGATTAACTATGAACAGCATTCTGTCAATTAAACTTTCCCGCTACTTTTCAAAGGAAATATCTGTCGTGACACCACATGTTTGATGGTTTGGTTGCAAGCCAAAATCTAACCGAAATCGAGATTTGTAGTATAATCTTGGGCGCTGGTTTCTAGGAATGTTGTAGAGAAATTATCCAAGCATTCACCAGGCAATACAGGCAGATATTAGTTGATAAAATTTACCACATTTGGTTGTTTTATTAGTTGCTAAATCAGACCCCATCTTTTAACCAACTGTTTGGAAATGAAAAGTCAGATCAGAAACTGTTTGAAAACATCCATTCCCATGTTGTACAGAATACATGTACCATGGTATCATAATATTTCACAAAGACAAATTTTTGCGCAAAAAATAAAAGTGACATTTTCTCTTGGACATAAGCACAATTCTTTGCATTATTCTCATAAGAAAGATCTACCATGATTTAGTTTTATGTTTTTTTTTTAATACACATAATTTTAATTTGTGTAAAATACACGAAAATTATTTCTGCATGAAAACAGTGTAACTGTAATACATGTGACAGAGAAGAAAGCACTGCTTTTGTTTATCTATTTAATAACTGTCCAGTGTTCCTACATAGAATTCACTTTTTTTCAGTGTAATACAGTAAAGACGGACAAAAAGAAGGATGAGTTCTGGGCTCGAGGTGTAGGCTATGGGAACCATAACAGACCAGACTGGGACGTTAATGCTTACCTGGCTGCAAAAAAAGAGAAAGACAACAAAGTAATATAAGCTTTATTAACCCTTTCCTTTAAATATGCACGCCTTTTAGTGTGTGTTTGACCAGTGTAGATCCACATACAGATGTGTCTGCGGATCGGGATCTATACTGTTTGCATTTGCATAAAGTTGTATATATGGAGGAAAATGTTGATTTACCAATCACTGATTGATAACTGATCAAGTGATTGGTGTGAATAAGTGATCAGTATTTTTTGTATAAGATTTCTTTAATGTGTTTAATTCTTAGAATGTTTGGGGAAATTTTAATTCTTTTGATGAAAAGTTGGAGTAATGGTTACATACAGAAATAATTTGAAAAAAAAGTTAAATGGGAAAAGAAGATGGAAATGTTACATTGAAAGTTGCTGAACACAAATGAAAATTTAAAATTTAGCAGGCTTCGTTTGATATGCTGTCATAGAAATATCAATTTTGTACTACCCTAGGTTAAATGCAATTCCAGTATTGAACGCATTTTTTAAACTAAGTGCAAATTTGTAACCTTGTATTCATTGTGTTATATTGTATTCCATCACAAAAAGTATAATTTTTTATGGTGCCATAATTGTTTTTCCCTAAAGAGGATAACAATGGGTAAATGAAGAACAAAATTTTGACATGGACAGAAATTATTATAATATT
Organism: Corbicula japonica; assembly: GCA_038501625.1. NCBI lineage: Eukaryota > Metazoa > Mollusca > Bivalvia > Venerida > Cyrenidae > Corbicula > Corbicula japonica. The sequence goes on along the minus strand of JAZAYU010000065.1, from coordinate 1,805,793 downwards.
CAATTCTAATTCTGTGGATCACCGAAAAACTTAGCAGAAAAAATACACCACAAAACATGTCCAAATGAATGGCTGAACAAGCACATGAAGGATAGTACCATATGATTGTATGTGCTTTTGAGGAATCAATTAACCCTTTCCTGTATAGATACACCTTTATTGCTAGAGCAAACAGTTTAGATCTAGATCAGCTTGCACATCCATGCCGGCTGATCAGGATCTAAACTGTTCGCTTTTTGATTCATTAGGTTATTCCTGACCAAAATGCGACTAGTGCAGATCCTGATCAGATGGCACAGATGTGCCAGCTGATCTGGATCTACACTGATTGCACATGCGTAAAAATGCGTATATATCAAGGAAAGGGTTAAGATCTTGTATGATAAGCTTTTTTCTATCCCATAACTCTTGTTGTTTATCAATCTTTGTAAAAAACTTCAAATAATTGGAACAAAGTTTTAAATAGTAGACTTTTTACCATGAAAATGTAAAAGGGCATTATGTTCTTGGTTCTTTTAGATCGAGTCAGCCTTGCGAGAGATATTATCGGAGCTTAAGAAGTTGCCGACAACTGTATCATTAACGAGTGCTCAGCTGCAGGCAGACCGGGACTGTGCAGGGACCAGTAGTGTGTCAGATAACCAGGCCGGAGGGGACTACACTACTGACATGTTCACTGTGTTAGAGGGATCTGCCCTGGTTCCATTCATGGAGGTGACGTCAAGATATAATTTATAAAATCCTGAAGAGATTTTTTGTCCTGACAGATTGGTTATTAACCCTTTCTTGGATATATACACATTTTTACTCATTTGTGGCCATGGTATATCCAGACCAGCCGGAACATCTGTGCGATCTGATCTGGATCTGCACTGGTCGCATTTTGGTCAGAAATAACCTAATGAATCAAATTTTAAAGGTGAACAGTTGAGATCCTGATCAGATGGCATGGATGTGCCGGCTGATCTGGATCTAAACTGTTCGCCCTAGCACTAAAGGTGTATCTATACAGGAAAGGGTTAATACAGTAATGTTTAAAATTTTGTGGGGGACTACTTCCATTTGGATGTCACTCATGTGTTTGTAACCACCAGATCAATCATTTGATGGGGCAAATACCAGAACATACTAAATAACAAGATAAGTCATCCATGCCAAAAATATATGATTCCTGTCTATGACATCTAAAAGATCAATTTAGATGTGTGTATGTGTGTATTGGACAAGAAAAGAAATAACATGGAGTGGAAAATGAAAGTACAGTGTTGATAGAATGAAAATGAAAATTTAAGGGAATGTGAACAAATCATACATACAATATAGAGCAAACATCAAAACCTTCTGTGAACAAACACACCTCATAAAATAAGATGAAGCAGATTGGTAATCTCCCAGACATATGCATGAAAGCTGCATTTTGTTTCACATATCTCGACTTTAGTGTATTCTGTTTGCAGGTTCATTTGAAAGAGAACACGTTTCTGGAGATAAGCAGACACTCTGCTGTAAGTAGACTGTACTTAATTGTTAAATTAAAACTAATAAATCTGTAGAGTAGCTCTAGATCTTTGGACTGCTTTACAAGACAACCTCTTATATCAGCACCAGTTCTTGTTAAATGAAATTTGTATTGTGGGTCTGTGTCATGTACAGTCTGTGTCATTAACAGATTATGTCATGTGCATACTGTGTCATGTACAGACTGTTTCATGTACAGACTGTCATGTACAGACTGTGTCATGTTCAGTCTGCATTATGTACAGTCTGTGTCATGTACAGACTGTGTCATGTACAGACTGTGTCATGTACAGACTGTGTCATGTACAGTCTGTGTCATGTACAGACTGTGTCATGTACAGACTGTGTCATGTACAGACTGTGCCATGTACAGACTGTGTCATGTACAGACTGTGTCATTTACAGACTGTGTCATGTACAGACTGTGTCATGTACAGTCTGTGTCATGTACAGACTGTGTCATGTACAGACTGTGTCATGTACAGTCTGTGTCATGTACAGACTGTGTCATGTACAGACTGTGTCATGTACAGTCTGTGTCATGTACAGATTGTGTCATGTACAGACTGTGACATGTATGTGTACAATCTCGATCTGCCGATTCTTAGTTTATTTTTCATTTCCATTCTCATACTATATTATAATGTATTATCTTTAGAAATACAAGTTTATCCTGTGGGTTCTAAACATTTATGAAGTAACTACATTAAAATTAATAAAAATTAGATTGTACCACTTCCAGACTTCAAAGTCATGGATAAAGAATTTTTTATTCAAATTTCTTACATATATCAGCAGCTCTATGATGAAAAACATACCAGCTGTCTGTTAAGAGACTTGTTGATTAAATTATTATATTAATAATCTTAGATACTTGTAAATCATGGTGTGGGTGGGAAGAAAGTACATTGTATCAACAGGTCTTTCAACAGTGACAGACACATTCCGTCCTTATTCTGAGAGCAAATACTATATTACATCTTTTACAAATACTTGTTCCCTTCATGCTTCAAATCACTTAACACGTAACATCCTTTTGTTTTTATGTTACACTTTCAAATAAACGACAAGTCATAGGGATCACTTTGTCCATCAGTCTGTCACAACTGCTTTAGATTGGCTTTAACTTTGCCATTTCTTAATATTTCTTCATCACAGTTCAAACTTACAAATTATATTTCAAATTATATTGCTTATGATGAAGCCAAAATCTGTTGGTCAAGTTGGTATTTTAAAGAGATTTGCCCCTTTTTTTGTACATGTACTTGGATTTTGTCTAAAAAACTTAACGGTTATGAAAAAGACACGTGTTCAGCTGAACGCCCATTTAGTGTTGGATTGGTCTTGTGCTCCTTGCAAATTTTCAAAATAAAGTTCATAATTCAGTCGTATCTGAATTACTTTTACACATTATATTCGTACATAATCCCAACCCCCAATCTGACTTCAATCAATCATAGCAGAATTTAGTTAATAATTCTTGTGAGTTATCATTTTGCATTTCAGACCAATTTATAAGCGGTTGAGAATTTCAGTTATTAGTGTTTTAGGATTTATTTACATTAGCCAAGTATATTTTGACAAAACTTGTATAAGATTAAATCAAAACCAGCTAAGAACTTTAAAATTGTATTTGACCAAGATTGAAGTAATGTTTGTATCTGTTCTGAAAAGGTTGTATTTTTATTACATTATATATCTTGTATACCTCTTGGATATTGCAATGGATGCTTTTAAAATGTCTTATTGTGCTGGAGTCAGAACTGTGAGTGAGTTGCTTCTAAGTTATACTTGTAATTTGATTTCTTATTTCTTATTTGTAAATCATGTGGTTTTAGAAATATATGCATTTTTGGAATTTCTCTTTAAGTCAGTGTTTGTTATATATTTGTAAACGTGTATCTGTATGTTGATGTGTTTTGTTTTCAGGTGTATTCTGTGATAATCAGTGTGATAAGAGAAATTGGTAAGGGCTTCCAGAATTTCATTTCACAGAATTTCTTTTCCTTAAAATATCCAAAGAAGTGGAATCAACTGTGTAGAATTTCTTTTATTATGAGCTACTACATTTAATGTTTCAAGCAAAATACCGGTTTAATCATATCAGAAAGATAAAATGACCGTATAATGTGGTACGCTTCTTTAAAAGGCAGATATTCCAGGGCCCAAGATCATAAAAGTGAGACCAGAGACCATTCTCATACTTGAGCATCTGATTGGCTGAAATTGATATAGTTAATATTTCTAAGAGATATTGTCCAATGTTATTTTGCTTGTAAAGATTATAATTAGATCATTTAACCCTTTCCTCCATAGACACACCTTTATTGTATGGGCAAACAGTGTAGATCCAGATCAACCGGCACATCCGTGACAGATGTGCCGGCTGATCTGGATCTACACTGGTTGCACATGCATAAAAATGCGTATTTATGGAGGAAAGGATTAATAATCCTTTTTAAATCTTTATTGAAATTTCCTGTATTTGATCTTGTTTGTGAGTGATCTGATAGTTATAACTTGGTATTTCAGCATACAGACGTGATTTATTGACTCTGTTGTGCTGTTTGGATGGACAAACAAAGTCATTGTATCAACATCTGGAACAACTGAATGAAGTGGTAGGTATTTTCATCCTCGGCTAAGAATTATGAAACTGATATATGAAACCAGTCTCAAATCACAAGCATCTGATTGGCAGAAATGGAGACATCTCCATTTCAGCCAATCAGATCCTTGAGATTTGAGTCTGGTTTCAATTCTCAGTTTTATAACCTTGGTACCTGATGCATAAGAAGCACCTTAACCATTTCCTCCATAAATACACATTTTTACGCATGTGCGACCAGTGTAGATCCCGATCAGCCGGATGTGCCAGCTGATCTCAATCTACACTGGTCACTTTTTGGTCAGAAATATCCTAATGAATCAAAAAGCGACCAGTTTAGATCCTGATCAGATGGCATGGATGTGATAAAGGTGTATCTATGGAAGAAAGGGTTAAAATTGGCAAGAAACAATCACCGACAATAGTTCAGATCTTTCCACTAACCCTTTCATTGCCATGAGGACGGCATATGCTGTCCCTATTATTTTTGGCATATTTGCCATATGGGCGGCTTTTGCCGTCTCTATATATAGACTAGCATACAAAGTGGGGGTTTCTGTGCTGACGTAGGCAGATCATTGAAATATTGACCAATAATGTTATTGCTTTGGTTTTCACATGTAAACATAGAAATTACGTCGATATATCTATAAATAACCAGCCTCATTTTGACCTTGGTATTGGTAAATATAGAATATATATATATAGAAACCGCAAAAGTCGTCCATACGGCAAATCCACAAATGTACATGTTGGAAATAGTATGACAATCAAATCTGAGCAACATATTCAATTCTCATGCAGAAATATATAGGTTTTGTTGGGATATCTTGAAAAATAAAAAAGTTATGCATAAAATTTATAACGCACTGTAATTTCTTAGAAAACCCTCTGGCAAATAGGTGAGCAATAAATCAATAACCCTCTGGCAGCGAAAGGGCTAAGCATAGCAGGGAAGGAATACATGTAAATTTAAAAATATGTTGCACTAAATTAACCACATTTAGTAAACTACAATTACAACATTTTGGTTCACTTGGTCAGTCTTCGATAGCTTTTAAGTTATTACTCTTTTTTCTTGTTTAGGCATCTGTGATGTTAAAACAAATTACAAAACCAGCCAATGGCCATGTGCCGCCTGAAGATGCTGGTAGATACGACGATGATGAGTATGACAGTGATTCCTTGGACATGGTTGGTTGCCTAGGATCGTCATTGAATATCAGCAGAGGGGCTCGGCAAGTGGCACGTGATCTCATGCATGAACACCTGCCGTCAACAGAGGAGAAACTCGCAAGGTTAGGACTTGTTAAAAGCATATTAATTTTTGTTAGAACTTCTTACTTCTACCACTCTGTTATTTCAACGACCCCTGGGAAAACAAAAATTCTATTTTTGAAATAAATGTATCAAACTTTGCATGAGAATCAACTTTTGATCATTTACACATTAAGTTTTTCAACATCTTAAAATCACTTATTTTATTTTAATGGTGGTCTGCTATTTAATGATAAGTGATTTTAGAATAAATTGGCAGTTCTGGTATGTCTTTATAGTCAACACACTAAAAAATTTCTGACATATTGGTAAATGGTCATAACATTGAATTTTCTAAAGGTTTAAGTCAAACTGTGTGATCTTCATTTACTCAACCATATTTAGTTTAATTGATACAGAATATAAGTTGAAATCTTTTCAGTGGATTAGTTTTATTAATGATGATAAGTTTAAGAAATAAAAAAAATTGCAATTATAGTGCTGTAAATCTCCACAAATTGTTAGTGCATTTTCATCTTTTTTTGTTTCAGGGAAATATGTGTTCTGTTTAAACTAGTGAAACGTAAGTTTGAACTAATTATCATTATTTTTTAAAATCTTAATTGTTGTTTAAATAACTAATTTTTTTGTATCGTAAAATTTTCAACAGGTCAGCTGAACTTCAGTTTACTAAGCACAAGATACCCTTTACTTCATATATATATATATACATAGGTTATATCATGTGCCACCAGTGTAGATCCAGGTCAGCAAGGGAAGATATGCTGGCTGATCTGGATCTAAATGAGTCACTTCATGGTCAGAAAAAATGGAATTAAACTAAATGTAAACAGTATATCCTGATCAGATAACACACATGTGCCAGCTGATCTGGATCTTCACTGTTTGAAATGGGATATTAGCCAAATCATAATCCAACAAGAATGGTACCTCTAGCTCCCTTCCTCTATGCAGAGCTTCTGGGCATATACCAGTATGTGACCTGAGAAAAAAACAAGACATGACAAAGACAAGAGAAAAAACTAGGCTTATTGACTGCAATAAGTATATATTCTGATCTAATTGCAGATAACAGACATACCTGAAACACAATTAATTTAAACTGCTTCTCAAATTTCTGATGGAATAGCAAACAGTTAAGACCCATTATCAGGCACTTTTAATGCACATAGTCACTTGGGCAATAAGCATCATTTTGTCACGCTGCATCACATATCTGAGTAGAAGAGATAAGAGATTTTGAGCTGAAGATTATAAAACTGAGATTTGAGACTGGTTTTCATTCTCAGTTTAATAATCTTGAGACCTGTAGTTAATTGAACAAGAATGTTTCAGATACATTGGAGAAGGAAGATCTTCTGGGGCGATGTAAGTGTGAACAGACCAGTGACAATGGCGAGGCAGCAGCGGCTGGGGGGTTATCCAATAAACAGTTCTTTCTGAAAGTAAGTGTTTATGTATAATAACTAAATAAAACTGTCGTGAAGTGTTGAAGAAATCAGCTAGATACTGATATTGATTTCATAGAATTTGCTCTATGAAATGCAGTTTATGCTGATGGAATTTTTCAATGCTGAATTAAATTTCACGTTTTTTTGCATTTGCGAAAAGATTTACGGGGCCATTTTAATGTGAGCCTTTCCAGCAAGAAATTCTATGAAAACATTTACTGTCTTTAGAAATACATTCTGTGGTTTTGTGCTGATAAGCCAATGCATCAGAATATGATTCATGCATTACATCAAGTGCACAATTATACTTGGAACATTTTAGAAATAACACAGTAAGTAGCTTGATCTGTTAATGCAATTCAAACTGAGTGGTGAAATATTCATGAGGATTTAATAACATATACACACCACTTAAAAATTCATGAAAATAAGAAAATAGTGATTTAATTGTTTCTTTATTATGCCCCCCTTCGAAGAAGCGGGGGTATATTGCTTTGCACATGTCGGTAGGTCGGTATGTCGGTCGGTCGGTATGTCGGTCGGTATGTCGGTCCGTAGACCACATCTTGTCCGATCAATAACTAGACAACGCTTTGTGATACAGTCCTTATATTTGGTGTGGAGGTTGGTCATGACCAGTAGAAGACCCCTATTGATTTTGGGGTCAGTAGGTCAAAGGTCAAGGTCACAGTGGCCTTGACCACAAAAACCTTGTCCGATCAATAACTAGACAACGCTTTGTGATACAGTCCTCATATTTGGTGTGGAGGTTGGTCATGACCAGTAGAAGACCCCTATTGATTTTGGGGTCAGTAGGTCAAAGGTCAAGGTCACAGTGGCCTTGACCACAAAAACCTTGTCCGATCAATAACTAGACAACGCTTTGTGATACAGTCCTCATATTTGGTGTGGAGGTTGGTCATGACCAGTAGAAGACCCCTATTGATTTTGGGGTCAGTAGGTCAAAGGTCAAGGTCACAGTGGCCTTGACCACAAAAACCTTGTCCGATCAATAACTAGACAACGCTTTGTGATACAGTCCTCATATTTGGTGTGGAGGTTGGTCATGACCAATAGAAGAACCCTGTTGATTTTAGAATCAGTAGGTCAAAGGTCAAGGTCACAGTGGCCTTTGCATACAAAAACGTTGTCCGATCAATAACTAGACAACGCTTTGTGATACAGACCTCATATTTGGTGTGGAAGTTGGTCGTGGCCAGTAGAAGACCCCTATTGGTTTTGGGGTCAGTAGGTCAAAAGTCAAGGTCACGGTGGCCTTGACAACAAAAAACCTTGTTCGATCAATAACTAGACAACGTTTTTATGTTTATTTGTATAATAAAATAAAATACTTCTCAGTGTAAAGTTGTGATTATTTTTCCCCATGACAATTTCAAGTAAAGATATATATTAATGATCCATAACATTAATTTTAAACTATTTCAATATATGCCGTGTCATAAATAGGCACTGATTATCACTCACTTGTGTTTATTAAATGCTTTGGTTTCGTATGGATGGTCACTAAAGCCTGCACATTACCGGAATTGACATAACACTAGAGCTACTATATCTCCGCCAATAGCGAATATTTGATTTAAATTACAATAAAATCCTTTGTGTTAGACTAGGTTAATCTACACGCGCTTATGTTTGTCGAGGTAAATGTAATCCTCTCATTGGATGACCTGGTTATTGATATATAGGAGTTCCACCGTCTTGTAAATTGCTTTCATGACTGGTACCCTTCATTGCTAAAGCTTACAAAAGTCTCTAAATTTCCAAAAATTTAAATTCAATGCTAATAGATATCACTTGCACGTCAGGGGGGGCATTTGTGTTTGACAAACACCTCTTGTTTGTTACAGACATGTGTTGTAACAGAGACAGGCTACAGAGAAGTGATGAAGAAACTGCAGTTTCAGAGTTGTAGCATTCCAGGTACGTTAAATGTAATTCCTTATTTTTCTCTTTGTTTCGATGGTGATGATCTTCTATTACAAATAGGTTTGTGATCAATAACTAAAAAAACTTATTGACTTACAGCCAAATACATGGTAGGTAGATTACTCAATGTCATCTGACTCTATTGATTTGGAGGTCAAAGGTCAAGGTCAGAGTCATCTGCTAATATGCTCTTATTATCTTATTTAATGGTTGTAGCGATTTATATTTTTTACTTACCTCTTTGGAAGAGACATAAAATAGTGCTAGTTCAAATGAAGCATTTTCATTGTTTCAAGAAAAAAGTATTTGAAGATTAAGACATCAATAACTTAGCATGACTTGCATCTTCGTGGAATTGAATTGTTTTCTATGCAGAATAGTTCCACAGGATATAACTGTAGAGCTTAAAAAATGAACACAACAGTACCAAACATACAATTTTGCCATAAAATGACTTACGCCCCTCTGCAATTACGAATATGATACATTTAGGTAAATTCCATATACCGTATTATGTTGATGTTAATAACGATCAATTCTGGTGATGTTTTTATTTCAGTGAAAGGCAAACATTGTCACTATTATGCCAACCAAGGAGCTAAGTGTCCGTTAACCACTACCAAAAACCAGGTAATGAAAAGCTGATATTCCTGTAGTGGATAAAAATGTGCACATATCTGGATTTAACACCAAAAAGTGTTTAGATATTTGGTTTTAATTTCCTTATATTGTAGTAGTTTTTATTTCACCAGAGATACAGTGACATTGTCTCCTGTTGACTTTTTATGAGCTTTCAGTTACTAAGTAAACATACATGTTGTGCACTACTTAGTGATGAAGGGGGGGGGGGGGAGGGTGAGCCTTTTATGTTTATCTTAAATGACAGATATATTGGTGACAAAATGTTGGAAAATTGATACTGAAGCTTACTTCCAATGGTGTCAAATTATGAAGTTTATCTGAAACCTAATTCTCTGCACTGCCTAGATGTAGATTTATTTCCCACCAAACAGGTGATTGATTAATTATGATAAGACGTCTTTAACTCTTTAAGCAGAGCTTTTTAATTTAACATGAGAAAAGGCACAGGTTATAAGAACTGGCAAATGCACTAATAGCCATACTAAAGTCTTATGGAAGTTAACCCTTTCCTCCATAGATACACCTTAATTGCAAAGGCAAACAGTTTAGATCCAGATCAGCCGGCACATCCGTGCCATCTGATCAGGATCTAAACTGTTCGCTTTTTGATTGATTAGGTTATTTCTGATGAAAATGTGACAAGTGCAGATCCTGATCAGACGGCATGGATGGGCCGGCTGATCTGGATCTACACTGGTTGCACATGCGTAAAAATGCGTATTTAAGGAGGAAAGGGTTAAACATGATAAAGCCAAATTGCCAAAATTATGCGCATTAATTCAAGTTCAGTAAACATGTTTTGCTGCAGTTATTTGGGAAAGTAGTTTTTGTGGGACAGTATTTTGAAGAAGAAGCCTTTTGAGGTAGATATTTCAGAAAAATGTTCATTTTTTGAATTGCTATGTACTCCAAAATATGCCTTTATATTAGGTAAATTTTAACCCCAGAAACACTGATTTTCTATTACAGGTTGTTCGTATTGCCCAAGAGCTTTCTTCATTGTCTACATCCCTGCCATTAAATCTCTCCTCATCTATATTTGTTAGAACAGTAAGTTTACCTTTTTGAATGTTCTTAATTAATACTCAACAATGGGGGCCTACCTATATACTGAGTAACCTCCCATTGAGAGTTGTTTCCCTTGCTGATTGGGTAGTTCCGGTTTAAAAGCGGTACTAAAGCGTAGCGTTAAAAGTGTAAATAAAAAGTCTCAAAGTGCTTTTGAAGTTAAAATGCATTGTCGAATTAACAAAAAATGTGGAACAGACATATAGGGAATATCATTCATCTTTGTAAATTGATTTTAAGTTAATAACTAAATGCAACTTTACCTATTTACGTAACTTCACGTAGATCCTTTATGAAAATTTGTTTTGACTGGCATGGAAATTATAGCTTTTTAAAACTTTCATTTAAGTATTTAGCCAATCACCGTTTAGTCATCCAAACAATGCTTATTACGAAAATGGCCTGGTGTTTTATGACCATGTTACGTAATCGGATTAGCAAGACTGGGTTTTACCAGCTGAAGGTGTGATAAAGGCCTTTTGAAGTTCATTTGTAAGTGGTTGAAAACGTTGCTTGTTGAGGGTAAAAATGTTGTTTTAGGAAACTGACTAGAGATTAAATATTCTAATTAATTGTCACAATAATGTTTGAGACCGAGACATTGATTATTTGATACTGGCAACTTAAAGCGCCCCAAACTGAATTAAATAAAACTCGTGAAGTTTTACCCAAGCATATATTTATTTAAATAAAATTGATTGTGAAAGTAAATGAACTAAAAAATTTCAGAAATAAAGAGAAATACTTGAAAACATTATTAAACAATGTTTGAATATGTTCTTAATTGTATAAGAATAAGAAAGAACTTTTTGGAGAAAAAAAGAGCAGTATATTGAAAAAATACGTCAATACTAACATGGCACATATCTATTAACCGAATCGTGTGCATTCAATTTGTAGGATAAGGTTCAGTTATTTACAATATCTATTTAATGTCTGGCAAAAAAATGTTGCATCGGCACTGGATTACTATAACCCAGACTGGCATGAAAGAACACTTATAAAAGTGAACAGGCGTTTCATTGGCAGATGTCCAACTTTATTTTATATCATGAGTTATAAATTTTACTACCTTTTTTTAAAGGTTTTCTAACTTTTCTTTTCCTCAAATCTGCAATTTTTAAGCATAAGAAATGTGATTTTTTACTCTTTATTAGTTACTGAAGGGGTCGAACACAACGATGTTTAACACAAACCTCTCCGACGTATTAAAATGGTTAGAAGAGAAAATTTAAATGTTATGCGCTGCACTATAAAAACCATGTTTTTTCCATTCAATGATAATAATCAAACGGTTTTATGCATTATGCTGATCTCTAACCAACCTGACCCTATTTAAAATGTATTTGAAAGGACCACGGATGATTACTGAAGGTCTGTTTTAATTGTTAATCTCAGACCAGAACTACCCAATTGGTAGGTTTTTCACAAAAGACCAAAGATTATAAACCTAAACTTGAGACCAATTGATAGCAAGTCACTGCAACATTTATGAGAAGTCATTGCAACTGTGTTCTAGCAAGTTGCTATAACATATATAATTATTCATGTGACATGTTTGTTTAGCTTGTCACTCAGTCAGTGACATTTAATCACCAGACTGGTCAAAGATTTTATTGTAATCCTATTTTACTTGCAGAAAATTTAAATATTTTTTCTTGTTTTAGGATGATGAAATGATACCCTTGATGCAGGCCTTGATTACTGGGTAGGTTGTAGAAATATCTTCATTGATATATGATATATTGAGTATGTGTATTTATATTGCATTGTAATTCCAAGCTGGGATGTGTGTGAGACCAGAGTAGATCCAGGTCTGCCAGCACATCTGTGCTGTCTGATCAGGATCTGTACAGGTTGGATCTTGGTCAGAAATAACCTAATGAATCTAAAAGTGAACTGTGTAGATTTTGATCAGATGACATGAATGTGCCAGCTGTTCTCGATCTACATACACTGTTCGCCCATGCATTATAGGAAATGGTTAATAAGTTGATTTTATTAAATGTAAATGAAAATACAATAGTGAACACTGAGGTGGACATGTTGTCCAGCAGTTTTTCACAAGCCACACATGAGTTGATAGTGTGCTCTTATGAATAGCTAAAACATTTGAAAAGTGTATGTAGTTACATGCAGTGTTCAGTAAGACCATTAACTAAAAGCCCATTCTGCAGAGATTTAGCTTCAGGCTGCAAGTCAAGATATGGGATAATGTCGTAGGTCAAGCCAACAGTTTTTTTTTAAACCAAATGACTTGATTATGATGTGTATTAGGCCATTCACTCTCCATTAGTGTCTGATGAGGTACAAGTGTAAGATATTACAAATTATCCATTTTAAGAAATATGTGTTTTGTAGGGAGGAGCTTATGTGTTTTCATGTAGAGATATCGTCGATGAGTTCCCTTGTTTACACTACTTATGATTGATATACTTTCAGGATATAAGTAAAATATTGTTTTAAACCAACTTAAGCTTAACCAGCAAACAATTAATAAATGATTAGACATTAGTGAATGCTGAAAAATCCATTTAAAAGAGTTTGATGACTACTGCAATATGGAAGCACAATTATTAAAGTCTTATTTAATATTATGTGGTGAGAGGCATAATGCAATGTAATTTTTCACCATATCATGAATGATATATGATGTATTTCAGCCCTGAAGGTACCCCATATTCATCTGGTTGTTTTCTGTTTGATGTTTACTTCCCCCCAACATATCCGATGACCCCACCCAAAGTGCATCTGAGAACCACAGGAGAGGGAACCGTCAGATTTAATCCTAATCTCTACAAGTAAGTGTAACATTCAGTCGGACTTCTTTGAAGCTTTTAGAGTCAGCAACACCTTTAATAAGACCAACTCTGGGACAGGAAAAAGGTGGTCTTATTAGCCTTAACTCTGGGATAGAAAATGGTGCAAAACATTTAAAATGGACAGTGAAGCAGTGGTCTTAATATCAGAGTGATCTTAATTTCAGAATGGTCTTTACAAGGAGTTTTACTGTATCATTGACCATCTCGGCCAGTATAGATAGCAGTCCTGCACTTACATCATTAATATTTGTATTTGTTTTTCCTAATATCAGTTTTGCCATTCATAACTTTATCTTTCAAGTGAACTCAAAATCTTATAAGTATGACATACATTTAAGAATAAAACAGATATTTCATGTTATCTTTCTGTTGGACGGGAAAAATTCTAATTTACATTTTTCCTGTAATTTTTGTTTCACTAACTTTTTAGCTTTTCTTTGATTTTGGAATGTTCATTATTGCTCATTATCATTAAAATGTATTATACATGAATTCATTGACGAAATAGCATATTCAAGCTTTTCATGGTACCGGTATGTTTATATAGAATATTCAAAACATTGGCGGGACAAGCAAAACCGCTTTAAGGGTTCCAGAGTGCTTGAGGTTTAGGTTGACATGCATTTTGCGAATGCATGACCCTGGAGGGAGTTTGATTAATTAAATCTTGTTTTCTAGTTGTGGCACTGTGTGCTTATCGTTACTTGGAACGTGGCAGGGTCACGGCGGAGAACAGTGGAATGACAAAACATCAACTATTCTTCAGGTGAATAATAAGATCTATGCCCAAGGTTATAAAGCTGAGCATGGAAACCTGTATCAAATCTCAAGTCTGGTCGCCATTTCAGACAATCAGATGCAAGAGATTTGAGACTGGTTTCCAATCTCAGTTTTATAACCTTCAGCCCTGAATTCAGTTACACATTTTTTGCTGAAATTAGAAGGATTTATATTGATTTTATTAAAAAATTTTGAATTACTTAAAACTCTCTTCAAATTCACAGAATTAATAACTAGGACTAAAGTTTAACCCTTCATGCCTATTTATATTGGGACAATTTACAGGCCACCAAAACAAACAGACTTTTTACAGAAATTTGAAAATGTTTTAAAAGGACTGAGATCTGACTGTGAAACTTACATTTTAGGAGATTTTAATATTTGTTTTATACAAACATCTTGTTCACTTCTTAAAGAATATTGTGACATTTTAAAACTTTTTAGCCTTGATCAAATTATTACAGTCCCTACCCGTATTTGTAGTACATCAGCTAGCATTTTAGATCACATTTTATGTAATAACAAGGAGAAAATCTCACAGAGTGGTGTTATACCAGTTGGTCTAAGTGATCATTTTATGACTTTTTGTACAAGAAAATTGATACGAATTAAGAGTTCTACTCACAAAACACTGAAAATCAGGTCATTAAAGAATTACTGTAAAGAGACCTTTGTTAATAAGTTATTACTAACAGATTGGAGTCCTTGTTTTTTGTCTAAGGGCATTAACTGTGCTTGGGTATCTTTAAAAATATTTTTAATTGCATACTAGATGAAATAGCTCCTGTTAAGGAAGTCCGTCTTAAAGTCCAGTCGGAACCCTGGTTAACGTCTGATATTTTAGATAATATAAGAATACGGGATAGTTTTTTACACCAGTTTAAAAAATTTGGTAAAAGGGAAGATTTTAAACAATTTGCTACTTATAGAAACAAAGTGCAAAGAGACATTAAATTAGCCAAGTCAGCTTATTTTTCAAATAAAATTGAAGAAAATAGGTTTGAGCCTAAGAAGCTTTGGCAAAGTCTGAAAACCCTTGGCTATAAGAATGGCAAAAATGATAACTCTAATGTAGTTTTAAACATTGAAAATGAAGTTTGTCATGATACTTTCAAAGTAGCCAGTTACTTTAATGATTTTTTCACTAGTATTGCTTCTGTACTTGTAGAAAAATTTCCCTGTGGTTCTGTAACGTGTCGCGTCAGGTGTACTTGGTTATGGGAATAATAACAAATGGGGATTCTCAATTTGGACGGTGTACAAAACAACTCCAATGATGATTGGTAAATGTACAAGACTATACAATATGTACACTATGACACGTTGTTCGAAAATGTGGGATCGCCTCAGATAACTTGCTAGAAGGCCTTAAGCGATTTGTGTTGAAAGGTGCTATGAGCTTGGAACTTTGTGAATAAATGGTGAACAACTGTAAGGCACGTTGTAATTGAAGTGGAACACTTGGGTCAAAAGGAACTTCAGTACGCGTAATTGCCAGCTGATTGTCCTTAGGCCAAGTGGACTGTGCTATCGGTTATGTAAATGTGTGCAGTGACACTGGCTACCTCATCCGAACTAGTATGTACGGGCTTCTGTTTCTGGTGAAACAGGAATTGTCGGTATTTTGCAATACGACAAGGTGGACGCTTGGTCCTGAATAAGATAGTATCTGATGACACTTTACGAGAGGGCGATTCGCCCTATTCAGTACGGTAGCAATAATGACAACTGGTAAGGCGACTGGCGCTTACAGTTGAGCAAAGTGCACAGTGTATGAACTGTGTCTTGATAACCGATGGAGCTATTTGCAATTGACAGGGTCACTTTGGAGTGACAGTGTTTGGGTGCCTTTGTTGTTCACGACATTCGTTCGCCATCGTTGATACTTGTTAAATGAACGGATCATTTGTGAGACTGTTTTACACAGTGATTTATAATTTGATGAAGTTAGGGTTAGTTATGCCAAGTGCACTCTGGCAAATGTCAGCCAAAGGCATTGCCAATGGTCTGCCAAAGGTTGTGCCAGAGGTCTGCTTTGGTCTTGCCAAAGATCTGCCTGTGGTTCTTGCCAATGGTCTGCCACTGGTCCCACCAATGGTGACACCGTCACCGCTCATTTGGCAGTGTAGTAGGCTATTCTTCGAAACGCTCGGATGAAGAGCTGGCGAACGAATGCGAAATTTCTTCTCTGTTGGTCTTTTTATAATAGTCTTGATTGGGTCCCGGCTTTTGATGCCAGGTACCAGAATGCAATTTAGTTGAAGAGGTGAATTGTTATTTTCGCATAAAATGGAAATACAAACAACGTGTCAAAACAAAGAAACAAATAATTGCATAAAACATAGACTTGATAATTAATTATAACAAAATAGACAAGGTGTGGGTTTTAATGCAGAATATTGAGTATTTGATGATTTTATGAATTCTACGGTGTGGTCTAAAAGCTACCAAATGCCCGGATGTTGAAGATGTCAAAATGCATTGAATTGCATAGAGATTGATGAATTGTGAAGCTGTTTGACGAATTTGCAAATGGTTCTGAATGTGAATATTTATTTCTTGATGATGGTTAATCATCCCAACTAGGATCTATATTGATCAAGGTAAATTAAATGATTTTTAGTAGTGCTCGGCCGTTACAGTTCACAAAAGTATGATTTGAAAATCTGATTGTCTGTCACAGTTCTACAAAAACAAAAATCCAGATAAAAATGAATTGAATCTGAAACATATTTCTGAAAGCTTTGTGTTAAAGGAACTCAATGGCTTAAACATCAGTAAAAGTACTGGTTTAGATGGTATACCAGCTAGATTTCTGAAAGATGGTGCTCATGTATTGAGATGGTGCTCATGTATTGAAAATTCCTATTACATATATTGTCAACCTATCTATTTCGGAAGGAATTGTTCCTGAAGAATTTAAAAAAGCTAGAGTTAAGCCTCTGTACAAGAAAAATAGTACTTTGGACGTAGGAAATTATAGACCAGTCAGTATTTTATGTGTCGTTTCGAAAATACTGGAAAGGGCAGTTTATGTTCAATTAGAATCTTTTTTGGTTTCATATAATATCATGTATGAATTTCAGTCTGGTTTTAGGAAATCATATTCCACTGACAGCTGTCTTATTCACTTACTTGATTCAATCAAGGGAAACACTGCCAAGGGTTTATTTACTGGTATGATTATGTTGGATCTCCAGAAGGCGTTCGACACTGTAGACCACAGTATATTATTTGGTAAATTGGAACTAATGGGAGTAAAATCAGTTCCCTGGTTCAAGTCTTATCTGTCTGGTAGAAAACAAGTGGTTAATATTGGTAAAACTTTTTCCAATGCCAGTGCTGTTACAGGTGGCGTTCCCCAAGGAAGTATCCTGGGGCCGTTACTTTTTCTATGCTATGTCAATGACAAGGTCACTAGTATTGACAAAGATTGTAAACTTATACTTTATGCTGATGATAGTACTATTTTGTTTAGTCACAAAGATCCAGAGTTTATCTCAGCTAAACTTGGCAAGGTTTTGGAAGGATGTTCTGAGTGGTTGGTAGACAACATGTTATCATTGCATATAGGCAAGACGGAATATATGCTGTTTGGGCCAAAACGTAAATTGAACAAGGACAGTCAATTCAGTGTTAGTTGTAATGGCCATGATATCAAAGGATCTAAAAAAGTGAAGTATTTAGGTCTGGTCATCGATAATACTTTGTCAGGCGAATCAATTGTTCATAACATTATTTCCAAGGTTAATGGCAAACTTAAATTCTTATATAGACATAACAGTTGTTTAGATTTTAACACTAGGAAAATATTATGTTCTGCGTTATTACAGTGTCATTTCGACTATTCTTGTTCTTCCTGGTATGAAGGTTTATCTAAAGGATTGAAAAAGAAGCTACAGATTATGCAGAATAAGGTTATTAGATTCATTAAAGGATATACTCCTAGAACGTCTATCTCATTTCAAGACTATGTGGATTTAAATATGTTAAATGTGAATAACCGTGTTAAACAGCTGAGACTTGGTCATATTCACAGAGTCTATTATAACAAATGCCCGTCATATTTGAAAAATAACTTTGAACGGAGAGAAGATAGAATACAGTATTATACCAGATCTGGTAGTTTTAATTTTAATGTCCCAAATGTTAACAATGTTAGTAAACAGACTTTTTACTACCATGGTATTGTAGACTGGAATTCACTTCCAGAGGAAATTAAAGCTGTGAAGAATGCACATAAATACAAACTTCTGGTTAAAAAACATTTACTAAATAAACAAATTACAGACAGTGTCCAGGGTTTTATATACTATTGATCTTTTTTTAGATACATGTTTCTGTGATAATAAGTGCTTGAAGCATACTTTTAATAAACCGTTTTTAAACAAAGTCTTGCCCCCAAGTTTTGTTACTTGTTAATTCTTTTCTTACAATTTGTTATTCCCTTTAATGGACCCCATTGGAAATAAGCTTTCAGCTTATTGGGCTATCCATAGGTCCCCAGCATCCAGTTACAACACATGTAGAATTAAAATGTTTTATTAAAAGTATGTCTCCATGGTTATCCATCATTTTAGTACCAAGATGCTAGTCAGTACTTTTTATACATTGTGTATGTCAGTATATATTATGTTAGTATAAATCTTGTCTGTGATTTTATTGAATATTTCTGTGATCATGTGTTTTAATGTGCTATGAAATTAAATGTCTATAAATAAATAAATAAATAAATGCAATGGAATACAGCTAATATGTTTCTATCACATGTGCATCCATTGTAGATCCAGAACAGCCTGATCTGTGCAGTGTGATCAGGATCTACATTGTTCACTTTTAGACTCATTAGATTATTTCTTATCAAGAATCTAACAATGCCTAGAGAAGAATTAGAATATGATAATTAACCTTAATGTTAATTATTTGCTGTATGTCAAGCTCATAGAAATACTGTATACATCTCCAGGGACTAATAGAAAATGCTTAGGATAGAACTCTAACTTCAAGCTGTAAATAAAGGTTCTGATGATTGAGCTGACCTTTAAAAAAATAAATTTTTATTGTCAATTATAAAAAAGTGATATATATTGCCAGGTGTTGGTGTCAATACAGTCCCTGATACTTGTACCTGACCCTTATTTCAATGAACCTGGGTACGAGCAACACATGAACACTGAAGAGGGAAGGAAACACAGCGAGGGATACAATAGAGGTAACCCCTTGATCCTTACAGCATGAGCCCCTGATCTTTGTGATCGAATCTGGTAGTATATACAGGTTACAAAGTTATATCAGTATAAATCTGTAAGTCATCAGTTTGGTTAATTCTTTACTCCATACTTGTTTATTGCATGAACAATCAGTGTAGATCCAGATTGGTCTGCACATCCAATGCTGTCTGATCAGGATCTGCACTGTTCACTTTAAAAGTCAGATTATATTTTACCGTGATGTGGCCAGTGTAGATCCAGATCAGAATTTCATGGATGTGACCACTGATCTTGATCTATTATGTTCACAAATGTAAAAACGCATAAGCCTACGTGCTGATTAATTTGGTTTACCTATAACAGTTCTCTATCTATGACTCTGTGCAATATGGGCCACTAGATAATTCAGCTGAACAGGAATTCCATATTTTACTTATTCACAAAATTGCACAATTTGATATTTACAGACCTTGTTACAATTAAAACCACTGTATGAATGAAATTAGACTCTGTTGCGATATAGTGGTTTTGCTGTAGAATCATTATACCTCACATGGATTCAATTTTTCAGGAAGTAAATTTTAATGTGCGCAAAATTTAACCACAGCAACATTAGCCTTTGAAAATCTCATGTGAGTAATAAAACTGTGCAAATTTATGTCCATGCAAAAGTGTCATTTGTGTTTTCTGCACATCATCCCCACAAAATGGAATGAAACTACAGTATTAGTGGATTGGTCTTTCTGGGATTGAATACAGTGCACTGTTGTTAAGAATGCAGAGTGATATTGTGGTCTTTATTTTGGGATGGTATTAATGAAGGGCTTTACTGTATTTCAGATATTCGTATCAACTGTATAAACCATGCCATGATAGGGCCGTTACAGAATCCGCCGCCAGGCTTTGAGGAGGTCATTCGTTCACACTTCTGTCTTAAGAAAGAACACATTCTACAGGTAAAAATCCTGTTAACATGATTTAGCAGTTGAAATTATATTTTGTTCAATAGTGCAAGAAATCTTGTTAAAGCAGAATAAATTTTTTGCGATCTGTGCAGAATTAGTTAAGCCTGAGCTTATGTGTACCCACAAAAATGCCTGTCTTTATATTTTACTAGTCATCTATTAAGATGTCTTACATTTTCAAGCCAAATAACGTTGTGCCTTTATCATTGGAAATCATTGTCTTCATGGCAAATTATTGAGATGTTCCTAACAAAATAGTTTGAGGTTTACAAAAAGGAACTACCAATAATTATTAACCCTTTACTCCATAAATATGCCTTTATGGCATGGGGGAACAGTTTAGAACCAGTTTAGACTGCATGGATGCGCTGGCTGATCTGCACTGGTCAGTCACACATGCATTAAAATGCATACATTTGGAGTAACGTGTTAAAAATTTCAGTTTTGACAAACGTAAGACATAAGAAAAATATCTCCCTTTCGGTCAAATATTAACAATTTTTAGTTAAAAAAAAACGGTTTTCTTATAGATATATTTACAATAAAGAACCAACAACTTACTTTGCTATATAAAATAATTGTTCATCATTTTTCAGGAGGTTCAAGGCTGGTCCAGATCATCCAAATGTTCATCACTAGACTCGGCCATCAGCAGTTTGAAAAAGGAGTTCAAGAAACTTACCCCATACTCAAAAGCATGAACTATCACAGCTTTCTTCAAGTTGTGTAACATAGGATGCTTCTTGAACCGTGGCAGAAGATTATAAAACTCAGATTAGAAACCAGTCTCAAATCACAAGCATCTTATTGGCTGAAATGGCATCCATTTGCCATTTCAACCAATCAGATGCTTGTGATTCGAGACTGGTTTCCATTCTCAGTTTATAATCTTCAACACAGACTGTATTGACATACCCCACCCACTAAAAGTGCTATTGTTATTTATGAGGCATGACTGTAACTTCAGTTTTAACTGCAGCTAAAAATGAGAGGTTACTTACAAGCTATTATAAAACCATCCATCATTGGAGAGACATCAACCTGATGTGTTTCACTGTATGGCTCATAACAATGACCATAACTCCTGGAGGAAGATTGCTGTTTTTGAAGAAGTCCATTACACCAGGGAAGGAGTGATATGTTTAATACATTTGTAAAAAGTGGTGTCTTCACCCATTACATGATGCATAGTGTGTCTGAATAAAATGAAGCAAATCAGGAGTGAGGCCAGGGGTGGTTTAATTTAAATAATTTGTAAAATACATTTATGGTTTCTTCATCCAGTGCATGTCTCTTAGTGCATCTGAATATACCAAGAAAACTCCGGGCATATCCAAGGGGGTTTGTTGGGTAACTTGACCCCCACCCCTTTCGGGCAGCAGTTTTTCCATCTCTTGGGAATTTTTGCCAAAAATTTGGAAATTATCAGTTAGCTATCCTAAGACAGCCTTAAATGAACCTCTTTTATGGAAATCTTGCATGAAACCCTGTTAACTATGCCCAGACAGACTAGATACCAAGAAGTCAGTTGATACTTTCACAACCATGATTTCCTCAAAAAAATTTGAAAGCGAGTTTTGGCTTTGAAAACATGCATGCTTATTTAAAATTTGACATAAAATAGGTTGAGTGCAAAACAGTTTTAACAGTTTTGTGTTTCTAATTTCTTTAAGTATATTTACAACTGTTTTGCACTCATCCCAGGATATGGAAAAAGGGAACTAGTTTAATGGAGGTTGAAAATCACATACATTTCAGATTTAATCGTTGAATAGTGATTTTATAATAACAGTGAATCTCCACTGGCAAAAGTCTTGTAAATTATCATGGTACTGAAAAATGTTATATATGCACAAAACTCATTTTATTGCTATATTCCATATATCAAATTGAGACATGAATATATTAAAAGGAATGGCAATAATAAAAAAGTAATGTAAAAATAGAATTCAAAACTTTCAGTTAACCCTTTCCGCCATATATTCTCATTTTTACGCGTCTGCGACAAGTGTAGATCCAGATCAGCCGGCACATCCATGCCATCTGATTAGGATCTGCACTGTTCGCATTTTGGTCAGAAATAACCTAATGAACCAAAAAGCGAACAGTTTAGATCCTGATCAGATGGCTCAGATGTGCCGGCTGATCTGGATCAAAACTGTTAGCCCTTGCAATAAAGGTGTATTTATGGAAGAAAGGGTTAAACACTGAATTTGGTTGCACGGATCTCAGAGTTAAGCATTTATAATGGAGGTGTATATGTGAAGTATCAATCATCCATTATCCTAAGGTTCCAGGACGGAACTTCCAAGTTTTGTTCAACTACCATCAAGTGTACATACATCATACTTTCATAGGCATTATAAAATTATTGTTAATTTCTTGTCCAATATAACTAGTTTACGTTTCAGCATACACTTCCAGCTATGCACCTTTACCAGTTTGATTGGTAAACACCTGTGTCATAAATGTTTTGTTGAAAATTAAATATGGTTAGTTTAATTTTGAACAATATTTCCATTTCAGACACAGTTCTAAGTAATTAACCCTCTACTACATAGGTATGGCTTTATGTCATGGATGAACAGTATAGACCCAGATCAGCTGGCACATCTGTGCAGTCAAATCACAATCTACGCTGCTGTTATCTTTTGGATTCATAAAACTATTTCTGACCAAGAAGGGAATAGTGTAGATCCAGATCGTACAGCACATGTAACCTGTTTATGTGGAGTAAAAAGTTAATACAGCATTCCACAGTTAACTCATCAAAAATTCAAATTTTACATTTTTTTAGCAAACTCTGTCCCAGTTTTTTTCTAGGTTAGTTTTGTCATCTTAGCCAAAGACTTATTTTTATTGGGTATCTGTGTGTATGTCATTCAACAATCTGTGTCAGACAAGATCCATGAAATCTATGGTAGATTTTAACCAGATTTGATCTTAATCATACTGGGGGTGACTTTTAGAGCTGTTTAAATCATGATCATGTGGTCAACAATCTCAAAGCCACATGGCTTATAAGCAAAATCTGTAAAAATAATCTCAGAAAATTATTATCTTAATTTCAGAAATATTTCAAGGAACATTCCTTGAAAGACCCTCTACAATTCTTTTTTTTACCTTGACCTTTCATAAAAGCATAGCAGTCAGGAGACAATGTCTATAATGAAAACTTTAAAAATCTTCTCAAAAACCACAAACAAGGATGAAAAATATTTTTTACAGGAACATTCCTTTGAAGACCTGCTTTAGACGTGGTTCAAGCTATAAAGTTGCGGCTGTCAACAGACGGGGCATATATGCCACTATTGTATATGTCTATAAGTATGCCATTAAAATGTTGCTTATTTAAACTTCTTTTCTGAAAATAGATGAAACTGGGACTTTGGTGGATATAATTAAGATATTTTTGGGTACCAATATCCTGAGGGGACACACATGGTGCTTTACTGGTGAAGAGATCTTTGACTAGATTTTATTTGACTTTCTCTTTGAGGTATTTGATAATAATAACCTTATACCAACTGTAGAGCGTCTATGGCCCTTGTGGGCCTCTTGTTTGAAACAACTGATTTGAGGTCATTGTAAACAAAATGAAATTAATAGTATTACTTATTATATTGATTTTCTTTTTCATGGTAAGTAGCATGTGGCTGGAAACTATAAATTTGATTAGACATAGACTGGGTCTCGTGCTGTCCATATTCTGTTGTATATGAATTGTCAACTATTAAATTAAGTAAAGACATAGTCCGGTCCGTTTGCTTTAATGCCTGTTTCCCTGCCATCTAAATGATAACTAGAAAAATTATTTTATTATTGTTCAAAAAGGTAATGCCCCTCCCTACCCTTATATTTTATGGTACCATAGTTGTTAATATAGTTGTTAATGAATGTAAATTGTCATATTTCTTAGGCGGAACCTGGAAGGGTCAAAGTATCATCACATTACTGTATTGTCAGTTGTAATTGTTATATTTGTTGTATAAATTATGAGAGCTAAATGTATACAATTTGTTTCATAATAAGTGCAGTAACAATGTAGGGCACTTGTGGAGTTGTTGCTCAGAAAGTGATCCATTGGTTTTGTGTTGCCCTTTCCAGGAAAAGGCGATACATAGGGATCACTTTGTCCGTCTGTCCGTGAAACTGTCATGAAAACGTCGGCTATAGCTATGCCATTTCTCAATATTTCTTTATCAAACTTTCAAATTATATTGCTTAAGACAACACAGATGTGACGATGTCAAATTTTAAGTCAGTGTCACATTTATCTCAGTTATGATCCTGTATGTATTTTATTCTGACAAAGTACCAGAGGGCGACACAAGTGTTCAACTGAACACCTATCTAGTATTCTGACATTGTGACCATGACTTGATGGGATCAAGTGCCCTGTACCTATGGCTGATCATATTGATAAATAATGACATAAATCTCAAATTATTACTTCACTCCCTGAAATAAGGCTTATAT
Organism: Corbicula japonica; assembly: GCA_038501625.1. Lineage (NCBI taxonomy): Eukaryota > Metazoa > Mollusca > Bivalvia > Venerida > Cyrenidae > Corbicula > Corbicula japonica. The sequence continues at coordinate 1,781,025 of JAZAYU010000065.1, read as the reverse complement.
ACAATGTGCTACCAGTGTAGATTCAGTTAGCCTGTATGTGAATTGGGTTTTACAGATGTGCAGGCTAATCTAGATCTACATTTGTCACAGATAAAATACAAGTCTTGCCAATAAAGTTAAGAGTTCTTGAAGAAACCGGCATAATGAATTTGACATTTCAGGTAGTGTCTAGAACTAACACATCAGATTGCGGAGCTGAAGTCTGTCATTGAAGAGGTACACCAATAGGATATTTACATGTACAAGTCATGTATTTCAAACTTGATTATTTCTTTGAAAAAAATAGTGCAACATTTCTGCTTGGCACTAGATCCTACGGAGTACATGGGTACAGAAGAGGGTTATGCTGTTAAAGGAGACACACAAGTCATCTTTCTTTGCTTTGTTATAAGTCTGTTTACTGGAATAAATATTAAAACAGATTGAATTGTTTTATAATTATATGTTCGCAAAAATGAAACAACCCCAGATTTGTGTTGTTTTAAATTGCTTTTATTTCAGGTAAGATGACACTGAGTCACTTCAGCTGCATGTTTCATTCAAACCCTTTGTTTGAATACATTTAAATGGAGGATGCTTGATTTCACCAACTTCTCTCATTCACTGCCGTTTTTTTTTAAGATATTTAAATTATTTGATTTTATTTAAGCTTCTATCAAGAGTCAGCTTGGGGTTGCTATCAAGGTGTCTGTGATCAAGGTCAAGGTCACTGTTGCTAAAATAGAAATTCAGTTTCAGTTAAATAACTTGAGTTTGCTTTGGCTTATTGACTCTTAACTTGATATATTGGTACTGTACTGTACTTCAATATGTTTTGTTCTACCTTTTTATGCTCCCCGAAGAAATTCGGGGGAGCATATAGTCGCCGGGTTGTCCGTCGGTCTGTCCGTCCGTCAGTATGTCCCGAATTCGTGTCCGGCCCATAACTTTTTTATTTGAAGTCAGATTTTAAACCTATTTCACAGAAATGATCTCCATATTGAGACGACGTGTCACTCACAAAATTTAGGTTGCTACCTTGAAGGTCAAGGTCACAACATGACCTTGCAGCAAATTGTGTCCGGCCCATAACTTTTTTATTTGAAGTTGGATTTTAAAACTATTTCATAGAAATAATCACCATATTAAGACAACGTGTGCACACAACATTTGGGTCGCTACCTTCAAGGTCAAGGTCACAGCATGACCTTGCAGCAAAATTGTGTCCTGCCCATAACTTCTTTATTTGAAGTCGGATTTTAAAAATTTTCACAGAAATGATCACCATATTGAGATGATGTGTCGCGGGCAACATTTGGGTCGCTACCTTGAAGGTCAAGGACACAGCACAGCGGCAAAGTCGTGTCCGGCCCATAACTTTTTTTTTATGTCGGATTTTAAAATTATTTCACAGAAATAATCAACATAATCAGACAACGTGTCGCGTGCAACATTTGGGTCGCTACCTTGAGAGTCACAACATGACCTTGCAGCAAAGTCGTTTCCGGCCCATAACTTCTTCATTTGAAGTCGGATTTTAAAATTATTTCACAGAAATCATGCCGGGGGAACTCTGGTATGGAACTCGTCTTGTGCTCCCGACAAAATCATATCAGCCGCTTCCTGGGTTCCATATCAGATGGAATATTGTCACTGAAAAAGGTAGGTGATCTTGAATTTTCATCAATTATGTAAATTAGGGCCTATTTTCTGGAAAAACTCGAAAGCTATGCGACCCTCATTTGAATCACGAACAAAATGATATTTGTCTCTTTTGGATCAGTTCAAAATCGACTGTAAAAAAGATGTTAAATGTTGAGGATTGATCATAACTGTAGGCCGCTCTTGATATTTTTATCCCCCCGCCGAAGGCGAGAGGGATATTAGAAATGCCCTTCGTCCGTCCGCACCGACGATCAATGCATTAAGTGTAATAATGTATGTTAAGGATGGTATTATGTGGTTATTTTTTCCTAAGCGGTTACCTGACAAGTTGGACACATTCTGTGGAGTTGTTGTGACATATAGTGGTATATTAAACTGACTAAAAAATTCACCACTTTAGGATGGACAGTCCATCCTCAAAAGTGAGTAAATGTGCACGCACGACCAAGGCATTAAGTGTAATAATGTGTGTTCAGGATGGTATTATGTGGTTATTTTTCCTAAGCGGTTACCTGACAAAATACCACCTAAGTCGAAGAACCACCTTGTCTTCAAATGTTAGTACGTCCGTCCGTGCGTCTGTCCGAAACAATTTTGTCCGGAGCATAACTACAAAACTACTTGAGGGATTTTATTCAATTTTCATACACTGACAGAGCTCATTGGAGTTATTCCCCTTTATCATATTTACTTCATAAATTTTGTCCGGAGTATAACTCCAAAACTACTTGAGGGATTTTATTCAAACTTCATACACTGACAGAGAACATTAGTAGGTAGTGCATTATGCAAGAACAATAACTCTACCTTGCCTATTTTTAGAGTTATTCCCCTTTATCAGAATTACTTGATAAATTTTGTCCGGAGCATAACTCCAAAACTACTTGAGGGATTTTATTCAAACTTCATACACTGACAGAGCACATTAGTAGGTAGTGCAGTGTGCAAGAACAATAACTCTACCTTGCCTATTTTTAGAGTTATTCCCCTTTATCATATTTACTTGATAAATTTTGTCCGGAGCATAACTCCAAAACTACTTGAGGGATTTAATTCAAACTTCATACACTGACCGAGCACATTGTAAGGTAGTGCAGTGTGCAAGAACAATAACTCTACCTTGTCTATTTTTAGACTTATTCCTCTTTATCATATTTACTTCATAAATTTTGTCCAGAGCATAACTCCAAAACTACTTGAGGCATTTAATTCAAACTCCATAGACTGACAGAGCACATTGGTAGGTAGTGCAGTGTGCAAGAACAATAACTCTACCTTGCCTATTTTTAGAGTTATTCCCCTTTATCAGAATTACTTGATAAATTTTGTCCAGAGCATAACTCCAAAACTACTTGAGGGATTTTATTCAAATTTCATATACTGACAGAGCACATTGGTAGGTAGTGCAGTGTGCAAGTCCAATAACTCTACCTTGCCTATTTTTAAGAGTTATTCCCCTTTATCAGATTTACTTGATAAATTTTGTCCGTACTATAACTCCAAAACTACTAGAGGGATTTTATTCAAACTTTATACACTGACAGAGCACATTGGTAGGTAATGCAGTGTGTAAAAGCAATAACTCTACCTTGCCTATTTTTTAGGGGTTTTCTTCAAACTGCAACCACTTGAAAACTGTACTCAGCATGACCATAACTATATGGCATTTTAAGGATTTCCTCTCCATGTAAATTATACGAAAGTACAACCTTCAGGTTACTTATTTCCGAGGTAACATGGCTCTTGTTTTTTTGTTTTTTTAAATAATTCGGTGTTTATCTCGTTGTTAAGTGACAGTTACTTATACACATGTGTTAACTCGGATCATAAGTTCAATCTGGTATAATTTTGATGGTCGCAAATTTATGACTACTTAGTTATTTATTAAAACATTTTTGAGCTCCATATCAGACAGCTGAGTTCCATATCCGAATTGGTCATGTAGGAATATTTACATGTATGTTAATTTGTTGAATTTTTGTGATGACCTAACTTTGATGTGTTTTAATCTATTTCAAGTAAAGACGGTAAAGACATGGATCGCACTGAATGGGACATCTCCATCAAACATTATAACAAGAATCTGATCTGTCACCAGTGTCATTCATGTTGGAATTCTAGGATTTAAATGCGACATATGCAGTGGACAATTTGAGTACAAGCGGACTCTTAGACATCATATTGCCGGGAACAAAACCTGCTTGCAATAAACGCAGCAAACTATTCATTATTAGAGGGGAATTACACAGCCCAAATGCAGACCTGTGATGACAAAAATGAATGAAAAACCTTTCAATATTCAAATGACACCACGTGAACTAATTAGTGGAGATATATTCTCAAGCTTTTATTGATTTATTTTAAATCGTTTAAAATTAAAGATAAAATACATATTTTATTTTATTTTCAAGTTCCTTTTTAATAATAAAAAAGTAAATAAATATAAAATGTGTGGTTTTTGCAATTCACATACAAGTAACTAATGCAAGACTTTCATTTTTTTATTTATTTATGCACTGTTAGCTTGAAATATCACAATCCACATCGGTTTTGCTTTTATAAATTATTGTCTTCTTTCTGAAATGCATTCCTATAAAATTAACACTTGTAAAAGAATCGATTTCGCAACAAATGGCATGTAAGCCAGGTTACTGATGTATTTTTACAAACTAATAATATCGCATATTTTTGATATCATTAAAAGTCATTCTTCACGAAAAAAAAATGATTTTCTTGAATGTGAAAGTATCTTTAAGTCTGTCACTGGTAATACACCTGATGCATTCACTTGGAAGTCGTACATAACAAGGAAGACCATAAATCAGTTTTAAAAGTAAAGTTCACATTGTTTCTCCATTAGAACTTTGGTGTCCTTGGTTGTGTATAATGTGCTCGAACTGGCATTTCAACCCGCCGTGGTTCATTGATACCAGATTTGAGATTTAAATATTTTCTTCTTTTGCTTTCTTCTGATTGGCGTGTCGAAGAAACGGTCCTTGGTTTCTCAACTCCATCCGACGTTAGTATGCCCTGACCCAAGCGATCCATCCCCTGAATATTGGAAAAGAAACTCTATGAGAAAGGACAATATAATTTTGAAAATCATTCTACCGCAAAAAAATAATAAAAATAAATGTAAAACATCCTTTCATATTATATAATTATGTATGCTTTAAGGCTTTTTAATTCGAAACTGCTTTGTCTGATATGGAACTCGGCAGCCTGATATGGAACACAAAAATATGTTAACGGATTATTCAGTAGCTGTACATTTCTGGTCACTGAAGTTTCATCTGATAGGAGATATCATCTAATTTTACGCATACAAACGGTACTACTTCCTTACAAAGGAATTAACAACGTATAATTTCATTAAATGTTTGAAGATCGGCCTACAGTTATGATCAATCCTCGACATTCAACATCTTTTTTACAGTCGAGTTTGGACTGATCCAAAAGAGACAAATATCATTTGGTTCGTGATTCAAATGAGGATCGAATAGCAATCGAGTTTTTCCGGGAAATGGTCCCAAACTTATGTGATCCATAGAAATTTAGGATCACCTACCTTTTTCGGTGTCAATTTTTCGTCTGATATGGAACCCCGGAAGCGGCTGATATTATTTTATCGGGAGCGCAAGACGAGTTCCACATCAGAGTTCCCCCGGCGTGAGAAATAATCAAATAATCAACAAAATTAGACAACGTGTCGCGTGCAACATTTGGGTCGCTACCTTGAGGGTCAAGGTCTCAGCATGACCTTGCAGCAAATTCGTGTCCGGCTCATAACTTCTTCATTTGAAGTCGGATTTTATAATTATTTCACAGAAACGATCACCATAATGCGACGACGTGTCGCGTGCAACATTTGGGTCACTACCTTGAAGGTCAAGATCACAATATGACCTTGCAGCAAAATCGTGTCCTGCCCATAACTTTTTTTTATTTAAAGTCGGATTTAAGAATTATTTCACAGAAATGATCATCATAATGGGACGACGTGTCGCGTGCAACATTTTGGTCGGTACCTTGAAGGTCAAGGTCACAGCATGACCTTGCAGCAGTCGTGTCCGGTCCATAACTTTTTTTGAAGTCGGATTTTAAAATTATCTCACAAAAATAATCACTAAAATCAGGCAACGTGTCGCGTGCAACATTTGGGTCGCTACCTTGAGGGTCAATGTCACAGCATGACTGCAGCAAAGTCCGGTCCGGCTTAATTGAAGTCGGATTTTATAATTATTTTCACAGAAATGATCACCATAATGCGACGACGTGTCGCGTGCAACATTTGGGTAACTACCTTGAAGGTCAATGTCACAGCATAACCTTTCAGCAAAATCGTGTCCGGCCCATAACTTTTTTATTTGAAGTCTGATTTTAAATTATGTCACAGAAATGATCACCATAATTAGACGACGTGTAGCATGCAACATTTGGGTCGCTACCTTAAAGGTCAAGGTCAAAGCATGATTGCAGCATAATCTTGTCCTGTCTATAACATTTATAGTTGGATTTAAAAATTATTTCACAGAAATGATCACCATTTCGAGACGACATGTCACATAACATTTGGGTTGCTTCCTTGAAGGTCAAGGTCACAGCATGACCTTGCAGCTAAATCATATCCGGTCCATAACTTTGTAATATATAGTTGGATTTTGAAATTTTCTCATTTTATAGCACTACACTTTTTTAAAAATTCACCTCAATAGTTATACAACTAACAGTGTTTATGACAAAGTACCCATTCGGGGAGCATCACCCGTCTTCGACGCACTCTTGTTATTTCATGTATCTAAGAATCAGGTGAGCGATTTAGGGCCAATTGGCCCTCATGTTAATGTATTATGTTATGCCCCTGGTCGTCCGTCCATCCGTTCGTTAGCAATTATGTGTCTCCTTATTTAAGTATATATAAAAGGGAGAATACTCTTTTAATACAAAACTTTGTTTCTTTTTCATATTATGTATATCTACTGCCTTTAAAAACACATTTGCGCTCGGTCATCAGTCTGGAAAATGAAAACCTGGTTTTGTGACACTTTCCTGTCACTTGTTATTATTTTGAACATAAAAAATGGGAGGAGCAGATTATACTCAAGACAAAACTTGTACGTTATGCGATTTCTTTGCTTGGTTGAATTCTGGACGAGTTACTCTGAGAACCGAGGTTTTGAAACTAAGATTGGAAACCAGTCTCAAGTCTGATTGGCTGAAATGGCTACTGGTCACCATTTCAACCAATCAGAAGCTTGAGTTTGGAGACTGGTTTCCATTCTCAGTTTCAATATCATAATAATATTTTATATTTACTCCTTGGGACAAGATATCAACATATATTCATTCTTTCGGTTCGGCAATTGAAACAACATCTAATAAATTATGCTTAAAGTATAATTTGTCTGGGTATACGCATAGCAAAGACCGTTTAAAATACGTTGTGTTTTATATTAGATTCACATGACTGTATATACATAAGAACTAGATGGGTGTTCAGTTGAACACCTGTGTCGCCCTCTGGTGCTATGTCGGAATAAAAATGCAAGTACAAAAAGGTTCATAACTCCATCAAAGAATTTGGCATCATCATGAGTGTGTTGTCATAAGCAATATAATTTGAAAGTTTGATGAAGAAATATTAAGAAATGGCAAAGTTATAGCCAACGTTAAGTTTTCGTGCCGAAAAAGGGGCATAACTCCATCAAATGTGACATTGACCTAAAGAATTTGGCATCATCATGACCGTGTTGTCATAAGCAGTATAATTTGAAAGTTTGATGAAGAAATGTTAAGAAATGGCAAAGTTATAGCCAAAGTTAAGTTTTCGTGACGGACGGACAGACCGACGGACGGACAGACAAAGCGATCCCTATGTATCGCCATTTCTTCGAAAGGGCGACACAAAAACTGTTTCCTTTCTTTATCATGTGTGAGCTGCAGCTTTACATTCAAATAACAAGATAAAAAGATTTTCTTGTTTAATCTGATAACATCACCATACATTACCGATATAATTTTGAAACAATTTGATGTAACTATGTAATTATCTTATGATATGACTTGTTCCCTGTCGTAAATAGGGAATAGTAATTTCATATTTATCTTGTAAAGGTTTGTGGGGTATTAACGGAAAGTCAGATTTTAATATATTTGACGTTTTCTACGAGACTACAAGAATAGTGTTCAATATGTTTCTTACGATAACGGAATATTTTAGGTAAATTTTTATTTTTATAATTATGTCAAGATAACCTAATTTTATTTTACTTTGATCGTGTCTTGTCCGAACAAAAATAAAGCAAAAGCCTAATCAGTTTTCGATGTCATTGTAAACTTCTAGTGTCCTCAATTTCATTTGTCTGCGTAGAGAATACGATACGACGGCTTTAACACACTCTGTGTTGTAGTCAATTTATTTATATGTTTACTCATTAACAGCTTATACCAAGCAATTTACAACTTACCAGCCGATGTTTGCGACCAGGCAGTGTAGACCTCATCATGTAGATAAGCAACTTCTAAGCAGGTGAAAATCAGGTGAAAATCAAGCCTTGAAGAAAATATTTGTTTCAAACTGTTAACTATTATTAAATGTATCTGCTTTTGAAGATGTAACGGTTATAACGAATTCACGTGCAGTCAAGCAACTAGAGTTGAATTATATGTCAGGCTGTCTGTGCATTGATTAACTGAAGCTTTCAGTCCGATCAAACGCGACACAACGAAATTAACTCTCTTTCGGCCAGCGCTATTTAAACAGAAGTAGGTTTATACAAACAAAAAAGCTTGATATAGGAGCAATGTAGTTATTATTTTAAAATATTATGTTTGACTCGGCTCCGAAATTGTATTTGCAAAAGCATACAAAATAGTACATGTATTAGGTGAGATCTTTGTAAGCCACCGAACAAGACTAATATGAAAACATTGCAGTCTTTGAGGACAGATTTTAATTGTATAGAACGACGTCTTCTTGAATACTCTTAATTTAAATGACTCGATAGTCTATACATTTGTAAATACCATTGTAAATAGATTGTTAACATGAATGATTAAACAATAATCAGCTCTGCCAAAGGCTACCACAATAAATCTACTGATTTAAACATCCCTTTTTTTAATCAAAGCTATAATATTATGATTATATCGATTTATTGCAGAATGTTTCAAGTACGAGATTACACCAATATATCTCTGGCATTGTCTGCGGTGATGGAGGAGATCGGGGTCAATGAGAGCATACTGAAGAAGAGAAGGAGAACGAGGCTGCTGGTGGAGACAATGAAGACCATGAGACATAGGATGAGTGGACAAAATCTTTCTGTGTATTACTTCGGCAGTCAGTCAGAAGGTACAACAACACTAGGACTACGATCAGACACTGATTGTCTTTTCTGTATTAAAAACGTTAACATAATAACTGACTGGAGTGAGTGGGAGCCTGGTGTTATGAACTGCCTTATTATCCAGGATGAGAACACAGCACCTGGATATTGCATGCTGCAGGCACTGTTACCTGATGCTCCTCTTCCTCGCACTGACTCGCTCGGTGAACACCACTCCAGAGACCAACAAGGAAGGATACTACTGAAGAAATCTATCATAATGTCTCTCCGGCCTGAAGGTCATGAACAACATGGACCATCCTTTGCCGAACAAGGAGAACAAGGATATGTTGATAAAGTATTTGCATGTCCGTGTAAATCCTTACTTCCTGAAGTACACCACTGGTTATCACAACAAACACCCGGCAGATGGCCAACCGAGGACATGAAGAGATATATAGCTAATAGTGCATGTTTCGTGGTTCCTGTCGGCTGTAGAGGGAGTGTCAATGAAGACTTGGAATGGCGAATATCAACATCGCTTCCTGAACGATGTCTGATGTTTAGTTTGAATACAACACAAATACAGGTTTATGTCATAATGAAAATGCTTTTAACAAATATAAATTTGAACGTTCCTGCAGAAAGTCACATTTCTAGTTTTATGTGTAAAACAGTTGTATTACGTTGTATTCAGATCTCTGATCATAATGCATGGCAGAGACATAATCTGATTCAATGCCTGATGTTCTGCTTGTCGGTACTGAGCATCTGTGTGATGAATGAAAGTTGTCCACATTTTATCATACGAGCCAACAACCTGATGGCCAGAAGATTTACAGCTGAAGCGAAACCAAAACTTCTTGAAAATTTCAGACATCTATTCACTGATTTATTAGCAAATGGACTGTTTCCCATTCAAACAGATTGTATTGGAAATAAATTAATCAGCAAATTAACATACGGCATTCTTGGAATGCCTAGTCAAAACAGTGCTGAAAATAGATATATTCATCAAGACTTGCTTGTACAGACTGCAAATTATGTACAGATTGTATTAAACTCAGTTGACAATGACATATCAAAGTATCAAATTATTAATGAGCAAATTACCGTAATATTGACAAACATTAAATATTTACATCAAGTACAGTTGCATGGAAACGATATAGAACGGTCAGCATGTACACTCCTGGTTCCTGGGCTCTGTACGACAGTGGGAACTATTCTAGCATCAACGTGTATTCAAAACGACCATGTGATATCACAACAGGCTCTTGACCTGTTGATACTGGGACAAAACAAAGATGTTGCAACAGGCAGACTCAAACTGGCCTCTGTGTTCTACTGTACAGATAACATTGGCAGAACTGAAGCTATCCTCAGAAATATGGAGAACTGGTATGACTTTCGATTTTGTGAAACTGTATGTAGTTGCTATGACTTTCCAAAACAAGTACTGCTCTCTCGAATGGAAGGTTTGAACAATGTCACATATGGACAATACATTCAGCTTCGAACAGCAATGTGTGTCAAGTTTTTGCCTTGTGAAATCAACTGTGCACCACCAGAACTCCAGTATGAAATGTTTCGATCTACCCCACATGATCTACCACATAGAGGAAGATATGACGTCTGGATGGACTGGGTAGTAGTGGATTCTCTCCCTTATCTCTACTTTCTACAGTTCAAGACATATCAGCGTCTCGCGAGATACAATGACCAGCAGCGTGCACTAAACAACTTGATGTTAGCAATTGCTGTGGAACCAAGCCTTGGCCATAGGGAGACAGCCCTCAACCTGTTAGGACAGTGCCTAGAACAAGAGAACAGACCAGATGATGCCATGCAATGCTACATTCTGTCAGTGAACATACGACCCAGGAACAATGCAGCAAATTTCCATGTGTGCAGACTGCTGTACCGAATATTTATGCAGCATTAACTTGAAAGCACGCCTTCAGAAACTGACGTGAATCCGATCTTTTGCTTAACTTGAACATATGATAGTTGAATATACCAATTAAAGAAATGGCTAATAATTTACTTGTTCATGCATTTGTTGACTGAGAATGATACACGTCATCAGTTACATTGCACTTCTTGGACATAATAAATTATTATTGAAAAGTAAACAGTTACAGTTATGTGGTACTCAGATAAATATTTTTCAGTGATTTATACTTTTCACAAATATGGCGCTATCAGTTTTAAACATTTTGGTTGATAGACCCTATTTTAGTTAGTACTTTTCTGAACATAACCCCCGATTAAAATTAGTTTGTCTGTCACCTGACTGTCTAGTTATCAATAACATACTTTACGTTTATACATTGTACATGTGTTTAAAATTCTGTCTTAAACATAATTATTTATTGCTGAAATTTTGTGCTACCACACATTCGCAAAAATAAAGAAATGAAACATTTCATATAATACTGTAGCTTTCATCCTGAAGTTTTATTAACAAGCTAGATTTTTGCAAAATGTAAACTGCAAAAATGTGGTTTGCGCAGCCCACAATGTTAAAAATAAGGTATTTGCAGAAGCTATTTGCAGTCAGAATATATTTTTATGTTTTAGTATTAAGTTGCTTGCTTGCTTCGCAGCGTGAAATTTCTTTATGTGGCTATCTAAGAATATTTCTGGAATTTTGTAACATACATTTTAAATTGTGGAGGTCTTTAAGTTTGTGATTTGGTTTGTCTACAGTGGTAATTTTATGTGCATTACCGTACAGACTGGCACACTTAATAAAGGGAGGTATTAAAGCATGCAACTTGCTTCGAGTTCAAACAGATGCAAAACAACATAACAAAAATCAAATTGACTTGCAGAAAGTTTATTTATAAGACTTGTTATAAGTTATCATTCAAAATTCTGCAAAGTAAGTTGTCTTCGTTTGTTATGTCAAAATGCATTTAAGCCTTTACTCCATGGAAAGGCCGTTATCCAGTGAGCCAACAGTGCAAATCCAGATCAGCTGCAACATCTTTGCTTTCTGATCAGGATCTAAACTGTTTGCTTTCAGATTCATTCGGTTATGTCTGACCAAAATGCGACTAGCATAGATCTAGATCTGACAGCACAGATGAGCTAGCTGATCTGTATACCAGTCGCAGAGGAGTAAAGAATAAAAGGCACCACTGACATGTTCTTTTGAGGCTTACAACAAAATCAGTATTTTTTAACATGTTTTCGATTCCACTTCAGTAACTTATAAAGGAATATTCTTAATGTTGTGCTTTTATGATGAAATATATTTGTGCCCCAATTTCGAGATGCATGCTTTCAACTGATAAGATTTATACATGTAGTCTAAACGTTGCCATCAGTAAGTCCGTCATTTCTGATAATTTAAGTGAACAGTCTTATACATGTAATAATACATGTAAATAGATAACATTTTGTTAAAATAAAATGTGCACAATCATCTTTCCTGTGTCATCTTTTCTTAAATGCTTACTATTGGGCTAGCAGCTGTAACAATGCTGAAGTTTATGCCGTTATTTTCAGGCAGTTTAATTTCCTTTTTAAAATCTTCAGGAGAATTCCTCTCATATCTGTGTCGTATTTCAAGACATGAGTATTAAAGTCAGAGTCTGAGTGGGGCCATGCCGAGCTTTGCTCGCAGTTCGTTGGCTTCCTGTATCTCAAGATCTTCTTTGGACACGTTACGACGATCTTCCTGTTCTCCGTGACGATCACGATGACGATCTTTCAGTTCTCTGATAAGATCAAGGTGACGATCTCCCTGTTCTCTGTGACGACCACGATGACGATCTCTCTGTTCTCTGTGACGACCACGATGACGATCTCCCTGCTCTCTGTGACGATCACGATGACGATCTCCCTGTTCTCTGTGATGATCACGATGACGATCTCTCTGTTTTCTGTGATGATCACGATGCCAATCTCCGTGTTCTCTGTGACGATCACGATGACGATCTTCCTGCTCTATGTGACGATCACGATGACGATCTCCCTGTTCTCTGTGACGATCACGATGACGATCTCCTTGTTCTCTGTGACGATCACGGTGACGATGTCCCTGCTCTCTGTGACGATCACGATGACGATCACCCTGTTCTCTGTGACGATCACGATGACGTTCACCCTGTTCTCTGTGACGATGACGATCTCTCTATTCTCTGTGACGATCACGATGACGACCACTCTGCTCTCTGTGACGATCACGATGACGATCTCTCTGTTCTCTCTGTCGATCACGATGACGTTCACCCTTATCTCTGTGACAATACGTCGACTATCTCCCTGTTCTCTGTTACGATCACGATGACTATATATCTGTTCTCTGTGACGATCACGATGATGATCTCCCTGTTCTCTGTGACGATCACGATGATGATCTCCCTGTTCTCTGTGACGATCACGATGACGATCTCCCTGCTCTCTGTGACGATCACGGTGACGATCACCCTATTCTCTTTGACGATCACGGTGACGATCTCCCTGTTCTCTGTGACGATCACGCTGACGATCTCCCTGTTCTCTGTGACGATCACGATGACGATCTCCCTGTTCTCTGTGACGATCACGACGAGGACCTCCCTGCTCTCTGTGACGATCACGATGGCGATCTCCCTGTTCTCTGTGACGATCACGATGACGATCTCCCTGTTCTCTGTGACGATCACGACGAGGACCTCCCTGCTGTCTGTGACGATCACGATGGCGATCTCCCTGTTCTCTCTGTCGATCACGATGACGATCTCCCTGTTCTCTCTGTCGATCACGATGACGATCTCCCTGTTCTCTGTGACGATCACGATGACGACCACTCTGCTCTCTGTGATGATCACGATGATGATCTTCCTGTTCTTTGTGACGATCACGATGATGATCTCCCTGTTCTCTGTGTGATCACGATGACGATCTCCCTGTTCTCTGTGACGATCACGGGGACGATGTCCCTGCTCTCTGTGATGATCACGATGACGATCTCCCTGTTCCCTGTGACGATCACGATGACGATCTCCCTGTTCTCTGTGACAATCACGATGACGACCTCCCTGCTCTCTGTGACGATCATCACAGAGAACAGGGAGATCGTCATCGTGATCGTAACAGAGAACAGGAAGGTTAAAAAAATCTGTCAGCTTAAACTTGTGTTATAGTGTTCATCTCCTTCAGTTATAATGCTACGCGAAAAAAAAAACAAGTCCATAATTTAAGCATACAGCTTAATTCATACAGTTTAAAGTTATATAATCTATAATTATTTAATTTTTCTGGAATATTCTCTTTAATTTTAAAGCGTCCTAAGCTCTTTAATGAATATATATTTATTCTTTCGGTAATTGATTCATCATCTCTTAACATTATGTTTCGGATAAAACAAAACCAAGGCCTTTTCATATTAGATTCTATTCACATGTATTAACACAACTATGTCTCTTTTCTTTATCATATGATCATATGTGAGATGGAGATGTAGATTTACATTCGAATGCTTGGCGCGATGTTAGGACTATCAGTTATTTTATTTTCAAGATGTTTATAATCCTTATGTAGGTTTTCCAGTTATGTGATTTAATTTACACGTAAATCAAGATGAAGGAAATAAAAATAGCTAATCTGTCAATCAATCAATCAATCAATCAATAACCAATTAATCAATGAAATCAGTAAAATCAATCATTCAATCAAATAAATCAATCAGCCGCCTTCAAGCCAACCTCTCTCCATGTAGGGAGATATACAAGTATTTACAAATTACAAATATGATTTGATCATATGATAAACAGACAACAGACTTATTGATCAAACACAATGAAACAAACATCAGTAAAGCAATCTTCAACGCCGATTATCTTTTTAAAAGATATATCTTGTTTACTTTGATAACATCACTGTACATCACCGATATAATTTTGCAACAAAATTAGGTAACTATAAAATTATCTTGTAATATGAATTGTTCATTGTCGTAAATAGGGTACATTGATTTAATATTTATCATTTTTAAGGTTTGTGGGTTATTGGCTGACAAGTTAAAAGACAGACTTAAATATATTTGTTATTAACGGCCTAATGAAAAACTGAATACAATGTAATACAACTGTTTAACACATGAAACTAGATATACGACTTATTGCAGGAACGTTCAAATTTATATTTGGTAAAAGCATTTTCATTATGACATAAACCTGTATTTGTGTTGAAGTCGATCTCCCTGTTCTCTGTGACGATCACGATGACGATCTCTCTATTCTCTGTGACGATCACGATGACGACCTCTCTGCTCTCTGTGACGATCACGATGACGATCTCTCTGTTCTCTCTGTCGAACACGATGACGTTCACACTGTTCTCTGTGACAATAACGATGACTATCTCCCTGTTCTCTGTTACGATCACGATGACTTTATCTCTGTTCTCTGTGACGATCACGATAATGGTCTCCCTGTTCTCTGTGACGATCAGGATGACGATCTCCCTGCTCTCTGTGACGATCATGGTGACGATCTCCCTGTTCTCTGTGTCGATCACGATGACGCTCTCCCTGTTCTCTGTCGATCACGATTACGATCTCCCTGTTTTCTCTGTCGATCACGATGACGATCTCCTTGTTCTCTGTGACGATCACGATGACGATCCCCCTGTTCTCTGTGACGATCACGTTGACGATCTCCCTGTTCTCTGTGACGATCACGGTGACGATGTCCCTGCTCTCTGTGACGATCACGATGACGATCTCCCTGTTCTCTGTGCCGATCACGATGACGATCTCCCTGTTCTCTGTTACGATCACGATGACGACCTCCCTGCTCTTTGTGACGATCACGATGACGATCTCCCTGTTCCCTTTGACGATCACGATGACGTTCACCCTGTTCTCTGTGACGATCACGATGAAGATCTCCCTGTTCTCTGTGACGATCACGATGACGACCACTCTGCTCTCTGTGACGATCACGATGATGATCATTCTGTTCTCTCTGTCGATCACGATGACGTTCACCCTAATCTCTGTGACAATACGTCGACTATCTCCCTGTTCTCTGTTACGATCACGATGACTATATATCTGTTCTCTGTGACGATCACGATGACGATCTCCCTGTTCTCTGTGAAGATCACGAGGAGGACCTCCCTGCTCTCTGTGACGATCACGATGACGACCTCCCTGTCCTCTCTGTCGATCACGATGACGATCTCTCTGTTCTCTCTGTCGATCACGATGACGATCTCCCTGTTCTCTGTGACGATCACGATGACGACCACTCTGCTCTCTGTTGATTTGATCATATGATAAACAGAAAACAGACTTATTGATCAAACACAATGAAACAAACATCATCATAGATACAACGACCAGCAGCGTGCCATCAACAACCTGATGTTAGCAATCAGCGTGAAACCAAACCTTGGTCATAGGGAGACGGCCCTCAACCTGTTAGGACAGTGCCTGGATCAAGAGAACAGACATGACCATGCACTGCAATGTTACATCCTATCACTGAACATACGCCCCCAGGAACAATGCAGCAAACTTCCATGTGTGCAGACTGCTGTACCGAACATTTATGCAGCATTAACTTTAAAGCATGCCTTCAGAACCTAACGTGAACCCGATCTGTTGATCCAATAGAATGACGAAAGTGAAATATAACAATTAATGGAAAGGAGTCTAAGAATTGGCATATTTGAGCTTTTTAACAGAGAAAGAGATCCGTTACCAGTTACCATGAACTTCTTTTTCACTTCAACTTTAAAAGTGATTATGGATAAGTAGACAGTCACGTGATACTCTGTTTATATAACAAACAGTGATCTTAAGGCAGATAGGGGCGAATCAAATATTTTTCCAGTGATTAATACTCATCAAGATGGCGCTGTCAGATTTATTAAACTGCTGACAAACCATATTATTAGTTTGTCTGTCACGTGACTGTCCAGTTATCAATTACATACTAAACGCATGTACATGGATTTAAAATTGGTTTCTATTCTAAAGATTCTCTGTCCAAAATTACCACATGGGTCAATTCATAAACTCCAATGTTTGAAAAAGTTTGAATGTAATGTTTTCATCGTCTTTGGATAGGCGTGAATAGCTTTGCGTAGTAAATTTTATACAAACAGAAGAAATGATGTGAAAGAACATGATTTACCAGCTTTAAAAGTCACTTTGTATTTGTACGTGTGTTATGTGTTTTTCAAAATTTTCCTTGGTCAAAATGTGAACCAGGGGCTACAATCATATTATTTTCTACTCACTGTCAATTAAGGATGTTTGCAACATTGTATAATAAATATCAAGGTTGTCAGTTAAATACGAACAAAGTTAATGTAATCTGAACAAAAGAATCCTTAAAAGAATCATATCATTTATTAATACAGTCATCTTTTTCCCCTGGTCATTTGAAAGATTGCAATAGAGCAAATATGCAACCGATGATAAAAGCCATTAGATTTTTTATTTATTTGTTTAAATGTTGTGTATGTTTATGACTTTTATCGATAAACTTTTAAAATCAGTTACCCATAGGCCAATGTAATTAAAAGTTTTGATACAAGGTATTTTGACTTAAATTTTCATTATGATTCAGGATTTAGTTTTGAGGCATGCTGAATTACCCTGCCCATATGTTTCATCAAAAATTAAATGATTAAACTAAAAAAATAATTTCCACCACTTGTTTAAATTTCATAACACTTTTGGTGGAAACTTTTTTTAAAAATGCTAAAATCGTAAACTTGTTTAGACATTTAGAGGAGCAATGTGATAATATATAAATTTAAATGCAACTGGAACTATCAATAAAGCTGACGTGGGCACTTTATGATACTGGAACTGGTAATGCTTAATATATGGCATACTTGTCAGGTGACACAAGAAGCATGAAAGCAATTAACAATGTTATTATAATTACTGGGAGATACATGTATCAATGCATGACACTTGTCTCAAGTGCAAACAAATTCAAAATAACATAACAAAAAACAAATTGAATTGAAGAAGGTTTATTCATAAAAGTTGTTTAATTAGTATTATTCAAAGTTGTATGAGCAAAGTGTCTCCATTAGTTTTGTAAAACTGCACTTGAACCTTTACTCCATGGCATGGCTCGGGTTATCCCTTGAGCAAACAGTGTAAATCCAGATCAGCTGGCAAATCTGTGCAATCTGATCAGGATCTAAACTTTTTGCATTTAGATTGATCATTCACTAGGTTATTTCTGACAATATGCGACCAGTATAGGTCCAGATCAACAAGCACATCTGTGAATCTGATCATAATGTACACTGTTCGCTGTTAGATTCATTAGGTTATGCCACAAGATGCAACCAGTATAGATCTAGATCAGACATAGACAGCACAGAATTGCTGACTGATCTGTATCTACACTGGACACCTAAATGATATTTTTAAAATTTTAATTGGTATTCCCTTTTAGTAACTAATAAACGATATTCTGCATTTTTTGCTATAATAATTCATTTTGTGCCCTGATTTCAAGATGCATGTTGACAACTGACAAGCTTAATAGTCTAAACATTGCCATCAATACAGTCTGTCTTTGCTCATTGTTTAAGTGAAAGGAAGATTTATTTAATTACATGTATAGATAAAATGTTGTTTAAATAAAATGTGCACAATTGTCTTTGTTGTCTGATCTTTTCTTTCATGATTACTTTGGATAAATCAGCTGAAACTGCACTGAAGTTTATTTTAATTTTTTTCGGGGCAGTTTGATTTTCTTTTTTAAATCACCATGAGAAATTCTTTAACATCAGTGTTTTTATCACATGACATGAATGTTACAGTCAGGGTCTCAGCGGGGCCATGCCGAGCTTTGCCCGCAGTTCATTGGCTTCCTGTATTTCAAGATCTTCTTTTGACATGTTACGGCGATCTCCCTGTTCTCTGTGACGATCACGATGACGATCTTTCTGTCTGTCGTCTCCACGATCCTTGTCACGCTTATGACCGCGATGTTTTCTGAAATAAAAAAAAGGAGACAAATATGAAAATATTGTATCCTCAATGTAAGTGTTCATCAATAGTGATTGAAATACAAATGTCCATGATATCCAGATTTAGGCCTATTGCAACAAAATTTTACACAACTAGAACTTTGTTTGCTGGGGTATATAATTAAGAGTGTAATACCCCTTCTAACTGTGTTTATATGACTTTGATATAATGGAACATTCAACAAAGTATTTCTAAATGAATACATTATGAAATTGAAATGCAAGTTTAGCTGTTTTAACAAGATGTCACCAAGTTGAAAGTTTCCGCATAGTATCTTGTTTCCACCAACATTTAGGGACAAACTAACCTCCCACATTTAACAGAAACAAACAAGAGAAAATCAAAACCATACCTATCCTCTTCTTTGTGTCTTTTATCTGAAAAACAACAAGAGCATTTTAGTTTCAATGGCTACAAACTGTGCAACAAGATAAGTAAAGTGGGTATCTCAAGATCAACAAGAGCACCGCGAAGGGAGGCAATATAAGCCCGAAGGGTTTTATCAAAGGATTTGAGCAAAATTTAGACTGTTGAAGCCCAAATGACAGTAACAAGCATCAAAATGGTCCAATTAAAAAAACAATTAAAGTTATATAAAATAAAATATAAGTCCCCACACAGATAATCCTAACCAAGTATAAAAATGTAAAAAAAAAACACCAAAAAATTGGAGGTACCATCCATGTTGTACCACAGAAAAGCGGTAACCTTTTTTCCGTATACTGCCAATAATAAAAGTTACAAAATATGCTTTTGAAAGTAACTTACAAGGGATCAAAAAAGGATCTCCCAAATAAAAACAAGAGCACTGCAATCAAGAGCAAATGCCGAGCAATATACACACATTCATATGACACTTATATCCTAAGTGTGACCTTGACCTTGAAGTGAGCCATCTGGAATATGTGATCTGCATCATCATAATGTGGTGAACATATTTGTCAGGTGTCTTAGAACTCCTTTAAATGGTTCAAGAGTTACAGAGCGGGAAACAAAGTCATATGACCTTTGACCCCTAAGTCTGACATTGACCTTGAAATTAGCCATCTTGAACATGTCTTCTGCGTGTCATCTCAATGCAGTAAACATTTGTGTCAGGTTTCTACGAAATCCCCTTATGGGTTCAGGGGGGAAGGGAAATAGTCATATGACCTTTGACAAAAAGCTCTACAAGGGCATTTATATGCAATGTTAACACTTTTCTTCATATATACACCTTTATGGCATCAGAAAACAGAGTAGATCCAGATCAGCTGGCACACCTGGTACCCACTAGTTTCATCAGCCCACCACTCAAGACATGTCTGGCCTGCTAGACAGAACCAATGTAATAATAATGCTTTTTTATTACATGAAACATACCTTGTTTTTTGTCTGTTCTGTCTTTAGATCGAGATCTTTTTCTTGTTCTATCTCTGTCCCTAGAAGACACATTATATCCTACACTCAACATATATTTACAAACATATATTATTACAAAGTTGGCTTTTTTAGTGTTATTTTTATTTTTCAAGCTGTCCAGATGGAGGCAATAGCAAAATTAAAAAAAATATGTATGTTGTTTTCTCAAGCACTCCTTATTTTAAGCTCATAAACCAATTCTTGTTAATATACTATTTGTAGCAATATTTTCTTACAAACTAAAAACTTAACCTACATCGTTTATCCATGCTTTGTACAAGTTGTATCTATGGAGTAAATATTCAACTGAAGGAAAGACCACAGTGCCTAAGGTTTTAAAACTGAACAGGGAAACCAGTCTCAAATCTCAAGCATCTGATTGGCTGAAATGGCGACCAGTCACCATTTCAGCCAATCAGATGGTTGATATTTGAGACTGGTTTCCATGCTCAGTTTTATAACCTTCAGCCCTGATACAGAGGAAGTTATGATAATAGCTAACCTATCTGAGACAGACAAGATAAAAATGTAAAGTACCATATACCTGAGATGTGGAGAAGGTGAACGTCTTAACTTTGGTGAGGGACTCCTGGCAGGTTTATCTACAACTTTGTTACCTGAACGTTTCTTTTCTGCTTCCTTGTATATATCCTGGAACACAAGATTCAACATATCAGGGGTTTCACTAGCCACCAAATCTCAAGGGTCATATTTATCATTTTTGCTGGATTCTACCAATTAATAGCCAAAATACCCACAATTTATGGCAAAAATGACCCTTCAGCTAAAATTACAGGGGACAAAATGAGGCATTTTGGAAATTCAAAGTCAAAGGTTAATCTCCCGGGTCAAATGGAACCCTGCATACTATATTTCTGAAATATTAAATGGCTGGTGGAGATCTATTGCAAAATTATTTAGTTGTTCAGAGATAAATTTCAGTTTTGAGCTTTTACTTCACAAGAACATCAAGCAGTTTATGACCTCATGAGATACATGATGTCATGCATGAAATATAGATGCCTAGTGGTTACCTCATGATACACTAAATCTTGTCGTTTATAATAGCCAAACAGGAAACATCAATGAAACACTGCAATATCAGCTTGTTAGACTAAAATAAATACAGCACACTCACTCACATTAAGTTCTTAATCTTCATACTGCATATGTTTACAATTTATGCTAGTTTTGTGGCTTCCCAATGTGATTGTCAAGAAAGTGTTTGAAAAGAACCATCTTTTCATGGAATCAATTATTATTATTAGGGCTATACATAAAACCGAAGACTAATTAATACCATAATATCTTCCTCTTCTGAAGTTTCCATGTCTTCGAGATCTTCATCAAGGGCACTAACTCTGGAATCCAGCAGATTACTCTCTTCCAATACATTACGCTTCTGTAAAATAATTCAAAACATTCAATTTCAAAAAATCTTTCCATAATTTGGTTTGCTTAAAGATTCTACGTGTCTAAAATATTTGTAGGTTTCTTGATAATTTTCTCTCTCAACAGCAGCAATAATTCAATATACTCAGTCACATAGACCAGCTTAAACACTAAGTCACCTGTTTCCTTGGTAGATTTATGTTGTAATGGTTCATTAACCCTTTACCCAAAACATTCACCTTTATTGCAGAGGCTAACAGTGTTGATCTAGATCAGCCAGCACATCCGTGCCATCTGATCAGGATCTACACTGTTCAGTTTAAGATTTATTAGGTTATTTGTGACCAAGATGTGATCAGTTCAGATCCAGATCAGAAAGCACAGGCTGATGTGGATCTATACTATTCGCACATTCGTTAAAATGTGTATAATACTATGTGGAGTAAATGGTTAATATACTCATTCAGTTCAAATGTTAAGTTACCTGTATCCTTGGCAATATAATGTCACAGCAACGTTCCTCCCTCAACAGTTCATCAATATACTCATCCATGTGTACCAGCTCAAAGGCTGAAAAACAATAATAAAAAATGCTCGAACACTGATCAAATTCTGATGAAAGTTTGAAGAAAGATAAATAATTTTCCCAACTTGTCAAAATGATTTAATTTATATTAAGACAGTGTAATCTGACAAGAGTTGTTATGTTGAATAATAACAAGAGGGCCATGATGGCCCTTTATCGCTCACCTGAGTACAACAAAGTTATTTTTAGTAACAGTGACCAAGATCCAGATGACCCATATTCGAACTCATCCGAGAAATCATTGGGACAAACATCCTGACCAAGTTTCATGACAATCGGAGCAAAAATGTGACTGCTAGAGTGTTAACAAGAAAATTCTATTTTTAGTAACAGTGACCTAGTTTTTGGACCCAGATGACCCATATTCGAACTTGTCCAAGAAATCATTGGGACAAACATCCTGACCATGTTTCA
Source organism: Corbicula japonica (assembly GCA_038501625.1). Lineage (NCBI taxonomy): Eukaryota > Metazoa > Mollusca > Bivalvia > Venerida > Cyrenidae > Corbicula > Corbicula japonica. Next base: position 1,758,254 of record JAZAYU010000065.1, on the reverse strand, counting down.
TGACATTCGAGGCAAAAATGTGACCTATAGAGTATTAACAAGAAAATTCTATTTTTAGTAACAGTGACCTAGTTTTTGGACCCATATTCGAACTCGTCCAAGAAATCATTGGGACAAACATCCTGACCAAGTTTCATGACAATCGGAGCAAAAATGTAATCGCTAGAATGTTAACAAGAAAATTCTATTTTAAGTAACAGTGACCTAGTTTTTGGACACAGATGACCCATATTCGAACTCGTCCGAGAAATCATTGGGACAAACATCCTGACCAAGTTTCATGACAATCAGAGCAAAAATGTGACTGCTAGAGGGTTAACAAGAAAATTCCATTTTTAGTAACAGTGACCTAGTTTTTGGACCCAAATTACCCATTTTCGAACTCGTCCGAGAAGGCATTGGGACAAACATCCTGACCAAGTTTCATTACAATCGGAGCAAAAATGTGACCGGTAGAGTGTTAACAAGAAAATTCTATTTTGAGTAACAGTGACCTAGTTTTTGGACCCAGATGACCCATATTCGAATTCGTCTGAGAAATCATTAGGACAAACATCCTGACCAAGTTTCATGACAATCAGAGCAAAATTGTGACCGCTTTGTGACCGCTAGAGTGTTAACAAGATAATTCTATTTTTAGCAACAGTGACCTAGTTTTTGGAACTAGATGACACATATTCGAACTTGTCCGAGAAATCATTGGGACAAACATCCTGACCAAGTTTCATGACAATCCGAGTAAAAATGTGACCGCTAGAGTGTTAACAAGAAAATTCTATTTTTAGTAACAGTTACCTAGCTTTTGGACCCAGTTGACCCATATTCGAACTCTTCCGAGAAATCATTGGGACAAACATCCTGACCAAGTTTCATGACGATCGGAGCAAAAATGTGACCGCTAGAGTGTTAACAAGATAATTCTATTTTTAGTAACAGTGACCTAGTTTTTGGACCCAGATGACCCATATTTGAACTCGTCCAAGAAATCATTAGGACAAACATCCTGACCAAGTTTCATGACAATCAGAGCAAAAATGTGACCGCTAGAGTGTTAACAAGATAATTCTATTTTTAGTAACAGTGACCTAGTTTTTGGACCCAGATGACCCACATTCAAACTTGTCTGAGAAATCATAAAGACAAACACCCTGACCAAGTTTCATGACAATCGGAGCAAAATTGTGACCCTTAGAGTGTTAACAAGAAAATTCTATTTTTAGCAACAGTGACCTAGTTTTTGGACCCAGATGACCCATATTTGAACTCGTCCGAGAAATCATTGGGACAAACATCCTGACCAAGTTTCATGACAATCGGAGCAAAAATGTGACCGCTAGAGTGTTAACAAGAAAATTCTATTTTTAGTAACAGTGACCTAGTTTTTGGAACCAGATGACCCATGTTCGAACTCTTTCGAGAAATCATTGGGACAAACATCCTGACCAAGTTTCATGACAATCGGATCAAAAATGTGACCGCTAGAGTGTTAACAAGAAAATTCTATTTTTAGTAACAGTGACCTAGTTTTTGGACCCAGATGACCCATATTCGAACTCGTCCGAGAAATCGTTGGGACAAACATCCTGACCATGTTTCATAACAATCGGAGCAAAAATGTGACCCTTAGAGTGTTAACAAGAAAATTCTATTTTTAGTAACAGTGACCTAGTTTTTGGACCCAGATGACCCATATTTGAACTCGTCCGAGAAATCATTGGGACAAACATCCTGACCATGTTTCATGACAATCGGAGCAAAAATGTGACCCCTAGAGTGTTAACAAGAAAATTCTATTTTTAGTAACAGTGACCTAGTTTTTGGACCCAGATGACCCATATTCGAACTCGTCCGAGAAATCATTGAGACAAACATCCTGACCAAGTTTCATGACAATCGGAGAAAAAATGTGACCGCTAGAGTGTTAACGAACTAAGTGTGGACGGACGACAGACGATGGACGACGGACATTCATCGATCCTAATAGCTCACCCTGAGCCAACTCAGGTGAGCTAAAAATAAACAGTAACTGTTTAGTTTTACTGCTTTTAAAGCATTATGTGATTTTTTTTATTATAATCATAACAATGAAAAAAAAACAATTGAGTATGGATTCTGTTGCAACCAACAACCAAACAAAAACAACCTCAAACCCACAGATCTTGACTATTTCTGTAACACTCATAACCTTGTTTAAGGACACATCATAATATATAGGCCGTCTCTGGCAAGCAATATACAGGAAATGGTAAAATTTTTTGATGTTTTTGACATCAAAGTCAACAAGGTGTTCCAATGTGGACCACATGGGCTGAGGAACAGAAACATTAGAAAGAGTTAACGGTACTTCACCTTTGTAAACATAAGTTACATATTGGCATTGTTTGCAACATAATCTTATCGGTTACTAGATTAACCGAAATCGGCGGAAAAACTGAAATCGGACCGAAATCGGCTCGAAAAACCGAAATCGGCCTGTTTTTCTTATAAATCAAAAAAAATATAGTGAAATAAATATTGTTTGGCGTTTACAACTAAAGATATTAATATTTAGAAGGAAATTGGTTAACCTAATGCAAGTAAAAGTTTGTGTAATAAAGCCAACATTGAAATCATGTATGCGAGCGATCGGCGAATCGAAGTACTCCAAAGCGGCGCAATATTTCTTTAATATATCATTAAAGTTGTACCAAAATTTCATGAAACTGTGATATCGTTGTAATCACATCAACAAGAAGCAAATATGAATCGAAATCGGACGACTGAATGTCTTGGACGAAGCCCTATGATACATTATAAAACGTCTGAATATTGGGCTGAATTCACTGTTACCGTAATCGGCCTATTTCGTTAGAGGTTAACTTCATTTTCCAAATAAACTTGGTGTATGTGGGTTACTGAGACATTAGGTCAAACTTACTATGTTAATGCAAATATACGTTCGTAAATAAGCTACAGATCGCTTGTGCCATATGCACGTGAACGGCAAAACTCAAATCTAATATCTACAGATAAGTTATACATAAAATTTATCTGTGTTATATGGAATGTTTGTGTCACAATTACTTACAGTGTACATGATTGTTTGTAAATTAAAAAACTGGTACGGTTATTCTCAAAACGCAGTATATACCCGCACTGCGTAAAAGCCTTCTCCAATGTCCAGTCTTTTCCGCTTACTGCTGTTGTTAATTAATCAATATTGCACAATGAGAAGGAATTGTTTGAAATTAAGTTCAATACAAATGTTTGAAATTTAGTTCAATAAAAATTGTTTAATTTAATGAACCAGCTAAATTATAGTTAAACTAGTGACCTATGTATTATAAATAACGAGTCGTTAAATTATTTATTTCACAGTAACATGTTTAAATACATGAAAGGCACAATTAAAGTTAATTAAGTAGCTGTTTTACCTGCTCTTTAAACAGCACCGCCAATTGACATGACCAGCTCACAATTAACGCTGTTTGAAGTGCCGACAACAGTTTGTCACAGTTAAAGAAATTACGAATGACTGTGCGAATATGAGTATTAACAGAAATTTTAATTGTTTTAGAAACTGTTTATATTAACCGTAGTCCTTCAATCTCAGCACTGACTGTTACAACCTTATGATCAAATAATATACATGTTTTGTTTAAAACTGCCGCTGCGCCAATATTTCAAGTTCTGTTCTGTTGTACACACATATATATGGATTGTTTGGAAAACGGGCCAATTTCGGTTTTTCGAGCCGATTTCGGTTTTTCCGCCGATTTCGGTTAATCTAGTAACCCTAATCATTAGCAATTTAATCTTTGATAAAACATTAACTGCTCTTACTTCCATCTTTCTTTTGTCTTTTAAGCTTCCTGTAGTCCAGGTAGAGTGGTTCTAAGTACTTGTAACAGTCTATCGATGAACCAGTTAGTCTCATATACAGAGATCCAAGGGCTCTTACATACCTGAAATTCACATATAAAATAACTGTGACATCTGGGACTGAAGGTTATAAAGCTGAGATTGATAAAATAAAAATAGCTGAAGATATATTTAGATTTAGCCGTCGTTTACGTCTTAAAGAATTCTTTTTTGAAAATGTTGATAATAATACTCAAAGTAATTCCCAAAATATTTCTCAACAAAATTCAAATTTGGCCAATGATTTTAAAGATATGCCTTTTTTCAATAAGAAACAGTCCATTTTCACTCCAAAAAGTGGAAGGGATCATTATTTGGATTTCTACATCGAGGCTATAACACAAGAAATTCTTAATTCTCTTCCTAAAAAAAGAAAATATACTAATATTACTAAAGAAGAATTAGAATGTTTAAATAACTTGTCTAAAAGTGAAGACATTATTATCAAAAAAGCAGATAAATCAGCTTCTATAGTAATTATGAACAGATGTGACTATGAAAAAGAAATTCATAGGCAACTTGCAAATGATAATTATTATGAGCAACTTAATTGTGACTTTTCAGATAAAGTAGAGGAAAATGTTCGATATTGTATTGATGAAATCAAAATGACCAATGACTTTGTTGATCAAGAATTTGATATCTTTCCTGAAAAAATTAGAACTCCGCAATTCTACATTCTGCCTAAAATCCATAAAAAGCATAATAAAGAATTACCTATTGGATTCCCAGGTAGACCCATTATATCAGCATGTAATTCATGGACAGAAAACATTTCAAAATATTTAGATTACCATTTACAGCCATTAATGCAAGCTCTACCTTCATATGTTAAAGACACTAGTGATTTTATTCATAAACTTAAAACTCTTAAGCTAACAGATAAAAAAACTTATTTGGTCACTTTGGATGTAAGTTCATTGTATACCAATATCCCTCATGCTGAGGGTATTGAAGCATGCAGACATTTTTTGGAAACTAGTTGTTACAATGGCAGACTTTCAACTGATAATATATGTAAACTTGTCAATTTAGTATTACACAACAACTTCTTTCAATTCAATGGTATTAATTTTCTTCAAAAAATGGGTACAGCCATGGGCAGCCCAATGGCACCATGCTATGCGTCTTTATTTATGTGTAAACTGGAACAGATGTTTTTGGATGGATGTAAATATAAACCAGATGCATGGCTTAGATTTTTGGATGACATTTTTATGATTTGGACTTACTCTTTAGAGGATTTGTATAAATTTATTGAATCACTTAATGCTTTTCATCCAAATATAAAGTTTACTTACAATATCTCAGAATCTCATGTAACATTTTTAGATGTTGATGTGTATATTGATGAGAAAAACAACATCAGTACCAGTGTTCATGTAAAACCAACAAATATTCATCAGTATGTACATTACACTTCTAGTCATCCTATGTCATGTAAAAATAGTATTCCTTTCAGCCAGGCCAAACGTTACAGGCGTATTTGCTCTGATAACAACCAGTTCATGGAGTCACTTGATGAGTTATACAAGTATTTTGTTGCCAGGAACTATCCCAAGCCAATTATTGAGACTGCTTTTGAGCATTTCAAAACTATGTCCCAAACTGAAGCTCTGCAACCCACTGTTCAAAGTGTTAACAAAAATATTATACCTTTTGTTGTAGAATACAATCCGTCTTTGCCAAATATTGGTTTTATAATCAACAAGTACTGGGATTTATTAAAACTATCTAATAATCCTGCGGTTAGAGAACTACATAAATACAAGCCCGTCATGGCTTTCAAACGCCCAAAGAACATTAAGGACATTCTTGTAAAAACTACTTTTCAACCTCAGAACAATGTTAAATATACATCTGTTAAATGTAACCGTCCTAGATGTTCTCACTGCTCTAACATCATTGAAAGTGATAGTTTCACTAGCTCTCAGTATCATACAGAATTTAAATTAAATCATAATACCGATTGTACAAGTTCAGATGTAATTTATTTAATAACTTGTAAAAAATGCAATATGCAATATGTTGGCCAGACCAGTCAAAAAGTGTCTAAGCGTATGAACAATCACCGTTTTGATATCAATAGCTATATAGATCCTGCATTTTCTACACTGGTTGCTTCCCATTTCAACCAAAATAATCACAGTCTAAATGACTTTAGTTTCATGTGTATTGATAAAGTTCATAATAATATGGAGAGACTTATGAAGGAAACTTACTGGATTCATAAATTGGGAACAGTTTTTCCACAGGGTCCAAATTCTAAAATATTGTATGGCTTATCATGAAAAGGTTTAACGGTGCTGATTATGTAGGTAATTAAGGGTGTTTTTTATCTACCAGTAATTTCCTTTTATTAAGTCTCTACAATTATTTACAATATAGATGAAATTATGAATTTATTATCTGCCTTACATTTTATAAAAATTATTTATGTACAGTTGTTACTCACTGGAATCCATTGTACATTGTGCTTTGTATGCATTTTTTTTCTACCAGTGACTGTTGAATCTATAAGATCCTGTACTTATTACATAAATTTAATGTATTTCCTATTTTTATCAACATTATATTATTTTTGGCGAAAGGAATCCTGTGATTTTATATATGTTTCCTTTATTTTAATTTTTTTATTATTGCTTGTGCCAAATAATGTGCAACTTCTTTTTGCGCCAAAGTTGACGTCGTTTATATTGCTATGTGACGTCTTTTTTACGCCAAATGGTGACGTTTATTTAGTATATAAAATTACATCATTTTTTACGCCAAAATAAGACATTGTTTGTAAGAGATGTTGATACAATAACATTCACCTGAAGAAGAGTCAAATAAACTCGAAACGCGTAGTGAAATATTGGAGTTTGTCTTCCTTTATTTGTTTATATATTAAAGCTGAGATTGGAAACCAGTCTCAAATCTCAAGCATCTGATTGGCTGAAATGGCGACTGGTGTGCTTCTAGGTCAGCAATACCGGTAATCTATAAATTTGAAAGTGAACAGGATAGATCCTGATCAGAGGGCATGTATATGACAGCTGACACTAGTCACACATGCCATTAAATTCATATCTATGTAGTTAAGGGTTAAAACAAGATTTATTTTACTTTTAAATGATGTAAATTTAATATGGAGTAAATACCGACACTCAAATTCCTACTGAATGATGTCAAATAGAACAGCTTATGTCACACAAATACCATAAAACTCCTTTTAAATGCCCTTTGCCTAATAAACATGATCCCATGTTATTTTTGGCTAAAAATATCAGTTAATTTTTATTTATCATCCAACATCCTTCAGAATCTAATATCAGAATAAAAATAATTATTATAAATAAAAACACCCCCTTTCAGAAAATGTAACACCCCTGGGGGCATTTTAACCCTTTCCTCCATAGACACACCTTTATTGCATGGGTGAACAGTTTAGATCCAGATCAGCTGGCATATCCTTGCCATCTGATCAGGATCTAAACTGTTTACTTTTTGATTCATTCAGTTATTTCTGGCCAAAATGCGACCAGTGCAGATCTTTATCAGACAGATGATCTGGATCTATACTGGTCGCACAAGCGTAAAAATGTGTATATATGGAGGAAAGGGTTAAAAGGAATTTAACAGTAATATTATAATGTATGTACATCAGGGTTTTTTTTAAGGAAGAGGGGAAGACGCTGGACGCTGGTCAAAAGGGGAAAATAGCGTGAAAAACACAAAATTGGGGAAAATCTAGTTAATTATACACTCTTGCTTGTATTAGCTAGAGTGAATGTTTATACTCAAGTTAATGCTTCTGTTATTCTTTTTTTAATTTTGCTTTCATTACCAAACAGTCTATTTAGCTTACAGAGGCATGTCTCTTTGTTATCTGTTTTTAAACAGTACAAGAATAAGTTGATTTATACTTGCTCACTTTCTAAGCCTGCTTAAAATTTATCCATAATGTGTGTGCTTACTCGGTTCCGTTAGTACCTAATTTCTATCAAATATTGGTGAAAATTGCGCAGATTTTAGCTGAAATAGATTAAACATAACTATAAATTAAGCTTCTGTTTACGTTTTGATAAAAAATATCACTTTACAAGGGGGAAATTGATTTTTGTTGGGGAAAAAAATTTCTGTGGGGAATTTTTTTTCTAGGGGAAGACGCTGACTACCAGCGTCAGTTGTTAAGGAAAAAAAAACCTGTACAAGTATGTATTTGAAACTACATACTTGAAGTCTTCATTCCTGATGAACTCTACAATGATATCTTTCTCAGGCTGAATCTGTAACATCTTCAGCAGAAGACACAGGAACGGAGCTGGCTTGATGTTTCCTCCATACACTCCACCCACATATTTCAAACCCATGGCTTTGTCTACCAGCAGTTCAGCTTACAAAATAAAATGAAGTAACAGGTTTATATTAATCTTTATTGATTCATATTCATCTTTATTGATAAACTGACATGATAGTATTCTGTTAAAATTGTTTGAAAAATTTCAGAGGGTTTCAATATGAAGAACCCTGTCATGCTTTTTAAGCTATAATTTCTATATAAAAATTATAATTGTATTATTTCAAGTTTCAGGGGTTTCACTAGCTGCTGAACCTCAAGGGTCATTTTGATAATTTTGGGGGGGATTCTGGCAATTAATAGCCAAAATACCCGAAAAATGACTCTTCAACTAAAAATCAAAGGGGTCAAAAAGATCCTGGAAATTTCAAGAGTCAAAGGGTCATCTCCCGGATCAAATGGAACCCTTGAGTTTACACAAAAGGTAAGTTTATATTGAATTATAAAATTATTAACCCTTTCACTGCCAACATCTAAAACCCGAATTTACATTGTCAGTGCCAAGAGCTTTTTATCACATAAACAAATACCAATACCAAGGTCAGAATGAGGCTGGTTATTTATAGATATATCAACATAATTACTATGTTTGCATGCATGTGAAAACAAAAGCAGAAACACTATTGGTCAAATCTTCAATAATTTGCCTACGTCAGAATAGAAACCCCAGCAAAATGGCTGCCATTTCCTAGAGTTTCTTGCTGAAATCTTTATCACTTTTTCAGCCCTGTCTTATTAGCCAATCAAATTGCTTCAATGCGGGCTTTACATCTAAAATATAATAAATGCTTTACATTTGGAATTGTTCAAAACCGCCGACATTTTAGCATGTGGAGATTGTTGAGCGTCATGTTGTATGTAATACAAATTAGTAGGGGTTGAAATGTCTTTGTTTTTTTTCACCAGAGGGGTTGAAATGTCTTCAATAATAGGGGTATTAAAAGTTAAGGTTTGAAATATAAAAAGAGGGGTTGATATATCTTCATCTCAAGGGTTGAAATGTCCAATGGGGTAAGGGTTGAAAAGACTTCATTTGAGGGTTGAAATGTCGAGGGGTTGAAAAGTCTTCACTTTTAAGGAAGGGTTGAAATGTCGAGGGGTTGAAATGTCCGACACCCAAAGCAGTCAACATACAGAATTTCGGTTTGATTAATGGCAGAAGCATACCCCTTTCTATAACAAAGTTGCAGATCAAAATTTTCAAAATCACGACCTAGAGGTGTTTATTGCTGAAACCGGTCAAGAAGATAGAAAATAAACTGGCCATCAGAGAGGTCTAGGGCAGTGTTGAAGCAAGATTTCATTCATACCTGTTAGTGCAAAGCAATCTTCTTTCCAATATCTGCATTCATATATTCTTGTGCGGATGATTTTTTCGATCAAATATTGAGGATTTGTTCCTTTAATTGAATGAGCATCCTTAACTGTGCGATTTGCCATTTTTGAACGTCTGTATCGGTGAGCGCTTGGATACAACAAGCGCTTCAATACTAGAATTTGACATGCTAACACGTTTTTTTGGATAGACTGTTTCACTGCGCACTTTCCTTGCTAGATCAGTCGTCTTACAGCTATAGCAATCAAGCAAATTCTTGTTTTTGAATCAGAATTATGAATGAAGTCTTATATGGCTGTCTACAAAATGTCCCAGAGTAATAATTATTGTTCTTCTTCTTCTTCCAATAATATGCATGGCTCACTCTGGAACATCGTCGCATATGTGAACTATGTACAAGGTGGTTGTGAGGCGAACAAGTGCACACATAAAAACTGATAAAAGTAGAGGTCAGTACATAGCTTGCAGCCAATCCCGACTTGAAGGTTTCCAAAGTCTTGTTCTTCCTGGTCTACTTTTTTCAATGAAATCTGGAGTTCTAAGCATATCAAGTTGTTTTAGCCCAACTATGTGTGCGCGACAATTACGGGCTTTTCTATATACACGATGTTCGCCCTTTGTAAAGGACAGACATCTGTAAAATGTCAGTATGGTTATGGGTCTGTGCTTGCAGTCGAATTATTGAGACTAGATATTGTTCCTGCTAATAATTATAATTATTAACTAATTAATTAATATGAAGTCAGGAATGTGATCTCAATAAGGTCATTGAGTAACTACATGTTTTGCTTAATAATGCCATAAGCTTGTTAAAGCCTGAATTATGCCTCCGGAATCTCAGGTTCTAGCTTCCGAAATCTTGCATCCGACCATTTTTGTTTTGACCCTTTGTAATACTTTATTTCATATGTTATGTAGGTACTTAGCACAACTATCATGGACCTTTCTATATATGCGATATTCGTCCGTAAAGGACAGACATCTGTAAAAAGTCAGTATGATAATGGGTCTTTGCTTGAAGTCGAATTGACCTTACGCTGGCCGTTTGACTGACAGTGCAATTAACCAATCAGAGTTTCGCGCTGATAAACCTTGTTACTATCCGCCATTTTGTCCGTCAAACTGACCAGCTTGTCTGACATCAAATGTTCAAGTTTATGTTTAAAATTTCATTTATAATGGTGAAAAGGTGCTGCTACGACAACTGCAATTCTGGCACTAGATATCCGGAGAGGCAAGCGAATGGAATTAGGTTTATTCCGTTCCCTTAACCAAAAACAAATGTGGAGAAAAAAGCTAAACATATTGATTAACTGATAAATCTTGGGGATTTAAAAAAAAATATGATTAATTAGATAAAAGATATTTAGCGGGATAATTTATTCTAAATTTCAAATGACCATGGTGGTTAATGTTTTGATTTACATCGAAAACTTTATTTTTTGATAAAGCTTAAAAGCCGCATCAAATGATTGTTAAGTACGATAAAGATAAATAAACGTAATTTGCATCTGTCAATCGCGGGCCAGTGTTATATTCGTTGCCATCTCTTGTATTGTATCATAGCGTTGTAATATTAATCAATGTAATTAAAATTATTAAAATGTTCACCACAATTACCGTCATTAAATCTAGTTTTGGTATATCATCGTAAATCGCTGGTCTCTAATACATTCACTCTTTTATGAAAAATAACAAATAATACTGTTTTTTTTATAATAGTAAAACACTATGAGACTGTTAGGTACTGAGCTTAGAGGTTTAATGTCATAGGCCGCATTCACGGGTTGGGACAAAACAATATTTGTAATTAAGATCCAAGATAATTTATTAGGTAGGAACCCAAATTTGAGCACCTTGGATCTTAATGAGCTAAAAAAGATGTGCCATGACATCTTTGGCTATTTTAAACATATCGTTTGAGAATGTTCCGTCGGCAGAAGGCTGAAGATGGATGATAGTATTTTGATTTTTTACGGATTAAATTATTATACTGCTTTGACAATATGGCCTACATGATCATGACCAGCTGATTGATTAGGATTACGTTTTTTTTCGGGCAGTCCAAATAGTCGAGCTGACGTGTCCGACGTTATAGTTGGCCGATAGAAAAACTCCGACAGCCGTTTTTTCACAGCCACTAATGTCTTCAAAGTACAAACCCAAATAAAATTATCATGAACACATTCGTCGCGCTAAGAAACAAATACTAGGGAAAAGGTCAAGGTGTAAGAAAAATCAAAGCAAAATTCAGTGCTTATCAATATCCAGTGCTTAAAAACGTTTTACTTATTTTCAATAACGGCCGGCTCGTAATTGTAAAGGGAAGTAACTGCTACGAGGAATTTGTGAATCTCGAAAGCAGTGATTTCCCTTGAAATCAACATTTGTCCCTAGTGAATGCATGTCAGCACTGTCCAGTTCCTTCCACAGATTGATTTTATTGTTATGGACGCATTTATGTATTAATTTTCTAGTTGTAGATTTGCAGTCAAAAAGTTTGGGAGACATCTTGAAACCTTACTGATTTTCTCACCTTCACCCCTGACACTAAACAAAAACCACCAAATTTGACAAAGTGCGCTTTGTTTAAAATGATTACTGTCATATCATTTAATATCGCAGGAAAAGTTTTTCGCGGAAATTAAAAGGAAAATCACTTTCGCGCGGACATGAATTTGCGCATCGATACTATTCTAGTATAACACAATATAGCACGGTTTTAATTCGCCGGGGTTAAATTTCGCGCAATTTATCCAGCGTGAAATACGCGAAAACAAAACCAGCGAGAAAATAAATGATACCACAGTATTTGCGGAAAAATCTTAACGCGTCATATCTTGTTAAACTTTTTATCATGTACTTGTTTGCTTAACCTAATTTTATCATTTGCAGAAAATACTGCACTTTCAGTTTCGTTTTTAATCTTTTGTTACTTAGTGGATACATTTCAAAACGACTTGTTCAAACAACAACTACTTTGCATATTGAAAACAATTGAAAAATACATACACAAGTATAATTTTAACAAAGGATTTTAATAGTTTAATTTCTAAAGTAAATAACGCTGACAATGTCGACGTAAAGACCTGTGCATCGGTAATCCGCTTTGCTTAACAACTTAAACTGTGCTTGATAGAACACGCAAGTTCAATTTTTTGTGTTATATAAATTTACTTCGTTGAAACTTTAAAAAAAGAAAGAAGATACTTCACACTTATTTGCAAGTTGTTAAATACGATACTGCAGATTTTATTCTTTTATTGTTTAACAGGATATTATTGTATAGGTAAGTCTATTTAAGATGTTTTGATGTAACTTGAATTGTATGTGTTGCATGGAATTTTCCTCAATCTTTAATCATCATGCTAAACTTATATGTTTATTGCTATCGCTAAACATTTGTGAAATACTTAAATTTAAACCCGCAAAAATTCAGTTTTCGAAGTAAACTTCATTGATATTTAAAACATCAGACATCGTGCACCTATCTCGAACTCTTTGAAGATACAAAGTCGTATAAATTATAGGTTTTGCTAACAACAACAACAACAACAACAACAACTTTGAAGCAGGTATGGACAGTATATTCGAAGCAAGGATGGAAAGTTTCGAAGATGACATTAATCATGGTATGGCTTATGGCTTATTCGGAACCTCTACGACAAGACGACTCAGTTCTGACGCTGCTAATAGAACTGGAGTGTCGCCAGGACGCGGTCATATTGACCCAACACGAATTAGGGCTCTTGGTGAAATAAATCAAAATGTTCATAGAATACATACCCAAGAATCAGTTATAGGAACCAGCAGAGCGCAAACAGTCGGAAGTGGCAGGGGACCATCTGCCGGAAATGGCAGAGGAGCGTCAGTCGGAACTGGCAGAGGACTACCAGTCGGAAATGGTAGAGGGTCAACTGCAGGATGGGATCGTGCCTCAGTGCCGGGATCCAGAACAAGTCCCGGAAATGTTGATGAAAACCGACAGTATGAAAATAGAAGGCATCTGACTCGAGAGCAGGTACTAGTCTTTTAAAATCATAAGACAGTGACGTCTTAAATCTTTAGTGTTGCTATCATTCTATTGAAAATAAGTAAAATTATTTGGAATGCTTTTTATAAACATGTAAACCCTTGCTACTAAGAAAATCAATATATCGCTATATTCAAATTCATTGTCGGGTGAAAGATTTCCAAAAATGGGTTCTTTTCGGAAAGTCATAGAATTACACGACACTTTCTCACGTTCAGGCAATATCTCCATGAAAATTAAATATTGCTGCCCAGAGTGAGTTCGAGCAACAAACTGATTCCCCTCTAGATCCGCCCCTGAAATTACAATAAAATGTTAATCGGTGATTCCGTCAATAAATACAAATAATTTTGCGAAATTATATTATACACATGCTTTCTAGCGGTTATTGACCTAATTGAATTAAAACATAAATGTTTACATTACAAAGTTTGGGAGAAATGTGAATTTATCTTTTTGAGTTTTGACTTTCAGTTTCAATTTTCGCGGTAATTGTATGCAACTTGAATTTTAATCACTAATTACGTAGCTTTCATCTAATTCTTTAAGAGACCATGTAAGATATTGTTTTGCATTGAACTCATAGTTCTTCATGACGAATTCCACTCTAATTATTTAGTGTGATGTCTTTTAGATTGGCGAGTTTCCTAAAATAATTCCTCACATAATTGAAAAATGTCATTAAAATCATTCAAAGGAACTTGTGAGTAAGATGCACTACAACATGCCCCAAGATTTTAAAACTGAGCCTGGACACCAGTCTCAAATATCAAACATACGGGCTTGAAGGTTATAAAACTGAGATTGAAAACCAGTCTCAAATCTCAAGCATCCGATTGGCTGAAATGGCGCTTGAGATTTGGGACTGGTTTCCATGCTCAGTTTTATAACCTTGGGCACTGATTGGCTGAAATGGCGAGTGGTTACCATTTCAGCCAATCAGATGCTTGAGATTACGATGTTTAGTACAATTTTTATTTTCAATTAGCACTGCTCCACTGGCTCGGTCGGATGCTGTCAGATGTACAACCTGATTTTGTGATATTGATGTTTTCAAAGAGAACAGGCAAATATACATGCAATTAAGGCTTATTGATTTATAAGGATTTCAACGCATTGGATCAATAGCTGCTAAAAGAAATAGTATCTGGTATAAACATATTTTATGAAATACACTTTATTACTTGAAGATGACAGCATAAATACAAAATGTTTCAAAATGATCGGCAAAAATAAGAAAGAAAAATAGCCAAATGTTACACGTTGCCTTCATCTGCCGCGTGTAGGGCCTACACATGTCATAGTGGTCACGTTCGCCTATTCACAGACCACTCACGGATTTGGGTTCGACTCTTCCCAAAGTTGAAATATAGGCTATGAGATGATGACGCTAACGTTTTACCGGAGGACAGTGAATCTACCAAGGTGCGCTCTTAATAAAGTGTCTGACTGGTACTGAATCTGGCCCAGAGGCTGACTGTTAGAGGGCAAGTGGGCCATTCTTGGCGAGAAACAGCCGAAAGTCCACGCCCAGTAACAATGCCGACGGTTAAACGTGAAAATACAAATGAAAGATTTTTCTTTAAACATTGTTCAGATTACTTTTTTTTCACGTTTAGGATATCATATATCAAATTCCAAAAGAGTAATTTAAGTTCCAAAGTCATTGTTTAGGAGAATGATAAACGAGGCGTCGGTGGTATCATATTTGATTTAGTATGACGTCAAACATTTCAATGACGAAAGCATACTGTACACTTCTTCGGTGTGAAAGTTCCAAGTAAGTTGTGGATTTTCATTTAAACAATTGTTTTTCCTTTATTTAAATAACTTGTTTTCCGGAGTTTCACCTTTCAAACACTGTACATTTCATTATGTAAGATGGGTCTGTGAACCGGGATGAAAAATGTTTATTGTGCGGCGAAACACTCAAACATGAAACAATACCAGTCCTGATTGTACATAGTAAGATGGAACATCTTCTTCATGACGTCATCGCACGCGGGTTATCGCGTAATCAATGGACGTAAACAAGAAAGAGCATTAGCGGCTATCGGGAAATGAAACTTGCAAATTACTACTTTATAGCCTTACACTATTTCTCATTTAAATAAATGTATTTAAACTGTTTTGCACTAAGGTGACGAAAATAGCTAAAATTTGAATATTGGTCTTAAAGTGCAAAACTACCAGGGAAATTAAATCATTTGTCCTCGGCCTTTTAAAAAAAATAAAATGTTGTCAATTTCGATCATTCATACAATTTTTAAATCTACATCATTTTCACTTATTTATCCCATTCCTCTAAGATGTAATTTATACATTTCAACAAGATTTTATTCATTTTAAACATAGATCTACCAAATTACTTTGGAATTTTAAAAAGGTGAAACAAGCCAAGTACTTTGTAAAGCGTTTAAAAATATTAATCAACAATCATAAAATATCATCGTCTATAGTTTACATGTCAAATCTTGCCCCACTCACACCGTATCAACATCACGACTGCCTCAAAAGTAAACAATAAGATTATGAGAAAATTCAATCTACAGTTCTTGAAAATGTTTTTGTTTGTTTTGCTTTTGATGTATCCGAGAGAAATTCGAATTTTCTATTATCACATTGATCAGTGTGGGGTTGTTGTTCTTAAACTGAGAAACCAGTCTCAAATCTCAAGGATCTGATAGTTTGAAATGGCGATCAGCAGATGCTTGAGATTTGAGACTGGTTTCCATTCTCAGTTTTATTATCTGGATCTATACTGATCGTTCACGATTTAAAACTTGTATAAATGGAGCAAAGTAAACATCGCAATTTAGTCTCGCAAACAGATCGTTAATTTTAACAATGTCGAACTGCAGGCACCATGGTAAAAAAAACTTTATATTGATCACTTAACCTTGGTTTTATCGGAAACTAATATTTATATAAACTTGACTTGACATGGCTTGGCTAACACTATGTTAGTTGCTTATTTATGCTGGTCTACACAAAGGCTCAGAAATATTGTTGATTTGTGAGTACACACCACTTATCATTAGTTTTGTTTTATATATATACATGTATTACCATTGCATGTGTTGTCTAGTTGCCTCACTTGATGCTGTCAAAAATACTCACGCACAGTTCTAATTGATCCATTTTTGTCCGTATCATTTTATTACAAATACATTGGCTTAACTCCTTATTTGTGATCAGTTGCCAACAACAGTCTTCAAATTAAGTTTAATCTTGTAATAATTGACTTTCGAACAGTTTTTCGCGAGAGTTATCCTAAATTATTCTAAAATTGCATTTTATTTAATTGAAGGTCAGGCAATCAGAAAATTGATCTAAAATTACTTGTTTTCTAATAAAAGGACCCTCATTGGTAGGAAAACGATCTGTGTCCACGGTTATAAAACTGAGCATGGAAACCAGTGTCAAACCTCAAGCATCCGATTGGCTGAAATGGTAACCAGTCGCCATTGCAGCCAATCAGATGCTTGAGATTTGACACTGGTTTCCAATCTCAGCTTATAACCTTCAGCCCAAATCTTGTTAATCAGCAGCATTTTTGTTGAAACAAACTCCTTCAAAGTACAAATTTTGTAATCACCTCCCTTTCAATTAAAGACTGAACATTCAAATGTTGACCTTGCGGTGAAAGCAAATGGTATTTGACTCATTTAAGAAAACAATCAGTAATGATTGACACATTTTATAATTGATTCCAGTACAAAATGTTCTTTGATATTCTTTCTTGATATAGGAAGAAAGAAAACTAGCATACATTGTAAACATACACAACTGATGACCAATTAAACCTTTAAGTGAGTGTATACGACCTTACTGAAATTAAAAAAAGATATTTGCCAATATACTTAGAACTGGTACATTAGATCTATGAAAGTACATTTGATTACATATAACATGTACGACTTGTTTTAGATCAGAGCTATGGAAGAGGTAGACAGCTGCCCTATATGTACAGATCCAACCACTGGCGCTGTGGTTACACGATGCGGACATCGGTTTTGCGGCCATTGTATTGTTGGCTGGTTGGAACGCACTAACACATGCCCAGTTTGTCGGCAAGCAGTCGCGGACGATGAACTTGTAAATGATCCCGATTTCGAACAACTGGCTAGTAAGTGCAATATTGCTATCTGTAGATATTAAACACTTACCGGAAGTTCTAGTTCTTTTATTACTCTTTTGGTAATTTTTAATTGTTGATGATGTGAATACGCCTTTCTCATATATCACTTAATAGTTTAATTTGATGACAGTATGGGAGCTGTGATAAGGACGATCTATGCCCAAGGTTATAAAACTGAGCATGGAAACCAGTCTCAAATCTCAAACATCTGATTGGCTGAAATGGCGACCAGTCGCAAATTTCAGCCAATCAGATGTTTGAGATTTGAGACTGGTTTCCAAACTCAGGTTTATAACCTTCAGGCCTAATTTAAACTGCACCCAATTTAATATGCGTAGACGTGCACATTTCTTTAAATACTTTAAAGCAAATTCAATCGATTTGAGAAATAAAGTATAGTTTCTTGTCTTATAATACAGTCAGTATCTTGTCTTTGAACAAATATTAATGTTTACATCAATACCACCCTTTGAATAACAAATCTATTAAAAATTCAATATTCTCCAAACAACGCCTTTAAACTTCCAAGTATTAAGTAGGACCGAGGCATTGCAAGCTAGCTAATTAAATATTCAATTCATCGAATAATTAAATTCAAAGACCCGTTCTCGGCTGAACCCCTTAATTAACAATTAGAATATGTATTCAGTTTAGTTATACTTTTATACAGGATTCGAAACAGTCCTCCTTTTCACTGACTCTTGATGCAAAATAAATTTAAGGCTTAAGCGTGTTCCAAATTGATGTGCTAATATTAAAATGAATGAAGGAGTGTTTACATTTAGTACATAATATATGTTAATACATATATATAAAATAATGTAAAAATACGAATCCCGTTTTCAGTTGTTGTGCGGGACGATTCACAATCTGCTACGAGCGACAACAGGAAGGTAGGTGGCGCACTTTAGTGCCCGTTACTTGTAATATACAGCGACAGCAGGAAGGTAGGTGGCGCACTTTACTGCCCGCTACTTGTAATATACAGCGACAGCAGGAAGGTAGGTGACTGCCTTCACTGCCCGCTACTTGTAATATACATCGACAGCAGGAAGATAGGTGGCGCACTTACCTGCCCGCTACTTGTAATTTACAGCGACTGCAGGAGAGTAGGTGGGTCAATTATCTGCCTTTTACGTGTAATATACAGCGACTGCAGGAAGGTAGGTGGCGCACTTTAATGCCCGTTACTTGTAATATACAGCGACAACAGGAAGATGGGTTTCACACTTTAGTGCCCGTTACTTGTAATATACAGCGACAGCAGGAAGGTAGGTGGCGCACTTTACTGCCCGTTACTTGTAATATACATCGACAGCAAGAAGGTAGGTGGCGCACTTTACTGCCCGCTACTTGTAATATACAGTGACAGCAGGAAGGTAGGTGGCGCACTTTACTGCCCGTTACTTGTAATATACAGTGACAGCATGAAGGTAGGTGGCGCACTTTACTGCCCGCTATTTGTAATATACAGCGACAGCAGGAAGGTAGGTGGCGCACTTTACTGCCCGCTACTTGTAATATACATCGACAGCAGGAAGGTAGGTGGGGAAATTATCCGCCTTTTACTTGTAATATACAGCGACTGCAGGAAGGTAGGTGGCGCACTTAAATGCCCGTTACTTGTAATATACAGCGACATCAGGAAGATGGGTTTCACACTTTAGTTCCCGTTACTTGTAATATACAGCGACATCAGGAAGGTAGGTGGCGCACTTTACTGCCCGTTACTTGTAATATACAGCGACAGCATGAAGGTAGGTGGCGCACTTTACTGCCCGCTACTTGTAATATACAGCGACAGCAGGAAGGTAGGTGGCGCACTTTACTCCCCGCTACTTGTCAGATACAGCGACAGCATGAAGGTAGGTGGCGCACTTTACTGCCCGCTACTTGTAATATACAGTGACATCAGGAAGGTAGGTGGCGCACTTTACTGCCCGTTACTTGTAATATACAGCGACAGCATGAAGATAGATGGCGCACTTTACTGCCTGTTACTTGTAATATACAGCGACATCAGGAAAGTAGGTGGCGTACTGCACTGCCCGCTACTTGTAATATACAGCGACATCAGGAAAGTAGGTGGCGCACTGCACTGTCCTCTACTTGTAATATACAGCGACATCAGGAAAGTAGGTGGCGCACTGCACTGCCCGCTACTTGTAATATACAACGACATCAGGAAAGTAGGTGGCGCACTTTACTGCCCGCTAATTGTAATATACAGCGACATCAGGAAGGTAGGTGGCGCACTTCACTGCCCGCTACTTGTAATTTACAGCGACATCAGGAAAGTAGGTGGCGCACTGCACCGCCCTCTACTTGTAATATACAGCAACATCAGGAAGATATGTGGCGCACTTTACTGTCCGTTACTTGTTAGATACAGCGACAGCAGGAAGGTAGTGGCGCACTTCACTGCCCGCTACTTGTTAGATACAGCGACAGTAGGAAGGTAGTGGCGCACTTTACAGCTCGTTACTTCTCAGATACAGCGACAGCACGAAGGAAGTGGCGCACTTCACTGCCCGCTACTTGTAATATACAGCGACAGCAGGAAGGTAGGTGGCACACTTTTCTGCCCGCTACTTGTAATATACAGCGACACCAGGAAGGTAGTTGCTATACGAAATCTTTTATGAGGATACAAGTGATGTTATGCCAGGGTATAGAAAAAACACAGATATGTCAAAATTAATGAAAATTTAATGTGCTCTACAATTCTTACTATTTTCATCAGAAAACTGTTTCATTTTTGATATAACGTAATATACTGAAATACAATAGTGCGTTAACGATTTAGTCGACGACAACAGAAACTGATTTTAATGCTTTTCAGAGTGAAGCGTTTGCACGGTTATGTCATTGTTCACTGTGCACTAACACATTGGACGGGGCTGCTTTGACAATATGCGGTCATCGTTTCTGCGCACACTGTATTCAACAAAGATTGGAAGATAGAAACAGATGCCCAACATGTCGCAAGCCTTTGGGAGACACCGACTTGATCTGTGATCCCGATTTCGACGCTCTAACGGGTAAGAACGCCGATTTGTTCTGTAACGGGTGATTTGGTCCTATCTCCATTTTCTATCATCTGGTTGGTTGAAATTGAGATCAGTCTCAAAATGGACAAATCAAAATAGTTTTGAGACTGTTCTCTCATCTCAGTGTTATCATATTTTAAGCTCTGGATTAGTCATTTTGCATTCTAGAATATTCTTATAAAACGTTAGATCCTGTGTCAAAATCATGCTCTGTGTTGTTCCAGCCTTGTTTCTTGCTTTGTACAGACCCTGACTTTTACCTTAGTATCTCAAAGCTACCGTATCAATACATGTATTTAAATAAACAATAAGGTCAAGCAACGAAATTGCACTGAACAGCCACAGCACAAAATAGAAAAATATATATCTTGGTACATCTTTCTCGAAATTCAAAATACAAGTTAGTATGACAGTGAAGCAATCACTTGAAATGCGAACAAATACGAAACTATATGTAACAAGTTTACTCATCAAAAATGAAAATCGTTCTCTAAAGCGAAATCTGTTAGATTTTTGTAAATCGTTTCTGGATACAATACCATTGTTAAATGTGTGCTACTTGTTATGTTATATATTTTCTTGTTTAATTAACGAAAATTATCTACTTCACCACTTTCAGCCCTGTTAAAGACACAGATTGAACATAGGACTAATGAAAGTCAGGGGACCAGCTTTGATATAGGAACCAGGACTAATGTAAATCTGGGGACCGGCACGATTGCAAGCTCAAATGGAGGCAACAGGAATAACAATAATCTGCGGACCAGTCCTGATGCAACAACAAGGAATTCACCTGAAACTGGCGGTATTAGATTCTATAGTGTTCTTGTTTTTTGATACCCCCGCTTTGAAGAATAGGGGGTATACTGTTTGTAACAAAACATTTCCGTCGCAGTTTTCTAAGCAACTAGAACATGCAGCAGCCTGGTATTTTCATATTGCTTTCTCCTATAGTCTCATATGGTTTAAAGCGATTGTATATTCTTTGCTCATCTACTTCCTGTTCACCGAATATTTTTAGCTTTTGTCACTATTCAGATAAATTGCATAATCCAAAGGGCATCTTTATCACTATATAGGTGCATAACATAAACCCAAGGACATCTTTATTGACAATTGCTTTTAAATTTTGAGAGTCATATGTCTCAAAGTGGTGGTATCGTTACTGAGCGTTGGGTCAGAGATTTACTTGTTCTTTTTCGAATGTTCTATTATTCATACCTCGATAAAGTTTAGAGCAGATTTGCTCGTTGAAGACAATTATTGGGGAAATGATTAATTCAGATTTAAGATTTGCTTCTAAGCTAAACTGCGCACGCATAAAGAAAATGTAATTGTGCGGGCGTAACCATCAGATTTAGCGTAAACTGTTTTTATTCTTTAAAGTTGTTGCAAGGCGCTTATTTAATGATGTACACTAGTCAAAAGTTCAATGTGCACACTTGATAAATGTTGATTTTTCAAATTAATTGATAGAATCTTTCAAAATAGTGTAAATTACAATGAAGAAGAATCAATATTCTATTAAAGCACACCAAAAAATTTAAGTCTGCTTAACCAGATTAAAAAATAATAACATTTTAGCTCAATTGTACTCAGAGAGCAATTCTCAAGTTAATTATCATTGCATCGGCTATCATTTGTGATCGTTTTCTCATCTCTGTATAATTTAAATTTCATGTACATTTAAAGGAAATACTGTAGTTCGCAATTCCATTGCACTGAAATATCTTCCTGTAGCTTTGTAATGGTCTGCTGGGCACGACGAGCCAGCGCACTCTTCCCTATTTTATCCATAACGTTTTTACAGGATTCCATTTTTTTCACAGTGTTTTATGCCAAAAGTTTTTGAATTTTCTAGCAGTTTGGGATGATGCAATTCACTATAATAGATGTGTAACAGCCTTTCCCAACGAAAAAATGTATTCATTTCGATAAAATTGACCAGTTTTCGGACACGCTTTTTGATCAAATAAACGTCATTTTCGAATAATTCGATTGTAAAGTTTATTGAATTTCTATAAATTTTAGTTTTAAATTTTTATTAATTGGACACTTATCCAACAAATGTTACACTAATATTTTCGAGTTTACGTTGTTTTACGTAAATATTTAATGACGTTATTGAGTAACATCAGCGCTCAACGTAAGCAACGTAATCAATCTAGAAAATAATATCGTTTGACTTTCTTCTTAAATTAATAAAATATGCAAAAAATAAGGTATTTCTTTTGCATTTACGAAAACCGTCAAGAATTTTTACAACAAATTTGAAGTTGTGCCAGTGAAAAGAATTTTGACGGCAATGTCGTTGTCTGCTGACGTCAACCGTTCCATGGTTACAATTTGTTGGTGTGTTTTTCGTGTGGTTGGCGGTGAACATGTGAAAAACAAAAACGATTGTAAAAAAATAAATTTCGATTGCCGCACGGGGATTACGCATAAATAGCGTATGCCGACGTGGATGACGTAATACATAAAACATATGCACGGTTTTCAACAAAAATATTGTTGTTTGATCATAATGAACATTATGTCAAACTTTCATTCAATTAGAATAAGTTTACTTTGAGATATTCAAAATTGAAATGTGTGCACTTAGAACTTTTGACGAGTGTACTAGTTTCCGGTATTTGTTCAGAATAATTTACGATTGCTATATACTGCACTGCTAGTACCTAATCTGTAAACATGTGAACCCGTCCGGATAAAGTGTATAATCATGCAGTATAACAAATAAATACAAGCCGTCCAGGGGATAGCAAAAACTTTCGTTAAAGTCATTGGGCGGGAATTTTTATATCAAATGGTCTCTTCTTGGAAATGCTAACGGTATTCAAACTGCTAGAAATAACAGACATATGTTGTGTGTACACCCTTGTTTTAACTACCTATGTTGTAAGCTGTTATACACTGATGTGCAGACAGGATAACGTACAACATAGGCAGTTGTTTTAGTCGCGCAACTTTTTTTAAAAGACAAAAACTCAGTCCTTATAGTTACACGGGCACCCCTGCACATCCCTCGCATTCAGTCGTCTTATCAGACTGTTACATGACACTCCTACAGTCCTACTTTAAATAACATTAACAGGTCCGTTTTGTGTGCTTTTCTGTTTGTTTTTTGCTAACTATTGAGGAGAAAAATAAGGATAAAACAGTTCACACTCCGAGATAAACCCGTAGCGTAGGTAAGCGTGTTCAGTAGATTAGTTTAACATATTTTTTTCAGTAGTTTAACTGTTTTAAACATTTTTAACCCTTATCCTCATCTGAATTAATCATTCTCACTTATCCGGTCTACACCGTACACACTTCGAATAAGTTAAATGTTTTATAACTGGTGATGAAAGCTGCTATTGTCATCTGTAATACTTTCGATAAGCTCATAAATTATAAGACCGCTGAATAATAATAGAACCGAAAGTAGAAACCCGGAAGTAAGTTTTACTTGATTTTATTTTTGACGAATTGGCACTAAACATTGTCGACCAGCATATACTTATTTCAGGTATGAGTTCTTTTGGTATATTGTCCATGAATTTCAGAGTTCTCATGCAAAAGGTTTTTATTTCGTTTTAGTATGTGCTTGGTAATTAGAACATGAATTAGACTAAATGGGGGCCTACCGATATACTGAGTTACCTCCCATTGAGAGTGGTTTCCCTTGCTGATTGGGTAGTTCCGGTTTAGAATCGGTAATAAAGCGTAGCGTTAAACGTGTAAATAAAAAGTCTCGAAGTGTTTTTGAAGTTAAAATGCATTGTCGAATTAACCAAAAAAGTGAAAAGACATATAAAGAATAACCATCATCTTTGTAAATTGATTTTAAGTTAATAACTAAATGCAACTTACCCACGTAACTTCACGGATCTTTTATGAATTTTTTTGTTGTTGTTGTTGTTTATTCCCAGTTTATGGACCCTCCCGCCTGGGAATTTTTTTGGCTGGCATGGAAATTATAATAGCCTTTTAAAACTTTTACTTAAGCATTCAGCCAATCACCGTTAAGTCATCCAAACAATGCTTATTAAGAAAAGGGCCTGGTGTTTTATGACCATGTTACGTAATCTAAATAGCAAGACTAGGTTTAACCAGCTGGAGGTGTGATAAAGGCCTTTTGAAGTTCAGTTGTAGATTTGTATGAGGTTGAAAACTTTGTTTGTTGGGGGCTAAAATTGTTGTTTTAGGAAACTGACTAGATATTAAATATTCTAATTAACTGTCACATTAATGTTTGAGACCCGAGACACTGATTACATAATATTGGCAACTTGAAGCGCTCCGAACTGAAATAAATAAAACTCGGGAGGTTTTATCCAAACATATCTTTATTTATTGATACAAAATTGATTGTCAAACTAAATGATCTAAAAATTTTCAGAAATAAATAGATAAACGTGAAAACATTATGGAACAATGTTTGAATATGTTCTTAATTGTATTAGAATAGGAAAGAACTTTTTGGAGAAAAAAAAAGACCAGTATATTGAAAAATACGTCAAAACGAATATGGCAAAAATCTATTAACCGAATGGTGTGCATTCAATTTGTAGGATAAGGTTCAGTTATTTAAAAAATCTATTAAATTTCTGGCAAAAATGTTGCATCGGCATGAAAGAACATTTATAAAAGTGAACGGGTGTTTCATTGACAGACGTCAAACTTTATTTTATATCATGCGTTATAAATTTTACTACCCTTTTTTTAATCTTTTCTAACTTTTCTTTTCCTCAAATCTGCAATTTTAAGCATAAGAAATGCGTATTTTTTTCACTATTAGTTACGGAAGGGGTCGAACACAACGATGTTTTACAAAAACCTCTCTGACGTATTAAATGATTAGAAGAGAAAATTTAAATTTTATGCGCTGCACTATAAAACTTTTTTTTTCCATTCAATGATAATAATCAAACGTTTTATGCATTATGCTGATCTCTAACCAACCAAGACCCTATTATAACGTATTTGAAAGGACAACGGATGATTACTGCAGGTCTGTTTGAATTGTTAATCTCAGACCGGAACTACCCAGTGACAGGTGCGCGTTACAAAGGGAGGTAAATTTAGACAGAATATTGAGATAACTCTGTATATCGGTAGGACCCCATTGAGCTTGCAAACATTTACTACATCCATAGCTAAATACATGTATTTACTAAAATCTAGGTGGCAATAAGTATTTCCCCCAAAATTCATTTTTGAAATTTTAGCCGGTTTTCGCTATTTGCAATGTTTGCGACCTCTTACCTGTTCATATTTGTCAGCAAATTGTACATGTTACCTATATATAAACGTTTGCACGGATTTAAATTAAGATTTATTCAATTTATTGCCAATAAGGTTAAACTAATACAACGTTGCACCACTGTACTGATAAAGGCAGTTTTGACATTGGCGTTACATGTTAACAATTC
This sequence comes from Corbicula japonica, assembly GCA_038501625.1. Classification (NCBI taxonomy): domain Eukaryota; kingdom Metazoa; phylum Mollusca; class Bivalvia; order Venerida; family Cyrenidae; genus Corbicula; species Corbicula japonica. The sequence goes on along the minus strand of JAZAYU010000065.1, from coordinate 1,732,035 downwards.
AATATTATTTTAATCATTTTATACTGAGCAAAAATGAAAACTTGACCAAAATAACATGGAAAAGTCCTATTAAATCAATGATGCCTGTGAACGCAAATATCTGGATGAAGCCGATCACCAATTTGTTTATTTTGGAAATAGTCGGTCCAGTATCTATGGGTTAAAAAAAAAATAAATACGTAGTAGTGGAAAATTAAGCGTTAGATTTAGGTCTTTCTTTAATTAAAAGGCAGTTAATTTGAAAAAAAGATATTTAAGTAACTATCTTTTCTTTGCATTATTGGGCTTTAAAGATTGTGGTTTCATTCTGTACATTCCATCAAATTTGACAGTCAAATATCTGTTTAAAACGTTTATGATCGATTTCATCATCATTTAGGAAAGACGAGATAACCTTGACCTCTGTGGAAAAAAAAACAACAACAAAATCTTCCCGCTTTATCAAATGTCCAGATATATGCAAATACCACACATTAAATGAAATATAAAATATAGCATCACTGAACAAAATTTTTTAATTTAAAAACTGGAAAGTTTTCATTTTGCTCAGTATATATATTATAGAATTTACAGCTGATAACATGATTCGCATTAGGAAAGAGGTCGATAGAGTTTTGAAAGATTAAAATGCAAAAAAGCTTGAAAGTATTTGTTAGTCATAGATTCGAGCCATATTTTCAGTTTCTTTTTTTGCAAACACAGATATCTTCTAGGTATTGAATAATAATTGATCATTAATTCCCGGAAGAAATGTTAAATAATACGATAGAATAAAATAAACCGAAGAAAAAATGTAGTTATCTGAACAAATTAAAAGCAGCGTTTAAAGAAATAAATATTTGATATATTTAATTAAATAAATGGGATTTGCACCTGCAGCCTAGACAGAAGTCAAAACGCCTGAGCTATCTAGCAGGTATTGTTAACAGAAATTTGCATAAATATGTTGTCGCCTTTACCTGTGTTAACATTAATTTATATTTTTACAGGTTAACAATATATCTTTCTTTGCTTATAGGTACCAGAAGAGACCCACTTGTGCAAACCAGCAGGATGTCACTAGCACAGACTCCGGATAATGCTCGTTTAGGGCCAAGCAACCGGTCTGAGTCAAATCAGGGCCAAACAGAAACCGCTAGAATAGGAAATCAATCCGCTCCAAACAGTGGCCTTCAAGGAAATCACTCCGAAAGAAACCAGTCCGGGTTAAATAGGACTCCACACGTACATGCCGGAGAGGGAAACCAAATGCCGGCAACTAGAAATTTGCAAGCAAACACAGCAGCGAGTAACCAGTCTGGAGCTAATTTGAATCCACCAGTCACTACCGCTGGTGGAAACCAGTCTGAAGAAAACAGGAATTCACAACTAAACGAAAGGAACCAATCAGATGCAAATGGAAGTCCACAAATAATCTCCGGAGACACAAACCAGTCCGGGATTACCACTAGCCCACAGATTACCACCAGTGAAGATTACCAGTCCAGGGCAAATAGGCAACCACTACATAGAGGAGAGGTAAGGTGCCAAGGTTATAAAACTGAGATTAGAAACCAGTCTCAAATCTCAAGCATCTGATTGGCTGAAATGGCGACAGGTGCTTGAGTTTTGAGACTGGTTTCCATGCTCAATTTAATAACCTTAGGCAAGGGTTTGTCGTAAATTACATAGATCTATATATCGGCCTGGGGGTGGGGTTCTTCTTGAAAGTACATAGTACTGAGTTAAAGTATAAAATCTGGATGTATCTATGTGCAAGGTGAATATGAGAGGTATATACATCATATAAACGTAGAATGGTATTATTTTATTTCGCGCGGGTTTGTTCTCGCGTATTTTGCACTAAGACATGTGCGTAAATTCCATTCTCATCGGAAATTGAACATGTTAGACATGAATTTACTCGTTGTCATTCATTGAAAAAAAAACAACGTCTTCATAGGTTTTATGAAATATAAATTTCGATTTTCTTAGACCCACAAATTAACAGCCCCTGCGGTGCGCTCAGGCGAAATAAGGACCGCCTCCGGCTCCGATGATTCCCGCATACAGTACCGCACTGCCACGAATCTAGGAATGAAAAGCTGGACATGCTGGACTTCTGTCGTAGCATCCGCAATAGATGGTCATGTCTGGGAATGATATCCGAATGTTCTGTGCAAAATGTAACTAGTACGCTGGAAAACCAGTCAACTTACGAGATATTCGATATGGCTGCTGCTCAAACTTTATGAAATATTAAGTCAAAATTTCAAATATCGATGGTGGACGTTATTTTGTGCTGAATGTTTAGACACTTTAAATCCATGTTAATGGTATAATTGCGTCTAGGGGAATCATTGATTCGCAATATCTGCATAGTTATTTATTATATACATGGATTTTTTATAAATCGCCAGCTACCTGAGGTTAATGGACACTGAGTTTAAATCAAATAAATGTTAAAATCTGTTAATGCCGTTACTACTGTACTGTCACGAGGTTTTCGCCCTGCTTTATATAGTTTATCTCTGCGGTTCATTGCGCAAAGCTCTGTGTTAACAGGAATAAGTTTGCACGTGAACACATAAAGCGCGTGCTTCATTAGTGAATACCGAAATAACTAATCATTATATTGAATTGAAGAAATATTCTAAGATGGATGAGGAGTTATGTGCATGTAGGAAACTTGATTCTAATATGGCATGTATGGTAGGTGACTCTTTTATTTTTACATTACTGAAAATCTATATTTTGAAGATGCCAGATCATAAAAAATAGCAGGGTGATTTCAACACCGGTAGCAAAACAGTACATGTATGTAATCAGACCTCAAGAAATTACCAAAAATATCGACAAACTTTGCTATTTATTGTTTGATCTCGACCTCTTTGAGCTCCTAATCGGAGAATATGTTAGATCAGGCGAGGACATTGTTCTATAACAGCTCGTTTTGGGGTATTATACTTCCGTGATATAAATAATGCTTTTGTTGAAAAGATCAACATCTGTCCTTGATGCACTTCATGGAAGAGCTTTAGCGATTGGACTTCCGGTGCACAGATAGTCACAGCTGAGATGATAATCGGTGCATGTTCAGGTTTATCATACGCGCACAGTATTTTGGCATCTTACTCGCTTTAGGGGATGCAAACATGACCAATGCCAAAAGACACTCAAATTAAAAAATGCATATGAAGTGCTCGCCCTATTTAAAATACATGTAAACTACTACTCGCGGCCAGGGAGGGGGACGGGACTTACCAAAAACCTGGTGACGTTACTTTGACAGCTGCTTGCTTCTCCTGTGGCCTCGCTTCAAGTCTTAGAATTCCCGCCGTCCCAACCGCACCTTACCGTACCGGGGATCCGGTATACCAGCCGGACTAGTTCGGTACTTGACTGTCACAACACTCCCCCCGACTTTATGATGAAAGCCTTCAGTCCAGTCAGGAGAATGTTGCGAAAAACCTAAAAACTTTACCTTAAGGAAACTAGAAGTCTCCTTTTTTTGAAAGGACTAAAAGTCCAACTTTACCTTAAGGGAACTAGAAGCCCCCTTTTTTGCTTGAAAGGACTAGAAGTCCAATTTTACCTTAAGGGAACTAGAAGCCCCCTTTTCTGCTTGAAAGGACTAGAAGTCCAACATTACCATCAGAAGACTTGATCTTTATCCATGTTCTCACTGGAGATCCCCAAGTCTTTAAGATAGCTAGAAGCCATCTGAATCTTGCATGGACCACATCAGTCGCCTGTCATCAAACATTCCATCTCTGGCATCTGTAACTTTATCTTCAATCACCTGGATCTTTATGTGACTTGAAGAACCTTAACCTGCATTGTTTGGAATGTACATATAAGTACTGAGACTGAGTATGATGCAACTAGAAGTTGCCCGAATGTGATCTGATGATAATTCCTTAATGCAACAAGAAGTCGCCCATATGTGACTAGAAGTCACATGAACGCGACAAGAATTCGCCCGTACGTGACAAGAAGTCACCCTTATGCGATCTGAAGTCGCTCCTATTTGACTAGAAGTCACCTGTATCTCTGATGTTATCCAAGGCCACCCGGTCTTATCCGGAAATCCCTGTCCCCTTTATAGAGCTGGCTAGGATCAGTAGTCTGTATCCGAAATGTACATCCTGTGCTTGACTAGCAGTGACCAAAAACTTAATATTTCTTTTACTGAGCCTTAGAGCCTTGACACTCTCCTGTCTTTTGGGCATTTCTTTTACTGGTGATACCTTAATTTCACTGTACCACATTCTATCTGTTAGAGTGGTTACCACTTCTAAATATCACTTTTCTTATCTGTGAGTCAAAACTTGCCTATGCAAAACAAAGTTCCAAGGATGCAGAAATCCCTGTGCAAAACCGCTTGAACTTGTTGGCCTTGTCACTAAGCTAAACACAGTTCCAAAGATGTAGATATCCTTGTGCTTAACCGCCTGAACCTGTTTAACTTGCCCTAAGCTTAACACAGTCCAAAGATCCGAAAATCTCTGTGCAAAACCGCATGACTGCGTCATACTTTTCCTTAGGTTGACCTTGCATACGCCTGTCATGATCGCAAGGATTTGAAACTCCTTGTGCTAAACCGCTTGACCACGTAATAATGACTCTAGCATGCTACTTTAGTAGTTCCGAAACTGGAACAGGCTCAGCCACGCACTTCCCAGAACGGACACATTAGTGCTTCCGAAACTGGAACAGACCAAACCACGCGCTTCCCAGGTCGGAGACCTATCTCCAGATTTAAACCTCTAACAAAGAAAAGTATTTTCATCTGTTGAAATTCTGTCTAGAAGTGTCTTCACTGTCGTTCGTTATATTCAGTATTGCCCTCTGTACTATAACACAGGATGTTTTACTGCTTTCTGTGCATGTCTCAACTTACTAGTCTGAACTCTCCTCAGATGAGTCAACTTGTTTACAAGTACTTATTTCTCGAAACTTCAAGGTCATTCCTTCTACAACCTTATCTAAAATTTCTTCTAGCGCAGACTCTGGCGAGTTGACATTGTTTATCAACACATCAGCCTTTGCCAATCGCTTTAGCCTTTAGCCATCCACTGCCTCTGTAATGTACTGGTGGTGTTTTACAAGGTCCAAAGCTGCCTCCATACTTTTTGGGTGCTTGAAACAGGCATACTTGGCTGACTCTTTGTCAATGCATCCCTGACAAAACCTTGATATGGCCTCTTTAAGTCTGTAACTTTCTGGCAGGTCTCTAAAGGCTGGTATTGATAAGGTAAGCACTCTATCCGCCCAATCCTCAAGAGATTCTTCAGGTTTCTGAACAGCTTGTTGAAACTTAACTCGGGAAGTCTCAAGTAGCTCCTTCCAACCAAAACGTCTCTCGAGTTTCTTCATGGTTCTGCGGAAAGATTGCTGTTCTTTGTCATTTGTAATGGCATAAAAGTCTAACGCTTTTCCTTCAAGGCTCCAAAGAAGATAATCTTGGCATTCACAGTCAGACCAATGAAGAACTTCCCTGTAACTTTCAAACAGCCGCTTGAAAGATGACCAACTTGACTTTCCATCATACCTCAAATTCTCTGGGTGTTTACTTGGATGACCTCTTGTATCATATTTACTGTGTCTAAAAGACCTTTTGTGATACTTATCATCTTCTGAACTTTCACACGAGGAACTACAATGTCTGTGTCTTCGTGGGTTGGTCTCAATGTGTTTATGGTTCCTGGACTTTAATATAGAACCACTTAGATCTGTTTTGGAATGCCTCGACTTTCTTGACTTACGTCTAGAAGACGATCTGTCTCTGTATTGTCTGTCACTAGAGCTAGATCTAGAAGACCTATCTCCAGAGCTTGAACTGAATGACCTCTCTAGATTTGGATCTAGAAGACCCATTTCTTGACCTTGATGAACTAAATGACCTTGACCTGACATGGTATTCTTTCTGATGTTGCCTTGAGCTACGACGTCTTATTCCTGATACCTTTTCAGTACGCCCATATTGCTTACTTGAACTACTTTTATGTAAGCTCTCCTTACACAACCTTTCCCCCTCCACCTTCAATTTTTGGTCCTTGGTCTGCGTGGGGTTTTGTTTTGCATCCTGGTGCATACTTGTCACTTTTCTGTCCCTTGTTCTAGAAGAAAACTGGACATGGTCTGACAATGCTAATGATGATTTTGGATTGGCTGTGCTTATGAATTTTGGCATGAATGGTAAAGCTGTTGCTGTGGATGTACTAGTGGTAGAACCACCAGTAAGACCCTTTGTCATCGGCACATTTTTATCTTTGTTTTCAGTGAAATCTAGTTACTTTATGATTTCTTTGGAATGGTCCCCCATCATCAACATTGAAAGCATTTCTTTCTTTATTACACCATAGTGTTTGCGGAGGTTAAAATGCATATTAGCTCCTCTTCACTTAACCCTGGAATTGTTTATAGTTCATCAATGCTGGCAGAGTTCACCTTGATAGACATTTTGTATCCTTATAAGTATGTCACTTTGAACTTTGATGACACTTCTGCACTTTGAAGTTAACTTGCAAACTCTTTAATTACAGTTACTTGTGTATTCAATGAACAGTGAGTTAAAATAGTTAAAAAGGTCACCCAGACACAAAATAAATATTTCACCGAACCCTATCTGCGCATTAACTACACAATGCTGGCTTTATTTACTCTAGTTTTCAACCGAATGATCAGCCTGGTTCCGAATGCTTACATCTGATTCGAATGAAAATAAAATAAACAACGTAACTGCCTTAATACGTCTGTTATTTACTGCACAGGATGGTCAAGAAGACAACTAACCTGTCCTGGCAAATGTATGCTAATAAGTCTAAAAGACTTTAAAAGCCTGTCTTTAGTCTTTGCTGAAGCTCTATGTCCCTGTAACTTCACCTCCCCGGCGCCTGCTTTGTCCTTTTCTCAAGAAACTTTTGTTGAAAATGATAACTAAACGAGCTAGAAGCCCAGAATTATTTATCAGTCTGGTTCAACCTTTCTACTTGTATTTTCTGCGCTCTCACCGCTCTTTCATATGAAGATTTCCGCCCACTTCCGCCGTTTACGGACTGGTCTGGTCTGGTAACCCCGCGGTCTTCAAAATTTGTTTACAGCTGGTGATGGAACTTTCTTGTTTTGCCTCGTCGCCAATGAAGTGCTCGCCCTATTTAAAATACATGTAAACTACTACTCGCGGCCAGTGAGGGAGACGGGACTTAACCAAAAACCTGGTGACCTTACTTTGACAGCTACTTGCTTCTCCTGTGGCCTCGCTTCAAGTCTTAGAATATTCCCGCCGTCCCAACCGCACCTTACCGTACCGGGGATCCGGGATACCAGCCGGACTAGTTCGGTACTTGACTGTCACAACACATATGAGAAAAGCCTGATAAAAATAGTGAAGGAATGTTTTTACCCGTGGCTGTGTTGATGCTAACAGTCGTTCGGTTCAGACAATAAACTAATAATTACATCTACATCGTACGTCGTCTCAGTCACACTTGACTATTACGCGACAAATACGCGAATTAACATGCAAACACTTAAACACTAAGATGACTCGGTTATAGGCCTTTGAAAGAACAATTGATCTTTGTTTGCCTGCATGATATTCTCCTTTTAATAATATCCTTCATTTATTTATAGGCATTAATCGTTCATAAATAACGTTAACATTATTTTCACATTTTACCTTTTTGTTAAATTTGTGACTGAAATTGTTATATTGGATTACCTCCCTTTTTCTTAAGCAACCTAAGAACAACCTTAATTTAGTTTTATTGTATTGATCAAGTTTGATCGCCAACTGAAAGTTTGTGAGTGTGGTTTTGAATCTCCCCTATTTCAATCTAAAATTATTTTAATCAGGATATCAGGAGAAAAGTACGAATATTACGACCTGATTGAGGCATTCTTATGCCCCTCCTGAAGTGCACTCGCACGTAAGTCCGTCCGTACGTCCGTACCCCAGATCTTGTGGCATTAACTTCTCATTAACTGTCGGACGGATTTCTTTCAAACTTGCACAGATGATCAAGCAGGATGTGTAGATGATCATTAAAGAAAAGATTTCTTCCTGCGACCATTTTTACCTGAGTTATGTCACTTTGTTACACATGTTGATGTAACAGTGGGGGTGGGGGCATCAGTGTCATAGGACACATTCTAGTTTTTTTTTGTTTACAGAGTACACGATTTGAAGAGCTGTGTAACTGTCCTATTTGTGCCGACGTTATTACTGAGGCGAAAATAACTCCATGCGGACACCGTTTCTGTACAGCGTGCATTCGTCACTGGCTGAGGGGAAATCAGACGTGCCCTTCCTGTCGGAATCCTGTCACTATACCACAACTGATGAGAGACAACACATTTGATGAAATGATAGGTAAATATTAAATGGTCTCTTGCCCTGGACGAAAATATTCTTTTTAAATACCTAAAATTATAATTTAAACGTTAGAAGACATGTCAACAAAGTAAATTTGATGCAAAAGTTTTACTAACGCAGCAATATTCACTCACGACAGGTCCTTAAGTTTATTTATTCGTCCAAAATTTCGACAAAATTCTGTCCTCAGTGGATTTGGAAGTTAGATTTATTTTATACGAACAGGTTTTAGTGTGTGTCTATGTTAAGTTTAAGATTCATTAAAACAAAATGTACTTGTTTTCTTTAGCCTTTATGCGGTCACAACTCGACAGTCGTCAGTCACGGAACCTTCCGAGGAGCAGGGATCTTGACGAAATCAATGGTAAATCAGCTCAGATTATGGGGCGCCGTAGCTGCTTTCTATCAGATGTAGTCATGTCAGTTGGTGATGAGCCTTTTACATCTCGTGATTTGCATTTACTCGTGCTGTTGATACGTCAGTCCGCTCACTGTTTGAGAAGTATAAGTAGAAGACAGCTATGGCGTTCCATATCAGATTGTTTACAATTGTCATAATTGTTAATACGGACATAAGCTGTGTAACTGTAAAATTTTTAATTTATAAATGATAGGGACCAAGTGCATGAAAACTTGAGGTATCGCAAACATTGCAAATGGCGAAAACAGGCTAAAATTTCAAAAAATGAATTTTAGGGGAAATACTTATTGCCACCTAGATTTTAGTAAATAAATGTATTTAGCTATGGATGTAGTAAATGTTTGCAAGCTTAGTTTAGTCTAATTCATGTTATTATTTCCAAGCACATACTAAAACAAAAGAAAAACCATTTGCATGAGAACTCTGAAATTCATGAACAATATACCAAAGCAACTCATACCTGAAATACGTATATGCTGGTCTACAATGTTTAGTGCCAATTCGTCAAAATAATGTTAGGGTTTTAAAGAAATTCAAGGAAATCTTACTTCCTGGTTCAAAGTGAAAGTAGAATCTCAGAGTTCTCATGCAAATGGTTTTTCGTTTGTTTTAGTATGTGCTTGGTAATTAGAACATGAATTAGACTAAACTGAGCTTGCAAACATTTACTACATCCATAGCTAAATATATTTATTTACTAAAATCTAGGTGGCAATAAGTATTTTCCCCAAAATTCATTTTTGAAATTTTAGCTAGTTTTCGCCATTTGCAATGTTTGCGACCTCTTAAGAGTTGATTTTTGTGTCGCCTGCAATAGCAGGTAGACAGATAGGGATCCTATTGTCCGGCGGCGTCGTCGTCGTCTTCGTCGTCGTCGTCGTCGTCGTCGGTGCCGTCGTCCGGTAGTCCCCCAACTTTAACCTGAAACTTAATGTTGCCTATAACTTTGAAAGTACTTGTCTTATTCACTTCATACTTTGAATATATCATCAGCATGAACAATGCCATCTGTGACGACAAGAATGATAACTCCATTTTCAATATTTTTTGAGTTATGCCCCTTTCAAATGCAACTTTAACCTGAAACTTAATGTTGCCTATAACTTTGAAAGTACTTGTCCTATTCACTTCATACTTGGAATATATCATCAGCATGAACAATGCCATCTGTGATGACAAGAATGATAACTCTAGTTTCAATATTTTTTGAGTTATGCCCCTTTCAAATGCAACTTTAACCTGAAACTTAATGTTGCCTATAACTTTGAAAGTACTTGTCCTATTCACTTCATACTTGGAATATATCATCAGCATGAACTATGCCATCTGTGATGACAAGAATGATAACTCCAGTTTCAATCAATATTTTTTGAGTTATGCCCCTTTTAAATGCAACTTTAACCTGAAACTTAATGTTGCCTATCACTTTGAAAGTACTTGTCCTATTCACTTCATACTTGGAATATATCATCAGCATGAACAATGCCATCTGTGACGACAAGAATGATAACTCCAGTTTCAATATTTTTTGAGTTATGCCCCTTTCAAATGCAACTTTAACCTGATTCTTAATGTTGCCTATAACTTTGAAAGTACTTGTCCTATTCACTTTGTACTTGGAATATATCATCAGCACAAACAATGCCATCTGTGATGACAAGAATGATAACTCCGGTTTCAAAATTTTTTTAGTTATGCCCCTTTCAAATGCAACTTTAACCTGAAACTTAATGTTGCCTATAACTTTGAAAGTACTTGTCCTATTCACTTCATACTTGGAATATATCATCAGCATGAACAATGCCATCTGTGACAACAAGAATGATAACTCCAGTTTCAACATTTTTTTAGTTATGCCCCTTTCAAATGCAACTTTAACCTGAAACTTAATGTTGCCTATAACTTTGAAAGTACTTGTCCTATTCACTTCATACTTGGAATATATCATCAGCATCAACAATGCCATCTGTGACGAAAAGAATGATAACTCCAGTTTCAATATTTTGGAGTTATGCCCCTTTCAAATGCAACTTTAACATGAAAATTAATGTTGCCTATAACTTTGAAATTACTTGTCCTGTTCACTTCATACTTGGAATACATTATCAGCATGATCAACAACATTGGTAACAAAAAGAATCATAACTCCTGTTTGATTATATTTTAAGTTATGCCCCTTTCAAATGCAACTTTAACATGAAACTTAATATTGCCTTTTACTTTGAAAGTAATTGTCCTATTCACTTGATATTCGAAATAAATCATCTTCATGAACAGCGTCATTATGAAGAACAAGAATGATAACTCCTGCTGGACTATTTTATTAGTTGTGTCCCTTTAATATACAACTTTAACATGAAACTTAATGTTGCCTATAACTTTTGAAGTACATGTCCTTTTCACTCTTCGAATATATCATCTTCGTGAACAACAACAACATCGGTTACAACATGAATCATAACTCCTGTTTGACTTTTTTTTCAAATGCAAATTTCACATGAAACTTAATGTTGCGTATAATTTGAAAGTACTTGCCCTATTCATTGAATACTTGGATTGTATCATCAACATGAACAGACTGCCATTAACAACTACAAAAATTATAACTCCTGTTTGAATATTTTATGAGTTATGTCCCTTTCAAATGCAACTTTAACATGAAACTTAGTGTTGCCTGTAAAATGGAAAGTACTTGTTCAAATCACTTAATACTTTGAATAACTCATCTGCGTGCACAAACCAATTTTTGAAGATGATAACTCGGGTTTCAACATTATTATAGTTATTCCCCTTTTAAATGCAATTTAGATGACACATGTGTTCTGTGGTGTAGTATTGAAATTAACTTGAATAAAATATTTTTATTATATATGATTAAAGGTAGGTCCATATTTCAACTTTTTCCATGCAGGCGACACATGTGTTCCGCGGAACACAACATTCTAGTATTTAAATATAATTGATATTAGACAAAAATATAGCGAAACAAACTTGAGGCTTTAAGTAGCATCAGTTATTTCTTACAATGATTAAGTTAATTATTTACTTGTCTTTTATCACAATGTATATTAATTATTGACCCTCGAAGCCAAAACGCATTTAAATTACCCCATTGTTTATCGTATGAAAAATACAGTTAATTACACTACGAATTCAAGTTCCTAAAGTGCAGATATTTTCCAAACTTTACGTTTTACAATTGAAATAGGCAATTCCCCATTTGTCAACCATAAAACTTGTATAACAAAGTGATTAAACATCGCGTATTGTTCAGTATAAATTTGTTACACTAACATGTTTCAGATCCCGGTTTTGTCTTGTTTGTGGTATCATGATATTATGCGCGGCTTTAATTTTGGTCTTGATTTCGCGAAAATTCCGCGAAATCAAGCCTAAGCGAAACAAAACCATGTCATAGCTTATCAAACAATGATATTAGGCCTACAACTGTGCGAAATGATGCCGCGCTAAAATGTCATTTTTTTGCCGTCTGCGCGAAAATTCGTGACATAAAACGTTCACGCGAAAAACAATGATACCACAGTATGAAATGAAACCTCCTAGATTGTCCGTTTCAGATCAGTTAACCCAGAGCCGAGAAGATTCGTCTCGACTGATGGATCAGCTACAGAACACCTTTGACCGGCTTGATGAGTACGAGAGAATGTTCAGGGAAAAAGACCAGGAACTTGCGCGACTGAGAGCTGAGGCAGACAGGGTCACAGCTCTGCAGAATGCTGTCACTCAGGTTGCTGGTAGGTTTTTTGAGGAACACTCAATATTGACTTATAAGATGTTGTTTTTTTACAAGTGTTTATTGTTGAATTTCATAAGTGTAGGCAAAGTTCTACAGCAGATGTTAAGTGCCGTGTGGCTGCCGTAAAAAAGTCTCCCGTACTTCACCTCAGTGTAGTTCAGCTTCAATTACCTCCCTTGATGGTAATACCAGTATTCTAAGTTCAAACCATGCAGAATGTCAGTCATTGTGTGTGGCAGTATAAAGATATACTTTAACAATACTTTTGGGGGAGATACGGATGGGGGATACTGTCTCTGGCATGGTTGGCTAGGCGCTGACGCCGTATTTGCATAGCTCTGGTGTTATCTATGCATTTGCTATGGTTCGGGGAATGTAGTAGAAGTTTTCTCTACCATTTAATTTAATGCACTTATTCATATCATCGAGCAATATATTAGAATGTACTGTATAGGAGCATCCATGAATAGACAGTCCCATCAGCGAACAATATAAATGGAGCATTTTTATCTCGACTATTCGAAGAATATGTCGAGCTATTGTACTCACTTGGGCGTCGGCGACGGTGTCGGCGTCGGCGTTCCGCTTTGGTTAAAGTTTGCGTGCAACCTACTGATATCTTAAAAACTACTATAGCTACAGCTTTGAAACTTGGCACATGTGTTCATCATCATGTCCCGAGTGTGTATGCCAAGAACCATAACTCTAACTTTCATTTTGATCAAATTATGGCCCTTTTTCGACTTAGAATTTCAGGTTAAAGTTTGCGTGCAAGCTACTGTACAAACACATAACTTCAATACTACTTACACTACAGCTTTGAAACTTGGCACACTTGTTTATCATCTTGTCCAGAGTGTGTATGCCAAGAACCATAACTCTAACTTTCATTTTGATCAAATTATGGCCCTTTTTCGACTTAGAATTTCAGGTTAAAGTTTGCGTGCAAGCTACTGTACAAACACATAACTTTAATACTACTTATACTACAGCTTTGAAACTTGGCACACTTGTTCATCATCATCTCCCAAGTGTGTATGCCAAGAACCATAACTCTAACTTTCATTTTGATCAAATTATGACTCTTTTTCGACTTCAAATTTCGGGTTAAAGTTTGTGTGCAAGCTAGTGTACAAACCCATAACTTCCATACTACTTATACTGAAGCTTTGAAACTTTCAGCACTTGTTCATTATCATATCCCCGAGTGGGTATGCCAAGAACCATAACTCTAACTTCCATTTTGTTCAAATTATGGCCCTTTTTCGACTTAAAATTTTAGGTTAAAGTTTGCCTGCAAGCTAGTTCTTTAATACTACTTATACTATAGCTTTGAAACTTTCAACACTTGTTGACCATCATGACCCTGACTATGTATACCAAGAACCATAACTCTTTGTTTAATTTTTAATCAAATTATGGCCCTTTTTCAACTTAGAATTTCTGGTTAAAGTTTGTGTGCAAGCTAGTTACTTTCATACTTCTTGTACTATAGCTTTGAAACTAAAGACACTTGTTCACCATCATGACCCTGGCTATGTATGCCTAGAACCATAACTCTTTCTTTGGTTTTTATCAAATTATTGCCCTTTTTTACTTAGAATTTCAGGTTAAAGTTGGCTTGCAAGCTAGTTACTTTCATACTCGTTGTACTATAGCTTTGAAACTTGTTCACTATCATGACCCTGACTATGTATGCCAAGAACCATAACTCTTTCTTTGATTTATATCAAATTATTGCCCTTTTTAGACTTAGAAATTAAGTTTAAAGTTTGCTGGTGAAACCTCATAACTTTCATTCTATTAAAACGACAACTTTAAAAACTTTGTATACCTTTATTTTATCATACATCAGGTTGATGTTCAAAGGCCCATAACTCATCCTTGCTTTTTTGTTTAATTTTTGCCCTTTTTCGCTTAGAAATTAGAATTAAGACTTAGAAATTATGGTTAAAGTTTCAATGTTAGTGTTTTTCATAGGTAATGCTATAGAAAAGCTTTAAAACAGATGTACTTAACATACTTTGGTTGAAAGTGTTGAGTGATTATACTATACCATACCATATCATACCATACCACGCCACACCACACCACACCACACCACACCACACCACACCACACCACACCACACCACACCACACCACACCACACCACACCACACCACACCACACCACACCACACCACACCACACCACCACCACCACCACCACCACCACTACCACCCCCACCACACAACACCACACCACCACCACCCACCACCACCACATACCACCACCACCAACAACAACACCACCCCCACCCCACCACACCACCACCACCACCACCACCACCAACAACAACAACACCACCAACAACAACAACACCATCATCAATAACACCAACAACAACACCATCACTACCACCACCAACAACAACAACAACACCAACAATAACACCACCAACAACACCACCACCAACAACACCGTCAACAACACCACCACCAACAACACCACCACCAACAACACCACCACCACCAACAACAACACCACCAACAACACCAACACCAACATCAACACCAACACCAACAATAGCATCAACAACACCAACAACACTGACAACAACACCAACAACAACACCACCACCACCACCACCAACAACAACAACAACACCACCAACAATGTCAACAACAACAACACCATCACTACCAACACCAACAACAATACCAACAGCAGCAACAACACCAACACCACTAACAGCAACCAGCATACCATACCATACTATACTACACCACACCACACCACACCACACCACATCACTAAAGGTGGGCAGGGATAGTGGGTTGATGGGTGTGGGATCAGGGGTGTAGGGGCTGGGTTGTGTAAACCCTCTAAAAAAACTACAATAATAAATTAAGTGTAATTTATTGATTTCCTAACTTGGATTAAGAAACTTTGTTCATGTGTGTGTGTTGGTTGTCATAAACTCTTGAATCACTCCCAAGTTTAAATGAAGCCCAGATTTTAAATTTGCTTAAATATGTCTGACTTCGAATAGTCGAGCGTGCAGTCATGTCCGACTGGCTCTTGTAACAGTATGCAGTCTATATGTTCGAAATTTTCAAGCCGCTTGTGTACACAATATTAGCGAGACCTTTTCAAATAACAGAACAGTGATATTTGAATCAACGAAAAATTAAACTAATTACTATACATTGATTGTTTAAGGTCAACTCACCGCTGCTAGGACAGATGTGGAACGGCTTCAGAATGAGGTAGAGAGACTTCGGGTGTTCGAACAACAGTGTGCAGATAAAGATGCGGAACTGAACAGATTAAATGGCCAGGTGATTCCTGAGAAGGATGCTGAAATAGTGTTTCTTCAGTCAGAGGTTTCAAATACAAAAGGTTAGTAACCAAATGTTCAAAATATTCACAGTTCAGGGTTGAAGGTTATAAAACTGAGCTTGGAAACCAGTCTCAAATCTCAAGCATCTGATTGGCTGAAATGGCGACCAGTCGCCATTTCAGCCAATCAGATGCTTGAGATTTGAGACTGGTTTCCATGCTCAGCTTTATAACCTTGGCACCAGATCCAGTTCTGCTTGTTTCAGACATGTAGATAGAGTAAATAGTCTTTTTACAGTTACAAGGTTTGGTTGCCAAATCAGTTTTAGTTTTGAGACTAAAGTTTAGTCTAAACGGTATGGAAATTTATAGTTATAAGTTATATGACAAAAATTTCATCTTTAATTTCAAGCTAACTTACTATTATGTGAAAGTTGTTAATTAAACGGAACTGGATATCATCTATTTCATGGAAACTAAAGGAAACCAAGCAATGGACTAACATGTACAAAAAAAACCACCAAAAAAGAGTATTAAAACTTAATGCAAACAGTGACATGACATGGAGAGTGAAACCTTGACAACATCTAGTCAAATTTCATACACTACTCATTCCAATAGTGTTTAGTTGCCGAATTAAACATTTCCAACCTTTATAATAACATTTTCAACATGACGAATTTTAAAAAAAAGTATTTTTATTAAGTATAATGAGAATTTTAGAGTGTTTAACTAAACATAATATTTTATTTTGACTGTTTGATAGAAACCGTCGAGAGGACAATGGCGGATCATCAGGAGTTGCAGGCATCTATGTCCAGTCTGAATGATGAATATCAGACTGCACTGGTGTGTAACAGGCAACTGCAGGGTAAGTATTCTGCAATAGATGCTTCCAATGTGACATTCCATTCAAGTATATTTTCGCATTGAAATAAACAACTTAAGTATATTGAAATTGAATAAATTTTATCAGTATTTGGTCCGAATCACAGACAAAAGTAGACAAAAGGCAAAAAATATATTAACCAGCATGGGTAGTGTTCAATTTCCCATTAGAATGCGCTAAAATTCGTCGAAAATTGTGAACTAATAAAATACTTACAAGGATTCAAAGATTTTAATCGATAGATTATTTTCTTGCCGAAATACAGAACAATGACGTCAGAAACCACGTGGTATGGCCACCTTGCTTAGGTTAAGCAGGACATAGTCTTAACTGATACAAAACAAACCAGTGCCCACTGTAATTAATAAAATTTGTTAACCTTTCAGCTGAAGTGCAGAGACGTGGCGAAGAAACTGCAAGGTGTCAGCAGGCTATCGCATTGCTTAAGCAACTCTACCAAGCTAAAGATGGTGAACTGCAAGTCTTAACTGGAACGGTGATACCAGAAAAAGATGAGACTATTAGAGGGCTGCAGGAAACAAACACTGATCTAGATGGTAAGTTCTGCTTTAAGTCACTAATGTTCAAGATGCACAACTTACATGATTCATATAACTTTTCAGACTTAAGTTTATATAATATTTCTTTTAAAATTTACGAGATGAAAATGTGTAATCTGTTTATTCTGATAAAAATGTTTAAAAATCTGTTTGAGTGGAACTCAAACATTTATTCTAGAATATCTAACCAGGTTTAATCGATGTTTGAAAAATTTCCAAGACACGAGGACGATTTTTTTCATGTTTTTAAAGTATTCCAACTAAATAACCAACGTTTACTAGAAGTTTGAATAACTAATTATGTTAAGTTGAAAAATAATTTTTAGCTCGAGATTGTTGGTAGTATCTGGGATTATCGATTTGAATCTCGGTTTTTGAAAGCATTTTGAAAAAGGGCAATGAGAAGGTCGTGCATGCTATTTTATTCTAACAAGTTAGACAAGTTTTCACTGAATGTTAACATAACTCTTTAAGTATTAAAGATACATTTCACTAACAATGTTTAAAACGGTTAAGAGACTACTTTATTGCTACTAGCAATTCTCTGTGACTTTATTTAAAATACCATCAATTGCTGTTATAACTTAGAACTTAGATATAATTTTTTTTAATTTTGTATCAGCTAATAAGACTTTATACATTTTATAGCACAATTAACTACCCTGAGAGGCAGTATAATAACTCTACAAGAAATAAGAGCTGTGCCGGGATCAAAACTTCATCATGAAATTGAAAAGCTTCAAAGATTCTATGGTTTGTAAAATATATTTGACACAAAAAATATACTTGCTCTTTAATATCCGAATATAGCATTAAAAAATTCTATGTCATTAATTTGAAATTTTGACAAACGAGGTAGCCAGTAGTAAGTGGCAAGAGCACCACCAGTGGGTCCCTGATGCTCACCTGTTTAAAAAATGAACTGGGATAACTATAATAACTGGAGAAAACAGAAGTATTTACGATGGTTATCGATCCTGTTACGTAAGTTTCAAAGTAAAAGCTTGAACAATTACTGAGAAAATCGGACTTATAAATGCTTAAGAAAATTCTAACTGCATAACTACAATGTATAATTTATTGCATTCTAGAGTAATGGAATGTTTCTGTTATATAAAGTTAAATGAAATGTTAAGAACTACAAATCGTTTGCTTTTAAGACTTCGTTATTTAACTTTAAATATACATTGTTTCAATAACAAACAAGTGCATTTCGATACGACCAAACAATAAAGTAAAAAATGTGTGGAAATTCCTATGACCTTGGAACGGGAAGATGATATAAAGCTCATCATGTAATAATGTGGCTTGATGACGTCAGTCTCGCATTATGATAGATGACAATAATACCAAATGTCTTAAGTGCTTTATAATACTATTAAACTTCCACAGATCGCGAATTTCGGACGAAAATTGATGTCACAGAAGATATCATAAACACTCTTGATCTACATTTAGAAGTAACAACGCAAGAACTGCAAAATAACGAGGAATTGGGAGGTAACGTATATTTTTTGGCTCTTTATTTAGAATATGTTCTCTGGTCTTTTGTACTGGTGATGTTTGTTTTCACGTTTTCGCTTTAATGTATAGCAATTTAAGTTTCTCGTTTAGTTATTAAAAATCGACGCGTGTTAAATGCTAGATGAATTTTAACATAATAATTGCCTAGCACCGGGTTGAGCGCAATTCAAAACAATACAAATTCGATCGATTCCAAATGACATATTATGATATGTGCATAATATGGCGGTAAACATGGAACATTCAGTGCGTTTTTTATTCGGATTATTATCATTCCATGTTCATCCGCGGTCCACAGATAATAGAATTACTTTGACCTAAACGACAAAGCAATGGAATTAGTTTTTTTTTAAATCTACCAACGGTTTATGTGATTCTGTCTACGAGTAATACCAAATCGCTACGAACGGTTTCATATCTGTCTGTCATCAGATTTTGAGATCTTGGTCAATTTGCTCAACTGGAATATGTGTTCATATTAAAACGCCCAAGATAAAAAAACTAAGATTGGAGACCAGTCTGAAATCTCAAGGATCTGAATGGCTGAAATGGCGATACTTGAGATTTAAGACTGGTCTCAAGATTTAGTATAAAGATCTTGCGCAAATGTTATTTTCACCGTTTTAATTTGTTCTTCAGACAATCTGGCTTTCGCCATTGGAACCTATATAAGCTTGATAGAGGAGAATGCGAGTCTTCTGTGCACCGTGAGAAAACATGATCAGGAAGTCAGCAACTTGAAGCTGCAACTTCGGAATACAACGGGTACGCATCAAATGCTTTATATAGTGTGTGGCAGACTTAAAAAAATAAAACAAAACCAATAATTTTGGACCTATCTCTTATTAAACAATGGTCCTTTTATGAATTTAACAGCACTTAAATTTTATTTGTACCATTCATGTTCCACGAAATTCTTATTTTCTTTAATTAGCATAATTGACGATGCCCCACACATAAACAAATAGCCCGAATCTCACATAATTCTTATCTATGGAACGAAAAGCGTAAAAAGATGTTTTACGTGGACAAAAAAGGTAAAAACAATGTCACAGTAGGACTTGAATATAATATGGTAAATAAACAGAAACTGTAAGAATTCTATTTCAATGGAATTTCAGCAGTTTCCAAATTGTCTGGATCCGTCGCGCTAGACAGATTTGAATTTTGTAAATTCTCATTAACAAACACACTATACTGCGCAGTATTTGAATATTAAATATATTTATCTTGATTCTATCAAAGATGTATTATACCGTTATCCATATTTTAACGATCGAATGTTGCAATGCTTAATTAAGTAGCACACTTGCGACACCATTGGCCAACTTGCTTAACTAACATTGTGGGTTTTTCTTCAGGTCGACAACTGGAATTGCAAAAGAAGCTCAAAGCGCAAGAAATATGGTAAACATTTTAATACAACAAACATTTGGAATACTGTATTGGAACACTGTATTCTGTGATTTCGGGAAACAAAGCGACCTTAGGTCCGTTTGTGAAAATTCGGATCCGGGTCATTGTTTTAAATACTTTCAAGGCATTTCACCTAGCCTTTAGAATAATGATCACTCAAATAATGCATGTCGCCCTAACAAAGGCATGGTAACGTGAATTTTTTTCAAGTTTATTCAAAAACAGTTATATGCAGACAAAAATGTTCGACAAACAAAAAGTGAATTTATTTCAAGCCTCGCATTTCTAATAGAACAAAATTGAGTTTTGTAGAATTTAATTAAAAAAATCCATAAAACCACAATTCTACTTCAAATGTCAATGGCACAATCGATTAAAATAATGCATGATAATTTTTTAAACTTTCAACAGTCTTTCTCATGTGCGATTTCCATTTCGATATGGTAATATGCAACAAATAAATTAAGACCAGTTGGTCTATCCATGAAATGAACCTTGACGTGACGGCTAACTTTTCATTTAAAGGAATAGTGGCGCCAGGAGTATTCCAATGACCATATATACTGGTCTATTTTTCAGTGCGGAGGAATAGTATCAGCGGATGGATTCCAAACACACTACGCACTGGTCTATTTTCAATGCGGGGTAATAATACATACGGATGGATTCCTAGGACCATATGTGCTGTTCTATTTTACATTGCGGAGGAATATTATCGGCGGATGGATTCCAAAGACAATATGCACTGGTCTAGTTTTCAGTGCGGAGGAATAATATCGGCAGATGTATTCTAGTCACAAACCGCAAAATTAAAAGCGCCTTTGTTGTTTGGAATATCTTTGGTCATTTGATTGTTGTATCCGCGTTTCAATAAATGTGCTTTTAGAAATTGTATTACCTGTAAAGCATACGTTGTTTGCCCCGAGCGTTACATGGTCACGTGCAAGTCTACCTGGCTCCAGGAAGAACTATGGACCAAAGAGCAACAAACCAACTTGTTGTATCATGTTTAACACATAATTTTTCAGTTTTGACTGTATCTTTTCTTGAAAGATATTTATTTTGGTTTATAAATGGTGACATTTCATGGATTGTATCTTCACTGATCTGTATTACATAATGTGAATTTATACCATTAGAAGATACATTTATTATTTTATTTTTGATATAATAATTTGTACTTATTATCCACAAATATTTGTGTTTTTCAATATATACAAAGTTGATAGTTTACGTCATTATTATGGCACCACACAATTCTTGTTCACTTGTTCTTTAAATTCAAAGGCACACTTTTTTTCTAGCTTATATTAGTAAAATAAGTTTGTTGAAAGTTGATATATGTCAGCTGCTTATTTTATAAGTCATTAATGTGATTCAAAAATAAATACTTGTGCTCTTTGAAAAGAAAAGCGATTTACACGCGCATTATTTTAATTGTGTTACGATGAAATCCTTAGAAAATAAACTGCTGAAATGTTCAGGTTTATTGTTATTTTTGCGTATTGATGTTAGTATATTTTTAAAAAATTAAATGTTTACATGTATTTAAAAGACAACATGTATTTGACAATTAAGAACACAATAAATCACCTTACAGAATATACCCCGCTACCAATAGAGTCTAGAGAAAACTGTTTTGTCCCGTTCTGTAAAAATCTCCAATCCATATTATTTAAAGTAATTATTAAGTTTAAGATCCGGATCCTTTAAACTATAAGTCTATAAAGAAAAACCCTGTATCCCTTTATTACTGTCACCGAAACATGCATTTCTTTAATGGAAATAACGAAGATGTGTGAAGTTAGCGGCCTGGCGGCCTAGCGGCCTGGCGGCGTGAAGTTAGCGGCCTGGCGGCGTGAAGTTAGCGGCCTGAACTTAATATTTATCATAATTTATGTTTTTCTTAAAAACGTCTTTAATTCGATTTTTACAGCATGTCATTTATATTTCAGGGATGATTTAGTAAAATATCAACAAAAACTAGCTTTGATTTTTTTTAAGTTTTCGAAGCCTGGTGGAAGGACACTAATTTTAATTACAGATATCAGGATATCAAATCAAAACAATGGAGCATAAAACATAGAGATTTTGGTAAGTTGACGCAGATTTTTAAAAACACTCATACTGTAGTTAGACGACGGCACCACACATTTACACTTTCGAAAAAATGTCATCTTTATTTTTTTCGCAGGTCTGGACTTACATGCTCCTGTTTGTACATGTAATCAACGAGAACAGTATTGATGCTTTTCTTAAGTTTGCTTTTATAAATAAATATTTCACAAAAACATAACACAATGAATCAAGGGGTTAGACTTACTAATCAGTCTATGACTGAACATAGTTGAAGTTTAAAAGCTGGACCGGTTTCCGTTGAACAGCCCGAAAAGTTGCGTGTGCTCCCATTCCCTTTAAAAGGTGAGCTACGCCCTGTGTGACATTTTTATAAAGAAATGAATTCATTATCAATTTCTCCGTAACTTCAATAAAGTAATCAAATATACTCAACAAAAAATGAAAATCGGCAGTTTTTTACTTCCCAGAACTATTTGATACATAAACAAAATCTTTTTATTTGAACCCACATTTAATTAACAGCAAAACATTGGTTTCACGTACCAGAAAAATTAAAAAGCACGCACATGTTTTAAACAAGTTTAATTTTTTTCAATCACAAATTCACAAGTCTTCAAGCTTATTCCCGAAAAAAAAACTGCTTTCTTACTCTTGTTTGACATACGTTTACCTTAATACAAAACACAAAAAGTATTTTCCATTATTAAAGAATTTTACTTTTGATTTCTTTATTTCTAATTGTTCGCCTATAGGAAATCAACACGCTAAATTTCAGTACTCTCGCTAGCAACAATGTTTGTTTCGCTGATCTCAAAGTGTGGTCTAAATATTTATGGCTGTCACTGTCCGAAAGGTTAGCATTACACGAGTTTTTTCTGTATAAAACCACCAAAATGTTCCAACCTAATGCGAGAAAAAGAAGCGTTAGAAAAAAGGAAAGAACCAGCATATACGAAATACTAGTAGCTGAAACCTAGTCATTTCATTAAGACTGATCAAACGCGTCAACAAAGTATTTTTAATTCCGTAAGCTGCTCTTTTTTCTTTGTGTCGCTTATATACTAAACTTTCAACGCAACACTTAATTTTCCTGATTTTTTTATTTCGCACCATAACAAAGTTCATATAATATTCTGCGCTGTTGTGTAAGATGTTTGGTTCGTTATATTATGTCCTCTTTCCTCAGATACAAGAGAAATAGCATTTCATTTATTCGTGTTTCTGTCTATTTGTTAAAACAAGTTTTTCAACAACGGTGCAATATAAGGTTTTGAATTATGTTCGCCTAGTTTACTGCGCCATACTGCCGGCATGAGAATAACATTCCATGTACGACAAATGTCTATCACTGTAAGACAGTACTTATTTTAAAACTGAAAGTGAAAGGAAGTGCACGACTATGCGCGCTTATTGAGAGGGCGAGACATAAATTAAAGTTGCAGCGCTTAACCCCCACCCCCTCCTTCCTGAACATTTTTATCCCTATATACATAAATACACCGGTACGCGTTTTATCGCGTGTGCGACCAGTGTAGCACCAGTAAGTTGGGAAAGTCTTGTCGTCTTATAAAGATCTACACTGGTCGCATTCTACTGAACCTAAAAGCGAACAGAGTAGATCCTGATCAGACGGTCGCGTACGGATGTGCCAGCTGATCTGGATCAACATTGTCCGCCCATGGAAATACAGCTATATCTCATTGAGTAAAGGGTTAACTGCAGGGGGCGTGTTGTTTTAATTGCTGTACTTAAGTCAAAAACTTGCATTCCGTTTTTAAAAGAAAAACGGTATTTGTACCTTTAATTATTATAACAATGGACACAACCATGTAAAATACAAGTTTTTAAAGTCGTGTTTGAACCTTCATAACAAACCTTGATTGAAGCAGAATCGGTAATTTCAATCATATATGTATGTTTTTTTCTTTCCAAATACAAACAATTATCATACTGTGCTGGAATATATTAATCAAATTAAATACTGTCAGAATAAATATTATTTGTTTGCCGCCAAATTCCTTTTATGATGCCTTTTACGCCAACGTTTGCATAAGGGATACGGGAAAAGGTGTACGTAATAACGCAAAAACAAAGTCGGTGACCCCCTTTTTTTTATTTGTCAAATATTTTCAAAATAAAATATACAAACGAATTGTGCAAAAAAATCAAAATGTTATTGATCAGATTTTTTGCAATTCCGAAACAAGCGACGAAAATTAGTAAAACTCCATGTCATTTTTCAGGTCGAAACGGCGCTTTTCAGCGACGTCACGCGTAAATCTTGGGTGAAAAACTCATGAAAGTTACATCAGAGGAAAGAGAATTTGATTCTGTGCAATATTATCAATACAGAAAACGGAACATTTGAAATACATTAAAGTTACAGCAGAAAACATTCAGTTACGGTTCTTTTGACGGCATGTCCAAAAGAGAGCTTAATCTTTATTACAAAATGGTTTTGGACAAACTAATTTATGTTAAATTAATAACGATGTTTATGAACAAAAAATATTTTGAGTTTCACTCTTTTCCTAAATATAGAGGTTTTTACAGACATTTTTACACAAAAATGATTATGATGATTTATAGTGAAATGTAAAACAATAAATGCATTTATTATATATGCCTATTACGTTTAAAAGTCAGTTTACATGATGAAAAATCCCTACAAACATTCATTTCCTCGTTAAGAAATGATCTGCTGCGTATGTGTCCACAAAATTTGCGTGACTGCGGAAAACATGCGCGGCTTTTTTATACAGTGGCCAACTTTGAATACCGTTATATTTTTCTCCGAGCTTCGAGTGACAGTAACAGAAAAGATTGTATTCTGTGTTGGAAGTAAATAAAGTTTGAAACATTCACTGTATTTTTGATCGACATGCTCATATAATTCAAGACTCCATAATTTCTAAAAGATTTTGACAATTTACTTAGTTGTTAAAAATAAAAGCTAGTTTTTGTTGATATTTTACTTAATCATTCCTGAAATGTACATTTGCATGCTGTAAAAATCGATTCAAGACATTTTTAAGATAAACATAAATTATGATAAATTTTAAGTTTAGGCCGCTAAGCCGCCAGGCCGTCAGACCGCTAGGCCGCCAGGCTTCGAAAACTTAAAAAATCAAAGCTAGTTTTTGTTGATATTTCACTTAATCATCCCTGAAATGTTCATTGCATGCTGTAAAAATCGATTTCAAGACATTTTTAAGATATTCATAAATTATGATAAATTTAAAGTTTAGGCCGCTAGGCCGCCAGGCCGCTAGGCCACCAGGCTTCGAAAACTTAAAAAAATCATAGCTAGTTTTTGTTGATATTTCACTTAATCATCCCTGAAATGTACATTGCATGCTGTAAAAATCGATTTCAAGACATTTTAAGATAAACATAAATCATGATAAATGTTAAGTTTAGGCCGCTAGGCCGCCAGGCTTCGAAAACTTAAAAAAAAATCAAAGCTAGTTTTTGTTGATATTTCACTTAATCGTCCCTGAAATGTACATTGCATGCTGTAAAAATCGATTTCAAGACATTTTCAAGATAAACATAAATTATGATAAATTTTAAGTTTAGACCGCCAGGCCGCTAGGCCGCCAGGCTTCGAAAACTTAAAAAAAATCAAAGCTAGTTTTTTTGTTGATATTTCACTTAATAATCCCTGAAATGTACATTGCATGCTGTAAAAATCGATTTCAAGATATTTATAAGATAAACATAAATTATGATAAATTTTAAGTTTATGCCGCTAAGCCGCCAGGCCGCTAGGCCGCCAGGCTTCGAAAAGTTAAAAAAAAATCAAAGCTAGTTTTTGTTGATATTTCACTTAATCATCCCTGAAATGTACATTGCATGCTGTAAAAATCGATTTCAAGACATTTTTAAGATAAACATAAATTATGATAAATTTTAAGTTTAGGCCACTAGGCCGCCAGGCCGCTAGGCCGCCAGGCTTCGAAAAGTTAAAAAAAATCAAAGCTAGTTTTTGTTGATATTTCACTTAATCATCCCTGAAATGTACATTGCATGCTGTAAAAATCGATTTCAATCCGTTTTAAAGATAAACATAAATTATGATAAATATTAAGTTTAGGCCGCTATGCCGCCAGGCCGCTAACTTCACGCCGCCAGGCCGCTATCTTCACGCCGCCAGGCCGCTAACTTCACACATCTGAAAAGTTATAGTATATGAGCTTGATAAAAAGCTGTGTTATCCGAGCGGTAGGGGGGCAATAAACTCTGAAACACAAGATGCTGCATCTGGGATATCACCATCCATAAATAAAAAAAACCTTTAACATACAAATTCAAAATCAACTTCCTAGTCACACATCTTAACTGTTACGAAAGCAGCCGTAATAGAGAGATTTTAATCAAGAAATTACCCTTGCTTTTCTAAATTGCTTGCTTATTATAATTCAGTTCATCAGGATAATTCAATTTGGCTCATCCAAGATGTAATGTAAGCTGCGAAATCGCCTTGTATTCAAAAATAAACACCACAACCTTGTAATCTGTTAAGAAACTTCATGTTTTGTACTTGTATAATCGAAAAGCTTATATCAAGACAGAGCTACTGAAATATGAAACAATACGTGACGCTGCTTTCTCAAAACAAAATATAATCGAACTGCACAGTCGAGAAGTTATCTGCCATAAAATGAAAATACAGCAGGTCTGGCGCGATTCATGCCTGAAAATCTCGTTCAAACATATATCTATTAATAATAGTTGTAATGTATTAATTTGAGAACAAAAAGAATAATACGAGTTATACGATTTTGTGCGATTGAAAACAAAAATTGAATGTAATTGTTTCTCCTCCTCGTGGATTATCAGAGCCCAAGGTTATAAATCTGAGCATGGAAACCAGTCTCAAATCTCAAGCATGTGATTGGCTGAACTGGAGACCAGTCGCCATTTCAGCCAATCAGATGCTTGAGATTTGAGACTGGTTTCCATGCTCAGCTTTATAACCTCCAGTACAGTCCGTAATTTAACCGCTGTGCCAACATTAAAGACATCACACATATAAGGTGAAGGTAAAGGTATGGGTTTATAGTCTGTTATTAATGTATTCAACCGACTTTCACATTTTACCCCCCGATCACTGGATATATAAGTCGACCGTTAACAGTTGGCGCCGTAGGCAGCCAATGAACATTGGCTTATATTCCTCACAGGTACCCATTTATACACCTGGGTGGAGAGAAGCAATGAAGGCTTAATTTCTTGCTCAAGGAAATTAGCGGCCTGACTGGGGCTCGAACCTGGGACCCCTCGATCCCTGAGCGAGCGCTTTACTACTGGACCACCGCTGCCTTCAACCAAGCGACGACATTATGTCGAACATGGTAAATTACATATTGAATCCCAACATGACAGTCATAAAATACAAACATGTCAAATGTACATGACATAAAAAAATAAGACGCGGAAAGTATGCAATAACAATAGTGCATAAAATTGTACAGAAAAAAAAACAGAATAGAAAATTGGATGTAATTTAAATACAATTATTGTTTAATACCTATTAGTTTAATCTCTATTCGCTCTACCTAAGACACCCTGGCTAACCTGGTAGCAAAATCTCCTACATTGACACCGGTTATGCCGGTTAAAAGCGTTGCATATGCCGTCATCGCGGCGTAGTGCCGTCCGCGAAGCGTGCCAAGTTAGCCTGGGTGTAAGGTACCGTGATTTTCCTGATCTCTTGATGCAAAATACTTTAATGTAATGATCTACACCTTTGCACCTTTGATGTTCAAAAACCACATGAATCTCGTAAAAACATACTTAGTGTTTGACAGCTAGATGTAATGTTATAGATACTATTATAATAATTACACAGTAAAAATGGAATAGGCTGTATCTATCACTTTAATCCAAAACGTAGATAAGCGACCATACTGATTCAGCAAGACAGTACAATTGTATGACATGTTTGTATAGGATATCAACCGAGTACAAGGTGTTTCTGTGTAGGAAATACCTGGTCACGAGCTTCTTGTGACACCGAGAGCGCGAAGCGCTCGAGGTGTTTCATGAAGCT
The DNA here is from genome assembly GCA_038501625.1 of Corbicula japonica. Lineage (NCBI taxonomy): Eukaryota > Metazoa > Mollusca > Bivalvia > Venerida > Cyrenidae > Corbicula > Corbicula japonica. The sequence goes on along the minus strand of JAZAYU010000065.1, from coordinate 1,703,653 downwards.
CGTGGCCAGGTATTTCCTACACAGAAACACCGATGTACGAGGTTGATATCCGACTTACACACCTTAGACATACACAAGTACTACGATTTGAATGCAGATTTGTTTGAAGAGTTGAGCAGCCGATATTTTTTGTCAAAAAAAACCAACAAAACAGGTTAGCGTCATTATTTACGTATCATACTTTTTGTTGGGTTTAACACCCGCTTTCAACAGTATTTCAGTATATTGATGCGGAAATTGAACAATTCACGCACTCATTCATTCGATCACTATTTCATTCAGTTAAAATGTGCGGCGTTAAAAACATTTTAAACTGTATACTTCAAAACTACCCAAGAATATGCATGAACATGCTTTTTTCCAAGCTTTTGACAAGGCGTACAACTTATAATAATAACTACTTGGTATTCCATTTGTCTATTGAAAAAAATGCACACTTTTGTAAAATCATGTGCTCAGTTGCACAGCATTCCTAAAGGGCCGTCTGTTTTAAGGGAAGGTTTTCAATATATGCAATTACATTGATTTGTGCACATCCCGATATCCATTTCAAATTCAAAATAAACCCCGTAAACACATTACAACAAACATTTGTCAAATCAGTCATTAATTCGGTGAATTAAAATAAATAAAAAATAAAACTTATAACTGGCATCAGGGTCTCTATAATTTACAAGAGATTGATAAGAGAACCTGCTGGCATACACCAGATGACATGTACAAAAATATTATTGGCGCTTAGCAAACTTTTAGTAGTATATAAAGATAAAAAGCCAATCGTCAGATTTCAAGTTTTCTCCTCTGTCAAGCGATGAAAATAAGCGAACACACAAGTGCTAAAAATTTAACAAGACAAAATGTGTTTTACAACATAGTATTCACTTCAATTTGTACATGATATTTGAATAAGACTAAACGATATTTGAAAAGGAGTTTAAAATCTCGGCTTTTTTCCCATAAATTGGAATATTGTCATAAATGTGTATACATGTACATTATTCTACGATTTATACTTATTGAAACCTGACTATACATAATAACCATAAGGTACTAAAAGAAATGCATGTTTAACGAACTTTTAGATCAATATATATGGTACTGTAAGTGCTATCTAAATTAGGTTATAAAAAGAAAATAACATAAAATGATGTGGTGTTGTAATTTTACTTCATTTGTTCTAGCGCTTAAAATGTAAAAATGTTGTGTGTCTTTTTTGTATTGTTTTAATACTTTTAAATATACGCACGAGACTAGGTTGTTCCTTGCACGTGGGCGGGTAATTCTTTCGGAGAACAACCCGTCCACGTGCATGGAACAACCTGGTCTCGTGAATTCTTTTGTTATCGCAGGTTATTCTCAAAATTGTCAACCTACGGCAAACAAAAGAGCCGGTGTGTAATTAAAGTACACACAATTTTGTCTATATTTGTTGTTACTAAAATGGACTTGTACTTTACAAATAACAGTGCTGTCACTTACAGGAACAGAGAGTAATGAATCATCGTTGTGTAAAACATGTCACACTTGTTTCCGAATTCATCTTTAAAGCGAAAGATACAGTCTATTGAATTTATACTGCACTTACGCTTTTCGAGTACAACTTATAAAAGAACATCAATCTATTATACACTAGGCATGTACTTACATAATTATATGAGGCCATAATATTATGTTTTATATTTTCGTCATCACTTTTAACAAATTATCAATTAACCACAACGGTCATTTCCATCGCTGTTTGTTGTTCGTGCTTGTTTAAAAACGGTCGCCAGATTCGTTATTTAATGAGATTGTGATTGCTTCGTTTCATATATACTCAACAAAAATAAAAAGTATCCACTTTCCTATATTAAATTTTGTAAAATATGAAAACGAAAACTCAAAATTCTATATGTGTACACATATGCTTTTCTGTTATCATTGCAAAGGGATAAAGTATTCTTGAAAATCTGCAGCCACAACTTAGTTGTCTTTCCCTTTATTGTAATATGGATTTCAGTAAAATGTCAGCGATTCTTTGAAATATTCACATTTATTGGAATTAAATCACGTTCTCTACCTCTTGTGGATAAATAAAATCACAAAATTTTCATAAATAAATCAACTGGTCCTCGATAAACAACGCTAGAAATTCCAACCATTTCCAATTACCTCCCTTTAAATTGAATATGTAGTGTTTTGTAAGTCATGATTAATTGTTATTCGATTGGCAGTTCCTAAGGTCTTGGTGTGGAAGTTTTTATTAATGAACAATTTAACTCAAAAACAACTGAGATTAACTAAATAAACACCATTCAAAGCGTTCCTGATTAATTGAAAATATGGTAATTTGAAAAACAAGCATAAAAGTGGATACTTTTTATTTTTGTTCAGTATATTATTACCAATTATTGGGCCTCCATTGCCAAACTTCATTGAATACATTACATGTAACATCTAATATTGCAGTAACTCCTCGTGCTTTTCTCGTGCCTAAAACCCGACATTCCATTAACCATCAACACAAATTCCCGATGGTTTTTAAACACTTTTAAAGGAATAAATTAAACGATTTCACACTCGTTTCTTTCGTTTCGTTTGTACATGAAATAGAGACCTAAACATAACTGAACACTGATAGATGAGTTGATAATTGTTGTCAATTAAGTCAATTTCTGTGGCGTTATATCTGCAATTATTATGGTGATATGATAAATTATTAAAAATCGTATTTACTTTTAAAATTTGGGGGTTTTTGTTTTAACAAATTAAAAAAATATCGACTACACTTTTCCCTGTGACGAGCCCCTTTTGTGATGTCATTATTGTAGCCGTCAATTCTCACCTTGAGATTAAAAAACTGCCACAGGCTGTCAGCTCGGTAAGTGTATGAACGCCCTCTGTCCGCCCCAGGTGAAGAAAACAAATTATAAAATTATTTCGGTATATATTCTTTGACCACGCAGTTATTACATTGTACTTTTGTATACATTTAGTTTGTATCTATAGTTTCTTTATTAGCTACTAATAGTATCATTTCCTGAACGTACGTACTTGTTCATAGTGTGCCCCGTGAGGTCTTTTAAATAATATTGCCTATTAAGTGGCATTATCCTTATGATTTTAGTTTTGCGGAAATAAACATGTTTACATCACTATTACTTTCTTTAATAAGAGTACATTTTAGAATCAAATACGGAAACGTTATTATCCATACTTACATACTTTGATAAAAAAAATGAAGACAGCATAGAATACAGGATAAAGAAAACTATTTGATAAAAATCATGGTCGAAAGAGGAAGAAAAATTATATTGCAGGAACGTTACTTTCTATTAATTGAAGCACGTTATAATAATTATCATCATTCATGTATGTATGAAAGAAATTTATCAAAATGTACAGGTTATTTGAAATGTAATAGTTTGTGTAATGACTTTCAACAGGACGTAATCTACCATTGAAAATTTAACAAAATTGGGTTTAAGTCCTTAAAACGATTTCAGAATTAACATGAAATAAAACATACGATTTTCACCAATTTGAAATTTACCTTGAAACAAATGGTCAAAATTTGACCTATTTAATTACTTGCATAAAATGATGGACAAATGTTTAAACAACTGTTATTTGTTTGCGGGGATAATTTTGAATTGCAATGGAATATTTGCATATTGTGTCGTTCACGGTCAATTTACTGGAGTAAAATTAGCAAGAACACGATGACAGGGATAAAAGAAAGAAATCGAGCTTCTAGGTTCTTTTAAAAAAGACTTCCCCATAAACCTTCATTAACTCTTAATCCCTGTCACCGTTGTGCAACCAAAGAGGTAAGCATGATAATCAACTGAAGATGGGTTAATCACCAGGCCTGCAGAGCGCTGTAAAATATCATGTTAGTAACCTTTCTTTTTAAATTTACAGATGTTTTTCTGGACGAATTATGGGTCATGTATTATGTTTATTATTAACTATTAATAGAGGATGTTTAATATGTACAACTAGTTTGACCCAAGAGAGAAAAGAGGGTTACTAAAACAGTTCAGGAAAGATGTTGTTTTTGGTAAATACATGGTAAATACATGTTTTTTGTTACTTAGTATTCAAAGTTATTGTTTTAGAAATGAAATGTAATGTTATAAACGTTTTTATGGGTAGAAACCTTAGTTTTTGAAGTGAAATTGTTGAGTGAATTTGACGAGGTAGAAGAACTTTTTGAACATCCCTTTCAATTAAGTTATGTTTGACTGCTCTCCCCTTTCAGTAAGTTATGTTTGATTTCTCTCCCTTTGCATGTTAATATTGTATAGGAAGGATTCACAGGTGGCCAATATGCTAAGAATAGATTCACTGATTGTTTGTCGGTCATCCTGATGACCGACATATTATAATGGACCAAACTTGAACTTTGAAGGGTAACACCGGTTAACAGCGGCACCGGACGTGGTCACTTAGACAAAGCCGCCCGTCTAGAGCTTGGGAATGCTATTCCGTTCCCCCTATTTGCAAGACAAGTCTTCTAAATGTTGATGAATCAATATCTGGACGTTGTAGTAACATCAAATCAGAAATTGAGCCGATTTTTAACGACATGTTAAATTATATAAACATACGTGTGTTGTATTTTCTACAGGGTGTAGAAAAAATGTTATGCGTCTTTTTTTAGAAAGTCACGTGATGAAAACCTTCATAGCAAAATATTATTTGTGTATAAATTGAACTGTTACTTTATTTGATTCAAACAACTGTTCAGGATGATCCCATATATGAAATAGATTCAATCCGTTATATTGATTTTGTTGGTCAAAAGCAAGACATCGTTTATGTTTTTCTTAGAGACTAATGAATATCCGGGCGTGCTCGATTGGGCTGTCGGAACTGTGCCAGAATCAAATTCCGACTTTTCCACAGAATCTGCTTGACTGTTTCACTTCGCATGTCTGTACTTTCAGCAGACAGCGACAGTAGTAAACCAATTTTGTCTGGCGATTATAGTCGCCAGAGAATCCTTAGCGCGCTTCAGTTATCTTTCCTCGAGGTTTAAAATAGGCGGTATTCCCCAAGCTTGCAAGTAAAGTACATACTGCTGCTGGAGATTAACAACACCAGTTGGTGTTAGATTAAAAATACAACGAACTCGGAGTCATATTACAAGATGTATGTTTACCATTATCCCAGCAGAGTTGCTGATAGCAATTTGATGCCACTTTAATGTCGGTCACTGATTTATTGCCATTCATATGTTTGGAATGCATATTATGATGAGATCTGTATCTGTATTGTTACGACGCTTGTAACCACTGCTGGCGTAGTGCGTCGGGGGTTTCAATGTTGACCATTCGAGTAGCACAAATACTGCACACTGTTTGCCATATCCTGTTGTTCAGGGCGACGTTTACACCTTCTAGATGCTGGTTTAATACAGTATAAGCTGTATCTCTTCTTTTCTTTTTTACAAATGGTTTATATTTACTCTTTAATCAAGTGTTATGTTGAATTATTGTAATGAGCAATAGGCTTAGTTGATAAGAAGCTGGAGAAATTTTTTTAAAATAGATACAGAGAACAGGCTTGACGTAATCCAGCAGCCAATCAGAGGCCTCTAGCTTTTGGTTTACAACAGTCGTTTATTTTCTGATAACGACGGAGAAAGAGTCTAAGAATCTGCCAAACGAGTGAGATTGACTGTCGGAACAGAATCATGATTTTTATAAAAAGTGTTACATAATTGCATGTTTATTTTATCTTTTGAAGTCTAAAGAACTCCTAATGGTCTTAATAAGCCACACTTCATAGTTCAACTAAGTTTTCCTAGTTTTTAGATCAGTCAACAAAAAGCAATATTTATAATTTTCTGAAAAAATAACACTATTTCTGGTATTTATGTTGGTGAAATTCTTGGCATAGTAATGAAATGTAACCATTATCTTATTTTATGGCAAAAAACAGTATCTAAAAATATTTCAGTTTGGTGCAGTATAAAACACTGACCGATTCCATTCACACCACCTATTTCGATGGAATGGGTAGAACGCTGCCAGAACACAGTTCCGACGCACTCGATTGAAGTTCTCCCTGTTCTAAAAGTCGGAATTTCCAATCGAGCACTCTCCGACTTTTGACTGTTTCACTGCGCATGTCTTTACTTTCAGCAGACAGCGACAGTAGTAAATCAATTTTGTCTGGCGATTATAGTCGCCAGAGAATCCTTAGCGAGCTTCAGTTATCTTTCCTCGAGGTTTAAAATAGGCGGTATTCCCCAAGCTTGCAAGTAAAGTACATACTGCTGCTGGAGATTAACAACACCAGTTGGTGTTAGATGTAAAAATACAACGAACTCGGAGTCATATTACAAGATGTATGTTTACCGTTTTCACAGCAGAGTTGCTGAAAGCAATTTGATGCCACTTAAATGTCAGTCAAAGATTTATTGCCATTCATATGTTTGGAATGCATATTATGATGAGATCTGTATCTGTATTGTTACGACGCTTGTAACCACTGCTGGCGTAGTGCGTCGGGGGTTTAAATGTTAACCATTCGAGTTGCACAAATACTGCACACTGTTTGCCATATCCTGTCGTTCAGGGCGACGTTTACACCTTCTAGATGCTGGTTTAATACAGTATAAGCTGTACCTCTTCTTTTCTTTTTTACAAATGGTTTATATTTACTCTTTAATCAAGTGTTATGTTGAATTATTGTAATGAGCAATAGGCTTAGTTGATAAGAAGCTGGAGAATTTTTTTTTAAATAGAAACAGAGAACAGGCTTGACGTAATCCAGAAGCCAATCAGAGGCCTCTAGTTTTTTGGTTTACAACAGTCGTTTATTTTCTGATAACGACGGAGAAAGAGTCTAGCTCCGACTTCTGCGGGAAAGGCTGTCTGTAAACAAAAGTTTACAAAAAGCTAGTCAGTCATTGGCATACACTTTCAACCAAAAATGTATTCCAAAATCTAGAGTTCAACAACAAAATTTGGTCACTGTCCTAGTGTGGGGGGATGAGCAGCCTGACAGGGACTCAAATTATTAAATTTACTATTCTGATCTTCAAAAATTTCGTTAGAATGCTGAACTTAAACATGTAATATTGGTGGTTCTCGCACATTTTCCTGTTTTTGTTTGTTAGTTTTAATGATGTCAATTTCAGTGTATGCCATGTTAGATGACATTATGCGGGTTTCAAAAAAAAAAAAACTCATGCCCATGCATTGACTTTGAAAATTGATGAAAATTTCTACCCATGTGTTAATTTTAAAAATTTCTTTCTTCTGGTATAAATCACCAAACATACGGTCGTGAAACAGTAGAGGCTTTTAGCAAACGAGGAGATGTTTTAAACAAGCATTTAGGAGGAAACGAATGCTCAGAACTTGCTTAATTGTCAAAATATTGTCTTTTAAATAGAGATTTTGCTTTTTGCGCTTTCCAGTGCAAATGTTGCGAATGTTCTCAGAAGTTAACGGAAGTTTAGCGAAGTGAGGTGATCATTGTTTAAAGTAAAAAAAAAAGAAAGGGATCAGCGATTTAGCCATTTGTTTGCGATTTCCAGTGCAAATTTGGTGAATGTTATCAGAAGATACCGGAGGTTTAGCGAATGTGACATGGCCATTGTTTAAAGTAAACATAGGAGATCAGCATGGGCAATATTTTTATCTAATATCATAAGTGTAGTCAATTGGGCGGCGCTACGCTAAAAGACAGTCATCAATACGATCAATAAGCTGCGGACGAGAGAGATAAACGACTAGGATGTCCACATGAGGTTAAGATTACACATTCAGTGTGGAAGCATCAATAATGATTTTGTTTATTGAACTTGTCTGATATCAATTTATAGGATAAATGGCGACACGTTACCTCAGTAACAAGTACTTAGTTAGTCAAGTTTGTTGAAAAATAATTTCAATCCATAATTACACACTTTTGCATTTCACGAGCGCACTATTGAAATAACCTGAGATGCGAGTGTTTAAACCTAGTTGGTTTGATGACTACCCATCTCTTCATTAGTTAGGAACATTACATTTTATCTTTTATTCGCAATTACTCATTTAGAGGGACATTAATCGTCGCCTTATTATTACAATGTTCTAAGTGATATTTTTCGAAAAATGAGATTTTTATACCGTTGTAATCGTGGAAAAAAGACCTATCTGAATATGGTTTCAGAATTGGTTGATTCACTTTAGTTTTTAAAATTCCCAATCACACAATGTTCTATCTTGCGGTTTATTCACACTCGTGTAAGGATTACACTGTTCTAAGTAACTGTAAAAAAGTAAGTTAGAACATTGTAATAATAAGGCGACGAGTTACTTGCGGAGAAAATAATGGTTAGTACTGGTTAGTCCAAGAACACTGGTTAGGTTAAACCGAAAGTAGAGAATTTTTAAAAAGTTAAAGATAAAGACTAAACACAAACTCATGTAATTTATAGACTTCATCAAAACACACACGCTGCTGTTTTTCTGAGCAAATTCGGTGGAATATGAAGGTTTTAGAGAAATCTGAAACTTTGAAGACGATTTTCTCCAAACTGTAAAAAAGTAAGTTAGAACATTGTAATAATAAGGCGACGAAAATTTATATACATGTATTATGCTCTTTCTCAAAGATTTGCATAAAAGTACCTCGTTTTGAGCTTGCTGCACAAAAACTGCCATGTTTTTTTTAGATCTATCTGTTTCCTGTCCTTTTGATATCCAAGTTGGAGCTCTAATTACGATGCGGTATTTTATGTGTTTTGATATGCTTTAAAGTCTTTAACAGGCTCAATGAAACCGAGCCTGTAATATTTTCACATTTTTCGTCTTCGGTGGTTTTCAAAGTGACCTTTTAATCTATTTTAAGAAAACAAAACTTAAACGATTGTTTTGAAATAGAAACTTGGTAATTATTTTATACGTGCTTCTGTATTTTTATCATTTTAACTATTAAATTTACGTTACAAAACTTCCGCATCCATAAAGTTCAAAACTTGCCCTTGAATATATGCATTATTAACGAAATACGAATTGATTTATTTTGATTCCCATATTCCCTCTCAAAACCGCATATATCTATGCGTTCTCTTCTTGGGGTCTATAGTGAACGGTTGGCCTCGTCGCAGTTGCAATCCAAATTGAGTTTTACTTGTAAAAGATTTCCGGGGATGCCCGTGACCCCAATGACTGCTTCCCCATACACATGCAATATAACGGATCTGATTTCGGTCTTGGGATACTAAACGATAACATTATTTTGACAAGTACAGTAAGGTAGACAACACAAGCACTATCATTTCTATGTAAGGGTGATCTACTAGAATATACTGCAAGGAATGCAAAACCAGCCTTTAAAGTAAAGAAATAGATGTTTTCAGAACAGAACAGTAGCATAACGACAATTTTTATGATGATAGATTAATTTAAATACAAATAGTGCTTCTTGAGTTCCTTTAATTGTTTTAGAGAAAATCGTTCAAACAAAAACAAAAGATAATAGCAGCATAAAGCTTAAGTTAAAGTAATAAATGCATCAGCATCCTAATTTATTGTTTACTGTCTTTTAACGCTCGTCAACTTAAAGTTTGACGAGATCTGCTGAACCAACTAAAACTACATTTTATGAATGTTGGTAATGAATACTGAATATTATAAGCGTGGCTTTTCTCTTAATGTACAAATAAGTATCGACTGTGGAAGGGAGAATTGTACAATGTGTATATGTTCTCTTGTTTATGTTTGTACATACAGAGAAATGTAAATGGAAATAAACTTGAAACTTGAAACATCAACTAAATTCACAAATAGTTTGTCAGATACAGTCTGTGTGACTTTGATCGACAGAAAACTGGCCATATCATTAACTTACATTGGTCCAAAAGTAAATACATGAACGAATACATACCTACTTATTCTTTTAATTTATTTGCTAATGACCGACTAGCTTTTTGGAAAGCTAAAACTTGTAAGATTCTTGACCTAAGCAACCTTGTTAGCTGTACAAATTTTTGTATGACTTGCATTCAGTTTACTAAAAATTAGCTTGTGTTGAGGCATTATCTGAAACCAAAATCTTTATACCCACAAATGAACACAAGTTCAAAAAGTGGATAAGTGCATGTGGTCAGCTGTATTTCATTATTGACAAAGCAAAAAAAAATTAAAAGTGGACATGCAAATTCAGTTGATATTTTGTTGGAGGAAAAGGACCTACAGAAAGAAATCCAGACCCTATTCGAGCCTCTTATATTCCGCTTTAGGTATAGAAAATTAAGTCAATCTTTTAGCTGTAGACATTTTTTTGCATGGCAGAATAGTAATTTTCGGGGAGAAGAATTAATATAAGCTATCATCTGATAGCTTGTTTTCTCATCCTCTCAAATATATATGTATTGTCTTGCTCTGTTATACATCGATGTATATGTATTATTTGAAATAAATACTGTTTAAACCAATAGTAATTTTGAGGCATCTATATAACTTTTCTCTTTTGAATTATGGTACTATAAATTTGGAACCATTTGCCCTAATCAATTAATAATAATATCCTTCTCGTCCCCAGCTTCAATACCTGCCTTGCATCTAAAAACAATTACAACAACAACAAAAACAATACATTTAATTTCTACATTTGATAAAATATACTTAATGACAATGAACAACAGGAAACAGATTTAACCAATTAATTGTCACATTTAGCAAAAAGTGTTTTTTTATTTTCGGGGTACAGTTTTTATTACGCAATAACTTTTTTATTATTAATAAATTTTCATAATTTTGGTATCTAAATTACTGCAATGCATTCGGTATTATGAAACTGTGAAAAATGTTGATAATATGTATATTTCCTTGTCAAAATGCAATTATCCCCACCATCCTTTTTAATGTCCTTAATTATATTAACATAATTACTGGCAAGAATACCTACATACATAATTAGCCATATTAATTTTACAATATCTTTAACTTAAATATACAAACAAGATTAGTCATGATACACCATAAAGATACTGAAACTGCACCTGTTTCTGACCACCTCCAGCTCAAGATTATATCAAAGCACTGAAAGTGCTGGAAGCCGGCGGATCGTAAACATAATCAAAATAAAACAACCCCATGATGTGCAATGTAACAGGACTTCCAGTTTTATTCCAGCCATTGTAAATATATAATATCGGAACAGAATGAAGAAACTCCTATGGAAGACATATGTCATTTGCTTGCAAAAATGCACAAACCACTCATAATAAAACTGGTCAAAATATTTAACAAGATGGTCCATAGGACCCTATGTCGCTCACCTGTCAACAACTGCTCAAGAGTCAGTGGATGCGAATGCAATTGCCATAATAGCTTTCTTTGGCTCTTTCAATGGCCATAACTCTGGAATCCCTGACGGAATCTAGCCGGTTCAAGAAAGGAACCAAGATCTTATAGTAACTCAATTATTGTACAAGTCTGATTAAATGCAAATCAAAAATGAAGCTGCTTTTGTGCAGACATGTCTAAATAGTTTATTTTGGCACTTAACTCCGGAATCCATAATGCAAGATTGCAATTTCAAGAAAGGAACTAAGATGTTATGGTAATGGAAGTGAATATCAAACCAAAATTAAGACCACTCAAAAGCAGACAAGCTTTTCTTATAATTTGACCTGGTGACCTAGTTTTCAAGGTCACATGACCCAGTTTTTAATCCGACCTAGATATCATTGAGATAAACATTCTGACCAAGTTTGAAGAAGATCTAATAAAACTTAAGCAGCTAGAGGACTGACAACAATTGTGAATGGACGCAGGACAAAAGGTGAGTACAAAAGTTCACCCTGTCACTATTTGACAGATGAGCTAAAAAGTAATTTGAGGAGAACTACTGAAATAAATGAAAAAAAGGAACATTAAAAGCAATCGAACTGGACAAATACAAAATATTACAGGTCATGTTTGATCAAGCAATATCAGAATCAAATGCATCACTGTCTAGAATGCCTAGCCATGGTTGTAATGCAACTCAATATTTACACAAGTACCAATTTTAGTTCATTCCAAACAATGGAGTGCATGTCAGGATGCTAAACAGTAGTTGAACTTGACGAGGGTAATATAATTTTATATCCATTCTTTATAGCAATATATCACAACTTAGGGCAATGCCAATGCCTTATAATTTCATTTAGTAAATGAAAGAGGCACAAATGTTTTGTGTCAATTAAAGTATGAAAATTGTTGGGTTAGCAAAATTATATTTATTTCTTATATTATTATAACTTATTTCTTTTCTTTGTATTTCTCTTTATTATTTCCACTTTCAAAGTAATTACACAGGGAGTCAGGGACCCTGTGAAAGGCTATTTGATCTTGGTTTTATGTATAACAATGTGTCACAGGGAGTCAGCATTATGTTAATGTAATCATATTTTAATGGTGTCCAACCTAATAAATTAGATAAAGGGGCTCTTTATATTCATTTCATTAGCACAGCCCTTAACAGACACTCTCCCCCCCCCCACTGTTATCTGTGAACTCTATTTAGACTTTTTAATGCATGTGAGGCATCCATCTGATCTGAATCCACACACTTTGATTCTTGATCCAGTGATTTCAATTGATGCAGATTCTTGCATCTTAATGCAAACAAATTTGATATTTTTTCCACTTTTGACCCCACCTAATTTTGAGCTTGGGGTAATTTTGATGCACAAAAACTTTTAAAAAGTGATTTATTTTTGCAATAATGAGGATAAGTATTTAGGAAATTGCATTTTTAATATGAAGTTAGCACTTAATTAAGTCTTGCAAATTAATTTTAAGTAATACATGTGTAAGTATCACTTAATACAAGATATGACTTGTGAAGATCAGGTTTTGACCCATTGAAAATCTCATCAGGGGTCAAATGACACCTGGTTTTCAAAAGCAACTGAAATCCCTGCTGGATCAGAAAGTACATGTATCTAAAAGATCTAAACATGATCAGACTCCACTGACCAGCCTCCACTGATATGAAAGTTGATATGGTCTAACCTTGTCAAACAAGGAATAAAAGCTGTATCCATGTAGGCCCCTTTATACTTATGCATAATAATTTATGTCTACTAACATGGAAAAATTAGACATAAGACATGGAATACTTGTGTTTTGCACAGAAAATTCATTTCTAACTTTAACCCTTAACTCCAATTAATATGAACCTTAAGTTTATGGCATGGGCAGTGTAGAATTAGATCACCCTGCATCTCTGTGCTGTTTGATCAGGATCTGCACTGTTCAATTTATGATTCATAAGGTTATTTCTAAACAAGATGTGACCAGTGTAGGTCCTGATCAGATGACACAAATATTTAGTCTGATCCGGATCTACACTAGATGCACATGTGATAAAGGCATATACATTGTATATGGCAGAAAGGGGCTGTATATCAATCAGTTTTTGTTATGCCCCTTAGAATGAACAATCTTTCTTAATGAATATTATCATCTTCAACTAGAATCTATTTCAGAAATTACTCTACTTCATAAAGCTATTTCAGTTACTAACTAAGTCAATGCGATAATATATTGCTAGTCAGAAATATTAACACTTTATATGCCATATTAATTTAACTAAAAAAAAAAATTATAAGAAGATATAATTCAGGGACATTAGATGCAGATTCTTGCATTTTGATGCAAGCATATGTTTTTTTCAAATTTAACACCCCACCATTTTGAGTTTGGGGTCATTTTGATGTTGGAGAATTTAAATAATTAAGTGGTCAATTTTTGCAATAATAGTGATTAATATTGTGCACATGTCTATTGGATTTTAACCCTTTACTTTTGGCTGATTGTGAATCCACTAAAATGAGGTGAAAATGACTTTTCAGATTTAGCACATAGAGGAACCCTGGATAAGAATTATATTTTATTTTAAATATGTTTTTTCCCAAGCTCAGAATATGGTGGGGTCAAATGTGGGAAAAAACTTAGTTGCTTACGTCAAAATGCAAGAATCTGCATACAGATCTATTGATAATTGAAACCCCTGAGGTGGGAAATCAAGTCAGTGGTTAATTTGCAAGTTTATTCTACACTGATATAAATTTGTCTTAAAAAAGTGAGATTGTTTTTTTGGTTACCTTGGGAAAACTAGGTAATTTTAACATTAAAAATACTGGTTTCCCTAGGCTATGTGGTAGTATTGATAAATCAAATAAATTTCAACAATTTTGAGCAACAAAAGCTTTTCCAAAATTGAAGGTGCTGCATTATTCATTTCATATCTGGGACCTACTAAATATATCTGGGCGGTCTTAAAGCTTGGCCGTTTGTCTCTGACTGCAGGCCTTATAGTCTAAATGTCCCATCTGTTTATTTCATTAATCTGGGCCAAATCACCCGGCCATATTGTCTGCATATCATTGAAGCTTAGGAAGCTAATTTCAGCTATTTCTTTCTTAAATTTAATTATAAAATTTAATGTTGCACACTTAGTGGTACAAGTTTTAACACGTCCGTGTTATTGTTGATTGCCTCTAACTGATACGTTAATCTCACTAGCCAGCTTGCTCCGAAGAAGATCGGGTGACATATTAAAATGGTGTGAAAAAACTTAATTGACATATTTAATTTGAGGAGACACGAGGGGACAATAGTAAACTCAATGTTAATTTGTACTTAAAGGAAAATTTCAAAGCGATCGTAGCGTTTCACATTCTCATTTAACATAATGTCTTTTGAATCCTAGTGAGCGATGCAATTACTTGAGCAAAATGTAAGATAAGAAGGTAAAAACACTCAATACACTAAAACTATAATGTGATTTTTTCTTATTTGTGCTCCTTTGCACTATTTTCCCGCATATAGCAATGTTTTCATATAAATAAATTTGCCTGCATTCATCTCTGCGTATATTCTTTATGAAACGGAAGTGTGTAAATGACATCACGCCTCGTTGTTTTATCTCTCGCGAGACAACGAGATGTCAATAATGGCCGCTCTCATGCTACGCTCGAAAAAACGATTATCAGTGTAATTAAAAGAAAGTTTTACAATTATAGTATTCGTCGTCATCACTTAATTACGAAAATTGTATTATTCAAAATACATTTTATCATTTAAACAAAGGTTATAACCAGCCGAACGTATTCCTTTAATGATAAATTTAAGTGATATGCTAAATTAATCTAATAGTTTTCATTCACTAGGGTAAGGTAATAATTAAATGGTAATAATTACAATATTTTTTATGAATGATTTTAGTGTGATCAAATAATGAATTAGTTTGATTGATCTTAGAACAAACAGCTTTTGTTGAAATTATGCAACTTATTTATCAAAAAAGTAAACAAAAGAGAAGAAAATTGTAGTAAGGTAATAATTAACTGGTTATAATAACAGTCATTTTGATGATTGATTATGAATAAAAGTGTGATCAAATTATGATTAAGTTTGATTGATCTTGGGTATTGTTTAACTGAAATGTTTTGTGAAACAAGAAGTCTTGAAAAAAGCGAATTATTTTTTTAAAGAGGTAAATACGAGCAACAATTGTAACAATCGTAACAATTGGGACAAAAATTATCAGTTCAAAATTGCAGTAAGATAAAAAGGCAATGTTTGTTACAAAAATACTTCAAAGACAACATGAGTAAATTGGTAAGTATTTAACCAATTCATTTTGCATTTTTTCGGTAAGTAATATTTATAATTTGGTTATGTAAGAAGTGAATATTCCAGATTAGTACAGATATTGTTTGTAACAAGCTCCATGACTTTATCTGTATTCCCCTTATATAATTATGTAGATTTAAAGATTGACACTGATTTTTAGCTCGACTATTCGAAGAATATGTCGAGCTATTGTACTCACTTGGGCGTCGGCGTCGGCGTCGGCGTCGCCGTCGGCGTCCCGCTTTGGTTAAAGTTTACGTGCAACCTACCTATATCTTAAAAACTACTATAGCTACAGCTTTTAAACTTGGCACCCTTGTTCGTCATCATGTCCCGAGTGTGTATGCCAAGAACCATAACTCTAACTTTCATTTTGATCAAATTATGGCCCTTTTTTGACTTAGAATTTCAGGTTAAAGTTTGCGTGCAAGCTACTGTACAAACTCATAACTTCAATACTACTTATACTACAGCTTTAAAACTTGGCACACTTGTTTATCATCATGTCCCGAGTGTGTATACCAAGAACCATAACTCTGACTTTCATTTTGTTCAAATTATGGCCCTTTTTCGACTTAGAATTTCAGGTTAAAGTTTGCGTGCAAGCTACTATACAAACTAATAACTTCAATACTACTTATACTACAGCTTTGAAACTTTCAACACTTGTTCATCATCATATCCCAAGTGTGTATGCCAAGAACCATAACTCTAACTCTCATTTTTATCAAATTATGCACCTTTTTCGACTTAGAATTTCAGGTTAAAGTTTGCGTGCAAGCTACTGTACAAATCCATAACTTCCATACTACTTATACTACAGCTTTGAAACTTTCAACACTTGTTCATCATCATATTTCAAGTTTGTATGCCAAGAACCATAACTCTAACTTCCATTTTGTTCAAATTATGGCCCTTTTTCGACTTAGAATTTCAGGTTAAAGTTTGCGTGCAAGCTAGTTACTTTCATACTTCTTGTACTATAGCTTTGAAACTTAAGACACTTGTTTACCATCATGACCCTGACTATTTATACCAAGAACCATAACTCTTTCTTTCATTTTTAATCAAATTATGTCCCTTTTTCAACTTAGAATTTCAGGTTAAAGTTTGCGTGCAAGCTAGTTACTTTCATACTTCTTGTACTATAGCTTTGAGACTTAAGACACTTGTTTACCATCATGACACTGACAATGTATGCCAAGAACCATAACTCTTTCTTTCATTTTTAATCAAATTACGGCCCTTTTTTGACTTAGAATTTCAGGTTAAAGATTGCGTGCAAGCTAGTTACTTTCATACTTCTTGTACTATAGCTTTGAAACTTATTCACCATCATGACTATGTATGCCAAGAACCATAACTCTTTGATTTTTTTCAAATTACTGCCCTTTTTAGACTTAAAAATTAAGGTTTAAAACTTTGTAAACCTTTATTTTATCTTACATCGGGTTTATTTTCAAAGGCCCATAACTCATCCTTGCTTTTTTTATATTTGATTTTTGCCCCTTTTCACTTGAAATTAGAATTAAGACTTGTAAATAATTGTTAAAGTTGCAATGTTAGTGTTTTTCATATGTACAGCTATATAAAAGGTTTAAAACAGATGTCCTTAACACACTTTGGTTGAAAGTGTTGAGTAATTGTGGGGTGGGTGGGTGCATAGACTACACTACACTACACTACACTACACCACACTACACCACACCACACCACACCACACCACACCACACCACACCACACCACACCACACCACACCACACCACACCACACCATACCATACCATACCACTGTACTGCACCCCCACCACCCACCACCACCTCCACATACCACCACCACCAACAACAACAACTACAACAACACCAACACAAACAACAACACCACCACCACCACCACCACCAACAACAACAACAACAACAACAACACCAACAACAACACCACCACCAACAACAACACCACCACCACCACTAACAACAACAACAACACCACCACCAACAACAACACCATCACCACCACCAACAACACCACCACCACCAACAACACCACCACCATTAACAACACCAACACCACCACCACCACCAACAACTACAGCACCACCATTAACAACAACAACACCAACAACACCAACACCACCAACAACAACAACACCGACACCACCACCAACAACAACACCAACAACAATATCAATACCACCACCAACAACAACACAAACACAAACAACAACACCACCACCACCAACAACAACAACACCACCACTAACAACAACAACACCATCACCACCACCAACAACACCACCACCAACAACAACACCACCTCCAACAACAACAACACCACCACCAACAACACCAACACCACAACCACCAACATCAACAACACCACCAACAACAACACCAACACAAACAACTACACCACCACCACCAACAACAACAACACCACCAACAACAACACCATCAACAACAACACCACCACCAACACCACCACCAACAACACCACCACCACCAACAACAACATCATCACCACCACCAACAAACCACCAACAACACCACTACCAACAACACCACTACCACCAACAACACCACCACCAACACCACCACCAACAACAACACCAACAACAACATCAACACCACCAACACTAGCACCGACAACAACACCACCACCACCAGCAACACCAACACCACCACCAACAACAACACCAACAACATCAACACCACCACCAACAACAACATCAACACCACCACCAACAGCAATAACAACCAACACCACCACCACCAGCAACAACACTACCACCACCACCACCAACAACACCAACAATGCCAACACCAACAACACCACCACCAACAACAACACCAACAACAGCAACACCACCACCACCACCAACAACAACACCACCACCAACAACAGCAACCAGCATACCATACTGTACTTCACCACGCCACACAACTATAGGTGGGCAAAGATAGTGGGTTGATGGGTGTGGGATCAGGGGTTTATGGGCTGGGTTGTGTAAACCCTAAAAAAAATCTACAAGAATAAATTAAGTGTTATTTATTGATTTATGGATTAAGAAACTTTTGTTCATGTGTGTTTGTTGGGGGTGTCATAAACTCCTGAATCACTCCCCAGTTTAAATGAAGCCCAGTTACAATGTGCTTAATAATTCTGACTTTTCGAATAGTCGAGCGTGCAGTCGTTTCCGACTGGCTCTTGTTTTATGTTCTGTTAAATATTTTTTCTTTTGAAATAAAGTTATCCAGGTGGCGAAAATTCTATAAAATCATCGATTATTAGCTAAAATACATTGATAAAATTAATTAATTAAAATCGATGAAATCACGGACGATGTTATATTTGAGATCTATATTATTAACGTTGAACTTTTACATAAACAAAATAGCAGTGGGTAATGCATGACCATGACAAGTTAAAATAATGGTAATTTGGTATTAATAAAGTATTAATAATATGATTTTTCAGAATAGGAACAAGATTATTTATGTAAAAAAGCACACAATTGCCTTACATTATGATATCAAATACTTTTAAATCAATTAGTAACAACATTTTGCAACTTTATTCATAATCAATCATCACAAGATTGTCATTATTACCAGTTAATTATTACCTTACTACATTAATTTTCTTCCCTTTTTGTTTACTTCTTTGATAAATAAGTTGCTAAATTTCAACAAAAGCTGTTTGTTCTAAGATCAATCAAACTAATTCATAATTTGATCACACTAAAATCATTCATACAAAAATTGTCATTATTACCATTTGAGTTAATTATTACCTTACCCTAGTGAATGAAAACTATTAGATTAATTTAACATAATCACTTAAATTTATCAATAATAAAAGCCTTTCCTCTATTTTCTAGCTTCAAATATTATTAATTTAAACAACAAAAACATTTTGTATTTATTTTATGTTGTCTGCGTTTTCTAGTTTCCTTCATTGTCTATATTGTCTGCGTTTTTCACACCCCTTCTTTGTTTATATTGTCTGCAATCTTCTATATTCTATATTGTCTGCGTTTTATACCGACCCGATCACTGGAGGTGTGTGTAGTTTGGGCTAAACCCCATACGTCTTACGTAACAAAACGTAAAACTGTCGACACATTATATATTTTGAATAAATCAAAAATACATCCCTCAAAATACTGAAACACTTCAGCATTTTTGCAATGTGTCTGCGTTCAGAATATTGCCATTTGACGGTGCATAGAATCACCGAAAACAACCAAATAACCGAATAAGACCGAAAAAGGGACCGAATATGATTAAAAATTGAATTTAAACATAAATGCTATTTATTTTAAAAGTGGTATTGGGTACAAAAATAATGTTTTTGGGTACTCTTTTCCGTCTTTTTCGGTGTTTTCGGTTATGTTGGTCTTAGTCGGTGTTTTGGGGTAGTTTTCGGTAATTCTATTCACCCGCCATATTGCGTCATTTTGATTGTATTACACATACGCAGTTTATTTGATTATATACTCAACAAAAAATAAAAAGTATCCACTTTCCTACCTTAAATTTTGTAAAATTTGAAAACGAAAACTGAGAAATCTGTATGTGGACAACTTTGCATTTCTGTTATCATTGCAAAGAGAAAAAGTGTTCTTGAAAATCTGCAGCCACAACTTAGTTATCTTTCCCTTTGTTGTAATGAGGGTTCCAGGAAAAAGTCAGTGATTCTTTGAAGTATTCACATTGGTTTGAATTAAATCAATCTTTCCACCTCTTGTGATCAATTAAATCATAAAACATTTATCAATAAAACAAGTAGTCCTCGATAAACTACGCTAGAAAGTCCAACCATTTCCAATTACCTCCCTTTAAATTGAATATGTAGTGTTTTGTAATCCATTATTAATTGTAATTCGACTTGCCGTTGCTTTGGTCTTGTTGTGGAATATTATGTTTATGAACAATAGAAATTGAAAACAACTGAGATTAACCAATTAAACACCATTCAAAGCGCACTTTATTAAATGAAAATATGTCAATGAGAATATAAGCATAAAAAGTGGATACTTTTTATTTTTGTTCAGGATATATATCGATATTATCAGTACGCCTTCGTTGCTTTCATTGAGTAAGAGTTTTACTGATTATTCTTTAAAAGCAATCAATTTAAATGATCGTTAACAACTGATTTTCTATGATTGCTTTTGGAACTCTTTTTTGACGTCTACCAGAAGCTGTACTTCGACTTTTTCATTTGAGCGCACCTGCTGAAAGGTCTGTGATTTCGAATTGCGGTTTCTTTAGCCTGCGGCTATATAGCCGCCGGCTAACCTTGACACTGTTATCTAAGTTTTAGTTAAACATTTCAATGCTCAGGTTATGTCAGATGAGCGAAACTTAACTCAAGGTTCAGAATTTTCTGTTAAATTTACAGCAAATATCTTATCACAAGGAACCATTGTTTACACTGTGGATTGCATAAAACACCTTTTTACTTTGTATCATTTAATATTGCAACATCTATTTACATGTACGTCAGAAGTTCTCATGTCTATGTTTTGTGATATCTAGTCTAACTAAATGTTTTTACTACATTGCTTAACTTATGCGGACAATATCCACTTCCCTCTAGCCAGCGATCTTTCATCCATGCTGATATTCTTGAAGAAATCATAATCACATCATTGGCAGTCATATCATAGGTCAAACAGCTATTCACTTCATATCTACAATCAAATGGATCCAACCACAACTTGGCTCAAGGATATTACATCATTAGCATGAATGTCGTCCACATATAACACGTGTGTGTTATACTTTTCTTGTTTACGAATAACTGGGAGAAATTAATATTGCCTTTTATTTTGTTACGTTTTTAATGTAAATCTCCGTAAAATACTGGCTGTTAAAAACCTTGTTGCAATAGTGATTTTAAACTACACCTTTATTTATAAATTAGATCTGGGTATCGGCGATAAAACTTGCAAAAGGTTTTCTTTATTGTGATACCGATAACCTAATGTTTTAAATGTTTTTTTCTGTAATGCAAAGATTACGTTCATTGAAATCATTAACATCGTTGCAAGCTCTTGAAAAGCGAACAAGCTGTGAGATATAAACCCTGTAAGATTCTGCAGGAGGAACATTGCCGTCTAAGAACGGAAAATTTACAATATTAACATCAAAATCATCCTTTAATTTATCCTGGTAGGGATAATAAGTATATAAACCCAGTTTCAAAACTCTTTATTAAAACGTTTCGGCCATTGGCCTTCTTCAGTTTTTAATGCTTCAACACTTCACTTTACATTTTCTTTCTTTTACATTGAACACACAGGAAGTAACAATGTTTATTTGACGTCCTTAACGTCATCATTGACGTCTGACGTCGCGCCAGTCCCACAGAGACTTTTTTGCGCCAAATTTCTAATAATTGATTTTTATACATGATCGTTATAAATTCTCAGGTAAGCTAAAAATGATAATCACAATTGATGGTTATAATTGTGATGATAATGATGACTGAGATGTTGGCTATGATGATGATGACAATGTTGATGATGATGATGATGGTGGTGTTAGTGACAATGAAGGAGCTGACTCTGATGGGAATGATGATGGTGATGATAATAGTGGTGGTGGCAGAGGTAGTGTTGGGTAGGATGATGATGATTATCATCATGATGATTATGATGGTTTCCGTTGGCGTGGTGATCATGATGATGATGGTGATGGAGAAAATGATGATGATGATGGCAGTGATGATGAATGTAGTTAATGGTGATGGTGATCCCTGTGGTAGTGGTGGTGATGATGATGAAGGTGGTGGCTCTGATGTTGATGATTACAGTCAGGTGGCAGTTGCCACTATGATGATGGTGATGATGATAATGTTGATGATGTTCATCATCATGGTAATGGTGGTTGTGATGGTGATATGTTAATAATGATGTTGATGGTGGTAATTGTAGTTGCAGTGATGATGATGATGATGTTGTTGTTGTTGATGATGATGATGATGATGATGATGATGATGATGATGATGATGATGATGATGATGATGATGATGGAAAAGGAGATAATTTAAAAATTGTGATGTTTACAGTTACTCCTACTGCAAATTCTATACAAAAAAAAAATTTAATTTACAATGTCACATTGGTTAATTCAAAAATCTCATCTATTTTACAATTATGACCAAATTAAACGTTATTAACTATTATCATATACATCACATCATCAAATAAATAGTTAATGATGTCTGCTTAAAGATTAAAAATCTGTTCTTCATGGGTAATGCATTTAATATGCTTTCGCCCAAAGAATGTTCATGTCAGTCTTTGTATTCAATCCATTTGGTACTTCTGTCTGTAGTTGTTGGATCCAGTGTACTTCTCTTAGTTTCCTGTAGTACTTGGAAGTGTCTTTTATTAATTCGAGAATTACCAAACCCAGGTTGTTTGATGAATGTTTTGTAGTGGTAAAGTGTCGTGCCACTGCTGTATTACGTTTTAATCTGATGTCTGCGTCATGCTCTTTAAAACGTTCCAGAATAGATCTCCCAGTCTCGCCTATATAAATAAGTTTCTTGCATGTGCAGCATGTAAGTCCATATACTAGGTTGGTAGAACTGCAATGGGCAGTTGGGTATGGTGGACTCGTTCCTTTACTTTGGAATATATCATTGCCTCTTTTAAATGCATCACATACCTTACACGCTTGAGTACAATTAAAATTTGCAACATCAAAATCATCTATTTTATCATATTTTAGTAGAGCTAGTGACGTAACCATTTTCAATTGACAGATTTAGATCAAGAAAGTTGTCTTGCTTTTCTGTATTGTTCGCTTTTTTAAGCTGTAGCTCTTTGGGATAAATCTTATTGACCAGTGATGGAAAATGGTTATAATCTCTATTTAATCATTCATCAAGGAATCTCGAGGTGTTATTATTAGCTGTAATAATATCAGTTTGATGTTCGGTAGAAAGAGATAACATAAATTATTTTCCATAAAAGTATCAAACAGATCTGCAACAAGGTGTGCAAAATAAGTACACATTGGGATGCCTATTTATTGTTTATAAATAAAGGTACCAAATCTAACATAATTCAGTAAGAAAGTAAGCGACTCTCTCTGGTCTTGACAAGTCTATAAAGTATAATTATCCAAAAACCATCTTTAAAAATGATATATGTTCAGTACAAGCAATGAAGGTTTTATTTTTTCTAGCAAAAGATGTTGAACTCAATGAAATTGGTAGCTTGTCTCTTATTAGATTATGAGAAGCGAAGTGTATAAAGCTGAGAAATCATAGGTAGACAAACACAACGCCTGAAATTATTTGATTTAAGCTTTTTCAAAACGTGATTTGAATTTTTAATCGACCAAAATAATTTGTTGCGGTGATTTTGTGTATTTAGTGACACTTCTCAGTGTTCTAGCCTAGCACTTTTACTTAGCTCAGTGTAAGGATTGATGTCAACTGTCCGAATGTACCTATTCCCGTGACCCGTTCCAAATGTGATTAACATGTGATTTTGCCTTCCTTTACACGGTTTGATGTTCTCAATGAAAGAGTCAAATTCGAAACTATACTAAACAGAAAAAAGTAAATGTAATTGTCCTGAACAACATAACACTTTCAAAGTAAAGTATAAAATGGCTATTAGAGCCACCGAACATCTAGACTGGAAATTGATACTCGCTTTTCCTGAAGAAAACCAATATAAACGCAAAATATTATATTGCTATTTCCTGGAGGAAGTTGTATAACATTTCTTATTGTAAAGAAGGTTCCTTGATCTACCGTAGATTAAGTGTCTATATTCTTTTAAAGTTCCTGTTATCTACTGAATTATAACAGAAGCGTTGTCTGTGTGGGTTCGGCGGTCGTAAAAAGTCAGTGCTGTTATCAATTAAAAAGCGCTTTAAAGGCAGTGAAGCTCGATTATTGTATTTGTGTATATACTGAGTTGCGATAGACAACATGCTAGGCGACATACAGTAATATGCACTCCACTTAGTGCTCATAAACATGATAAATAAAACCGAGCCTGCAATATTTTGAGAATTATCGTGTTTGGTGGCGTTCAACGTTCCTAAGTCCCCTAGTATATTTTTGTATATATGAAGTAAAACCTTATGGAAACTTAACGTGTTATTTTAGGCAGTTTTATGGATCATTTAAGAGCACATTAATACATTGAACGTATCAGTCGAAGTGCAATGCCAAACGGTTTCTATGTAAATGAAGAATTTAGATATTCAATAGTATAATTGATTTCAAAAACAAAAGACGCCCATATCTAAATTAACCAACCATTGAATTTGCAATATTTATATAACAAGGAATCTCAATTATAACACTAAGGCAGGTTGCCGTCTTAATTTTAAATGACAATAAAACGCTCCTTGGAACAAAAAAGGGGTCATAATTTGTATTGATTTTGTTGTATAATGTTAAATTTGCAGTAATTGGCTTCAAAATGTTAAAATATCTTTGGGCCGTTGTAATATAAATATGAAAACTTGCATCAAACTTTCTCATAATCTAAACACCGACTAAAATATTCTCACAATTGTAGTATTATCAAATTATTCATATGACAACTTTTAAGTTTAACAAAAATAATTGCTTTTTTCTAAGCAAATATCGTAGCTGCAGAATGTAAACGCAATACAGGAAAAAAACTGACACAAACTCAATTATTTGAAGGATGAAAAGTGACATGAGCCTTTGGTGTTGGTCTATTGAAGGGAGATACCTGGAATTCAAAACTATCGAAGCAGGAGTAATCATTTTTGGCAGACCTAAGCCAACTTAACAGCAACTTTCTGATACAGGCATTTGGTGAATCAAACGAGCAGCAAACAGCTTATGCTTACTTTATCTGAAACCTTATAAGGAGCTTAATAATTAATGTATGTAGATCTAAAGTCTTCACGAGTACAGTAACATCGAAAATTTCAAAAATTATAAGCGAATGCATGCTGTCCATGGCGTGCCCCATTGAGCAGTGAACAAAGTTATACTGACTGGGATATTGACATCACTGGTAAGTAAACACTTGAACAATATGGAATCAAACATGATGACAAACAAACAACACGAAGTCATTGACTTCTAACATCCATAATTGATGACAGCACTAAATGCACTTTTTGTTTGTTCTTGTTTACAATGACGTCCATTATGGCATAAATATAGATGGCCTAAAACAATATCATAAGAGATCAAAGGCAGCGGTAATTTTCAAGTTGTGGTAGAACAAAGAGATCACTTAACATAGTACTGTTTTAATTGAAATTGGTTATAACCAGCAATTCTAAAGAGAGAGTTTTCGCTTCTATTGTTGAGTCATAAGTTTTTCTTATTGTTTTGTTTATATCTTAGAAAAGTACAGTCGAGTCGCGGTTTTACGAATCGCGATTTTACGAAATAACGGTATACTACGAATGAGGCGGCCGGTCCCGTCCGTATTCCTTCTTTTTTCAGTATAAAAAAGATGCGATCGAACGAAACGCGATTTAACGAAAAATGCGATTTAGCGAATAATTGTGACAGTCCCTTAAGCTTATTAACAATGTAATAAAGATGCAATTTTACGAATTTCGGTCAGGCAGGTGATTTTCACACCTTTTCGAGCGATATCCGTTGTTTGTATTGTTGAGCAATTATCGACCCAAGCAGTTGTGACACAAAATGCTCTGTAAACAACCGTCGGGCGTGTTTGTTTGTTACAAAACAGTTTGAGTAATTAAATGTCAAATGTTGAAAATTGCTTAAAATCTGAAACACGTGAATTGCTTGTCATTCTACTTCTGCCACTTAATTCTGCAAAATCTTATTACAACGGCGAGTAATTATTCAGTAAATTGATATCGGCATTCTGAGAAATTCATTGAAGGGTCCGGGGTTTTTTTAGGGGAGGAAAACTGAATCTGAATTTTAATTGATTAAGGATAACATGTAATTTTACAATTAAAATAACTTAGTCGAACATTTCTTTTCTTTGTCTTTATTTATTGACCTTGACATATCACAACAATAACACATTACGTCATATAACGACATTGACAATTTGCGGCGGTAAACAACCAAAACTATCAAAAATGCGATACTACGAAAAATGCGATTTTACGAATAAACGGCTTGGACCGATGCCTATTCGTAAAATCGCGACTGGACTGTAGAATAATGAACTTGAATTTGCATATTTTAAAATAAGATTCATATGAATATTGGCAGTGACAAGCGGGTTTCTACTGACTGTTACAGATTTTCGATAAGCATTCATAATTCAAAACTAGTCACGCTGCAAAATACAAAACTCCTTTATTATAAAAAATGAAATATTATAAAAACGTAAAACAAGCACTCTTACAATGAATAACATTGTTCTCAAAATAACGAATCAAACAACTGTACGAAGTCTTAAACAAAAATCTTGAGCAATATGGAAGAATTTCGATTTGATAGAGAGGCGCCAAGTGCAGATAAAAGCAATTGTTATACAAATCTAAGCAAATGAAATACAAAATAACTATATCATTTCCCAGTTTCCCAGTTTCGTCAAAATAATTGGTTTCATAAGTAACACAAACTGCGCTTTACATTTTTGTTTCTTTGTTTTGCTTGTTATTGTTGTTTTCGTCGTGCTGTTTTGTTGTTTTGCAAATGCATTTGTCTTGCCTAAAAAAGGAAATAAAAGTCGTTTAAGGCCAACATAACGACTGTAACAAGTACATTTAAAATGCTCATCTCATGAAAGCAACCTCTTCAAGTGATCGATTATTTAACATTTATATTCAAGTAGGTCTGCCATCACCTATGAACTTACTAAATGATAACATTTAATTCGACGTTTAGATAATCTCGATTCTGACTTAAGTAATTATGTGTAAGATAAAGAAGCCAAAATCTGGCTTTTCGTCCTATTTTTTCCAGAGTAAACTTACAAACAGGAAAATATGCTTTGCTTTTTGGCTCAATGCAATATATTTTTTGATGATCTAATCGTCTTTTAAGTGCTCTTATAATATTTCTGGTTAAATAAAGGATCCTACAATATTTTCATTTTTTTCACAGCATAATACCTTACAATGCGTGTAATAAATGCGTGTACTAGCAGCCACCCTTATCATTTAATGTTTTATTTTATTTCCGCCCTGTGAAAGCTTCATTTTATTCTTATATAATATTTTCGTCGATCAATGTTAGATCTAATTTTAAATGTACAAACCGGTAAAAACCTAGTCCATGTGAAATTCGTTACTTTCTACTCATACTTCTTTAAATACTCTGTTGAGTGTTATCGATTTCATGATTTTGCTTGTTTAAACCATAGATTACGTTAGTAGTCTTCATATTCTGTGTATCTCTTAAATAAGATCTAACGTGGGATGATGAAAAATAAACCGTACAAGATAGATGTTTCATAACCTATTTAATGTATTTACATAAAAATAGACAGACTATCAAGCGTAATACACCCGCTACATATTTAGTCAACAAAAACTTTAAAATAACAAAGTTATGATGTTTGTGAAATGCATATGTAGAGCAAAATGGAGCATACGTATCAAGTTAACGGTGTTGCACGCGTATTTTTATCGTTGAAAATGCGCGCATAGTCAGTCGTTTCTTTTTCCAACGCTTCGGTGTTTAACTCATCGATGTTTT
The DNA here is from genome assembly GCA_038501625.1 of Corbicula japonica. NCBI lineage: Eukaryota > Metazoa > Mollusca > Bivalvia > Venerida > Cyrenidae > Corbicula > Corbicula japonica. The sequence goes on along the minus strand of JAZAYU010000065.1, from coordinate 1,675,379 downwards.
TTTTTCATTTTCTTTTTTCTGCCTCTCTCTTCTTTGTCTGCAGTCTTTTCATTCCCTACTAAGAATCGTTTATGCAAATAAAAATAAACTATTCTGCAGCTTACTTTAACTCTTTTTTTTAAATTTGATTTCCATATATGCTTTTGTACGTTTTAGATGGTGTTTCGCTATGAAGTTCCTAATTTACAAAATGATACTTTTGATTGATTTTGGGACGTTATTAAAACGTCTTAAAAACTTCTGTGAACCTGTTGGGGCAAGTGTGAGGTTGGTGCATCCTTGAACCTGGTTTAAACCTCGAGCGATGAACTGTTTTGCCACTGATCCTCTTAGGCCGTAACCAATCGGGCTCTTATTTTTGTTAATATTTTTTGGTGTCTATATTAAAGTTATCATTTTATTACCTATGCTCTCGTTTCCTCTCTCAATTTTGACTTTATGGTGAAACAGTGTCTTCTTGAAATGGCATATTTCACCTTTGTAATGTTCCATATTACAAATCTACCTATCACAAAGCAACATCAACGCAGATTTACGCGATGTGCCGGGTGTGCGTTACTATGGTTGTCAAATCTGCAATTACGGACACGATTTTTGCGTAATCAGATAAAGCATAACATCCGTGTAAATTTTCACTTTCTGATGCTTATCGGTGGGGTGGGTCTAAAATGCAGAATATTGCGCAGAATGCAGAATGCAGTCTGCAATTTAGGGGTCTTAAATGCAGAATGGTTCTGCAGAATGCAGAATGCAGATAATGTATTGTCAATAGAGATATGGGGTCTAAAATGCAGAACGGTTCTCCAGAATACAGAGTGCAGAATATGTATTTGACACTTGCAGAATGCAGAACAGTTTTGCAAAATGCAGAACAGTCTGCAGAATGCAGATTGATCTGTGTTGGTTGTATCAGTGAAGCAGTAATAATTCACACCTTATTTAATTGTTGGATCATTGAAGCAGTATTTAATTATGTGGTACATGTTTTAAAAAACGTGTGATGTTTTTATTTACCATAAATTATAAGCTTTTTCCACACATTATTAAAAAGAAAAGGTAACATATTTTGTTAAAAATTTTATAAGTCAACAAATATTAGCATATAGAACATAATAAACATAATAAAAAGAGAAATAAAATTAATTTTTATTTAAATGACACTGTCAGAATTGTACAACAATACTTTAATGGAAATATTATTTCAAATGACTGTATTAATGTTAACATTTATAAGGTGAAATAATCAGTTGATTGCATCAAAACATACTCAACATGATTATGCAAATTTAAAATTATTAATTTCATATTTCTGACAATATAGGCCTACATATATATGAGAAAAATATATTAAAATATCGATGTAAAGTAATGTCACTTTCCCCAGTATATGGAAATTGTCACTTATCAACTTTACAACTTTCACAAACAAATGGCTTGCTTAAGTCTTGTCCAGGAGATGAAACACAGTTTTCATGATAAGGAGTGAAAAATGATATAAATGCATGACAACTTACCATAATTAAAAAAAAATATGCATGATAAATGGAGACACTTAAATATGTTTGAGATTGGAGTAAATTTCCATTTAGAGAAATACAATAATATTATAAGGCTATAATGGTTAACCAATATTTGACAAAAATGTAATAAAGTGTAAAATCTCTTTGAATCATTGTTTTAATATTGTATTTTAACAATCACTATAAAATTCATGTAAAAAAAATTTGGAAATAATTAAATGCATAATTTAGTCATTATTAACTTGGTTTCTTTTACAGTGTTAACTCCTCCTCCGTCCTCCGCCAAGTGTCAAATTAGCTGTCATGCTTTATCCAATGAAATCAGTAACTATGATTAAGGAGAGAGGCAATGCAAATCAGACAGGGGCCAATATACAGGAAACTATAAATCCCCTAATATATTGAAATTATGAAGTAGCTGCCAGAAATTTATCATCTGTGTTCTCAATTTTAACTTATTTACCATTAAAGCAAGTGTATCAATATTGTTGCTACCCACTGACTCCATTATTAATATTTTTAACACCCAACTAAGATTGTATTCATTTCGCTTTAAAATTATTACAAATAAAAACTGATTTTAAGTTAGATCTGACTTTCCATCTGATATGGATCTAAACTGGTTGCATATGGAATAAAATGTGTATCTAGAGTAATGTTCTGCAAATAATATATGTCAATAACCACAACTAATGATCATACTTATTTAGTGTTTTTTTTTGGTAACATATGAAACGGTAAATAAGAAATAATTAACAAATTTACAATGTACCAAACAGATCTGTCAGATGAATGAATAGTCAATTTAAAACTGTTATAAGAACACAGGATTACTGCCCATGAACAGGCTCAATCAAACCTAGCCTGCAATATTTTAATATTTGTCGTGTTCGAGGGTCTTCAAAGTTCCCTTTTCATATATTAAAATACAAAAAAGCAACATATGCATATCAGGAATCGCCACACTCAAAAAACACAGCCTCCCCACGCAGCGAAAAAGAAGAGAGGAAGATAGAAAGAGCGCATGGTTTATATATGTATGTCAATTCAAATAGGACGCCACAAACAATTAATAAACAAGAGAACCTTTGGGGATACCGCCTTGGAACGGTCAGTGGCAAAACAAATTGCCACTGGGGGTTTAAACCAGGTTCTAGGGTGCACCAACCTCACACTTGCCCCAACAGGTTCTCGTATCACAAAACAAGCACAAATTGTCTTGGTGAAATAACTCCAACCCACCCATCAGCTCAACAATGTTGCATGCAAAAGCATACAAACATATAAACATAAGAATTTAATAGCATTGCAAAGCCAAAGGGCGGGTACTCAATGATCTTTCCGAGACCAGAGCACCTGGAGTAAAATCAGCAAGAACACGATGACAGGGATAAAAGAAACAAATCGAGCTTTTAGGTTCTTTTAAGAAAAGATTTCCCCATAAACTTTCATAAACTCTTACACCCTTGCCACCGTCGTGCAACCAAAGAGGTAAGCATAATGATCAACTGTAGATGGGTTAATCACCAGGCCTGCAGAGCGCTGTAAAATATCATGTTGGTAACCTTTCTTTTTAAATTTACAGATGGTTTTTACGAATAACCGGGAGAAATTAACATCGCCTTTTATCTTCTTAAGTTTATAAATTAAATCTCCATAAAAAACTGGCTGTGAAATTCCTTGTTGCAATAGTGATTTTAAACTGCAGCTGTATTTATGAATTAGATCTGGATATCGGCGATAAAACTTGCAAAAGGTTTTCCTTAATTTGTGATACCGATAACCTTGTTTTAAAAGTTTTTCTGTAATGCAAAGATTACGTTCATTGAAATCATTCACATCGTTGCAAGCTCTTGAAAAGCGAACAAGCTGTGAGATATAAACCCCGTAAGAAGTTGCACGAGGAACATCGCCGTCTAGAAACGGAAAATTTACTATATTAAAATCATCTCCTTTATCATAAATTTTAGTAGTGACGTAACCATTTTCGATGGATAGATTTAAATCAAGGAAGTTTGCTTGCTTTTCTGAAGTGTTCGCTTTGTTAAGCTGTAGTTCTTTAGGATAAATCTTATTAACCAGTGATGGAAAATGGTTATTATCTATATTTAATAAATCATCAAGGTACCTCGAGGTGTTGTTAAAAGCTGTAATAATATCATCTTGATGTTCGGTAGAAAGAGATAACATGAAATCTCTTTCATAACAGTATAAAAACAGATCAGCAACAAGGGGTGCACAATTAGTACCCATTGGAATGCCTATTACTTGTTTATAAATAGAGGTACCAAATCTCAAATAAATATTATCCAATAAAAATGTGAGCGCCTGGATAAGGTCTTGACAGGTCCATGAAGTATAATTATCATAAGAACCATCTGTAAAGAATGCCCTATGTTCATTACAAGCAATAAATGTTTTATTTTCTCTAGCAAAAGTTTTTTCAATGAGACTGGTTAGCTTGTCTCTTATTAAATTATGAGGGAGAGAAGTATACAAGGTAGAAAAATCATATGTAGACAAACAGAACGCCTGAAAATTATTTGATTTAAGTTTCTTCAAAACGTCATTTGAATTTTTTATAGACCAAAATAAATTTTTGCCAGTAGTTTCAAAAACTTTTTCGCAATACCTAATTACATGTTCTTTTATAGCTGTAAGACAAGATGTTAAGAGCACGGATAACTTTGTTGTAGTACAAGAACTAGAGTTAGCGATAAAAACTGTGCTGAATCTTTGTCATATAGTATACTTATTGTATAGGCGATATTCATATTTAACTCTTTAAGGCAAAAAAGATGGGCAATCAATCATTGTCATAAATTTGTTTGTTTAATTTTTATAACAATTGCCTTTTGATCAGTTTGTAACGGTTTTCTTACAATTGCTTACTGCAACATATAATCAATAATTTCAAATAATTTCATTGTAAATTTGTGTTCTTAATCAAAAGAACATTTCTAATTAACCAATCCTTAGAAGAATACTTTTCTAATTGATAACAATTAGCTTTTTATAAATGTATAAGTTATATTTCTGCAAATTGTTTAATTTCACTTTGAAAAGAATATTTAAATATTATTTTCAAATTAAATTGTCACACATATCAAACACTTATTCACATAATATAATCAAATATTTTAAAGGTATGATAAATGGTTGCTTAACAAAATCTCAAACCTTTGATCTGCATTCTGCAGACTGTTCTGCATTTTGCAAAACTGTTCTGCATTCTGCAAGTGTCAAATACATATTCTGCACTCTGTATTCTGCAGAACCGTTCTGCATTTTAGACCCCATATCTCTATTGACAATACATTATCTGCATTCTGCATTCTGCAGAACCATTCTGCATTTTAGACCCCTAATTTGCAGACTGCATTCAGCATTCTGCGCAATATTCTGCATTTTAGACCTACCCTTATCGGTGTATAATTAGAAGTGACAAATGTGTAAAAATTCTTCGATTGACAGCCTATTTATTTTTTAATTATTTTCTCATCCCCGTATTTATTGCTATTAAATGTCTCATGTTCAAAACCATTTTATCTCCCGTTTAACTACCAAAGATGTGATTTATAAATCGTCTGTTATCGGCTTATTCTCCTCCTGAGCCAAAGCAAACAATGATAAGGCTTGTTTAAAAACAAACAACAACATTAAGATAATAAGAATTAATTGATTAATTCATTACCGTTTATCTGGAATTTAATGGTTCATTATGGCTCGTCTATTTGTTAACGTATTTGAAGTTTTGCAACAAATTTTCTTCCTCTATCTTATTACCAATTGTTTATTTCATAATTTTGTTGTGTTTGATCCGGAGAGTAAAGTTTAAGGTAAGACCTGTGTAATGGGCACTATTAAGAATCCAACATCTGATTATATTTTCATCAACTGCTTCATACTGACTTGTATGCAAAATTTTAATGATTTTCACCGTGTAGTTTTTGAGATTTTTAGCTTTTTTTATTTAAAAAAGTGAGAAAAAACGTGAAAGTATCCAAATTCTTTAATCGGTGACAAAGTTTTTTGTTATTGATAAATTCAACCTTAATTTTTTACAGTGTATCAAAAATATGTTATATTTTACTAAACCAATTTAAGATATAATATATAAATACAAATTATATCTTAAAATGACATTTTTTGACCAAATAAATTTTAAAAATGCATTTTTTTATATTTCACGAGACTAAATTAATGAAAATTGTGCAAAATCCTGATTGGTGCAATATACCAAACTTTACTATTGTTTAACTATATACCTTAAACAAAATTTAAACAAAATTTCAGAGAAGTTTACCGTCCAGTTTTAGAAATTTTCAAATTGATGACTTGAATAAACACTATTCTGATAGCGAAAACCCCTTTAATCTTGATTATTTTGCTTATTTTAGTTTAAATCATGAGAATTTTTTATTCAATGACAGAATTACACAGGAAAAAAAGAAATATGCCAATTATTTAAGCTCTAGGCTTACAAAAAAAATTAGCTTCCAGTAGGATTTGAACCCTTGTCCTCTTGCAACTGTAAGGGGAAGTAACCACTGCGGGGAGTTTGGCTAATTTACTACTATAGTTACCTCCCTTGGATACTCTTCTTGATAAAGGTATTCATTACATAGTTCTTACCTTAATATCCATACTCATCAAATTATGTACACATAAATGCTCCGGTCATTATACAAATTTGCGACAAATTACTGCTTGACCAATGACTTAATTTACTGATCAATGTCTTGTGACAATATTGATTAGGCGCTTGGCTCCAAGAGATCCGAATATTCGCATCGTCATCATTATTTTCTATTAACTAACCAATTATTCGTGGTATGACAACTTGGGAATTATAGACTAATACTGACACACTGGCGAGAAGAAATGAGAACGCAAGTAATTTGTCGTTGTAATAAAAGGCAACGATAGTCCAGTGGTAGAGCGCTCGCTTTTGGATCGAGAGGTCCCTGGTTCGAGTGCCAGTCCTTGAGCAAGAAATATTAGGCCTTCATTGCTTCTTTCCACCCAGGTGTATAAATGGATATCTGTGAGGAATATAAGCCGATGTTCCGTGGCTTACTTCGGCGCCGACTGTTAACTGTGACATATCCAATGATTAGGGGAAGTCTGAAGTCGGGTGAATATGTTCTAATATAGATACCAGACAATAAAAACCCATACCTATACGTATTAATTACTATATTTAAGTAAAGGTTTCCTCTCACTCTATGATTGTGTGTTATTTATTTGAGAACTTTTTAGAAATGTTAGGGGTATATCTATGTGGAACCATTCTGTATAGGCAAAATTAATATTCAATACAAAGAAATACATGAAAAGGGAACTTTGAAAGCCACCGAACACGAAAAATATGAAAATATTGCAGGCTCGGTTTGATTGAGCCTGTTCATGGACAGTAATGAAAATGCATATTACTGCCCATGCCGCCTAGTCCCGGGTTGAGCGCAATTCAATATTTACAAGAAGAAGTACATGTTAGTCATGCTTAATAAAATCTGATTGTTATCTTAAAAATTGATTGTCTCGAAACTATGAACATACTTCATACATTGGTTTAGAATTAGTGCCACGTTATTTATTGCATTAAACATGTGATAACCATTTTCTAAGAAGTGCTTGTAAAACAAAACCTGATAAAGTATATACTTTAATGTTCATATTTCACTTCTCGTTTCAACATTTTGTTCATCAAGCCAGGCATTCGACCAATTTACATTCCTCTTAAATTGCAACATGGTGCGTAAAACCTGAGACTATGAGTGCTTAATCTGAATCGTTTGCAGAAGCCGGCAATTGCAAAGCAATTTGTCTCAGTATTTTCCTTTAATCTTAATTACACCGGGCTTCATTGTTGGCTTTTGTTTCAGATCATAAGCCTTTAAGTACCTGAACGCTTGGAGAATATACGTACATTTTAATAGGTCCTTCGAAGTATACTTTGGTTTTCTACCTAATGATATTTTAGTATTCAGTTTTTGCAGATTATTCTAACATCAGTATAAAGGGGTTTTCATAAAATGTCAAGACACTGTGAATATTTTTAAACAAATGTGTAATAAATAAAACGTTATGCAATATAACCAAAAGGATGTATGTTTCATAACGCAATCTATCATTGATCTTATTCATATTCCAGTATCTTTCGTATGAAACAAAAATAATTAAGTACATTCGAACTAAATGTTAGGTCATTTTACACCATATATGGTAAATTGCTAATTGACCAATGACCCTATTCACTCAGTACTTAAGGGCATTATAATGAATGCTTCACAAGATCCGGTAAAAGAGACCCGAATGTTCACTTTATCATTTATAACTAGTTCTCTGATAATACAAGCTACGGGATCTTGCGGATAATTGGTCTCATTACTTGGATTAACATTGAACAGATAAGATAATTTGGAACTGACATTACCTATACTTCTCAGAAAAAGATAGCGTTAAAGTGTGTTAAATAAAAGTAAGAAAGAATGTATAAGTCTCTGGTAAAAATCCTTAATTACTGCAATAAACAACGTTCATGTTGTTCAGCCGATTAGGTTTTAGATCATACTTATCGCCAGTTACACCATTTTTAAGTTTATTTTTTACAAAGGACGTTTTCTCGAAATTTCGGCCTAAAGGTATATTCATTTCTATCGGTACACCTAAAAAGCTCAATTTACTGAGAAAAAAATAATTATTCAAAAGTTCAGATTTTATTCAACAATCCCATAAAGTTCTAAGCAATTTCAAATACGATAATTATGGCTAAATTGAATAATAGTTACATGTAACATCGGCAATTTACGGCACAATTTACGTCAAAATATGATAAAATTTTATATATTTTGAAACATAATATATATTTACAAAACTGTTCTGTATTGACTTCTGAACAAAAACAAACAGTATGTTTTTAAAGAAACAGCAAAACAATGCGTAGTTCAAGTTTTTAAGTTAACTGTTTTCAAAAATAATATAAACAATTTATTAAAACCATTTTTCAGTTTCGTGTGTGACATATCTTCATACAATGCTTTATAAACATGCAAGGTATTGTCTTAACCAATATCTAAGATCTAATCTAATATAAGAATTTAATATCCTGAAGCAGACCTAAATATTAAGTTCATTGCACAAAATATGTTCATTTTTTATTTTCATAAATTTTGCATTAACGGAATATTCCACAGTCAACTTAAGATGGACACGACCCTTTCATTTTACAGATTTTATTTTTGAGCCGAAAATTCTTGTGAGAAGCATCTGAGTGTTTCGATAAATGAAATCAATATGAATTAAGTACATGTAGCTAAATGACCACTGACCTGAATTAAATCAACTTATTATATAAGAAATTCAATTTACCTGTCGCCTGGGCTCCTCGAGAGGGCGAATTTTGACGGTACTGAATTATATAATTCTCCGCATGTATATGCTAAGTCAAATTGGGGATTATTAGCCAGCTGCGGAGTATATATGATATACATTCGGGACCATTAATACATCGGTACGACAAACTCTATATAGATCTCTCAAATCAACACTTTCTTAATAGTTTGATCAATTAAGACTCATTCGTAATTATCCTTAATTGCTAATTAAACATAACAAATAGGCCTAGTCAATTTAGTTTTACATTCTTGAGAATTGCTCGTTCATTTCTAAAATGTAATGAATTAAAGATGTTGAAATGGTTTGAAGTTGATAAAAGTCAAAGGAGGAGAAAGATTTTAATGAATTTGAAAGAATCATTGGAAACAAATACACAAGCAATACAAGAAGGTAACCTGATGTAAAAGACTGTCAGCATTAGAAGTTTGTTTTAAGACTGTCACAGTAACAGTAGTGTTAAATAGTGTCGAATAAATGCTGAGTCGGAAAATTGGATGCATGTAATAACTTAATGATACCCATCCTTTACTAGGGTGTATTTTATGTCTTATGATTTTTTGACTGTTCTTTTTTGAAAACTAAATAAGTCTGATGAAAAAAATTTAAAGACTACGGCTGCAACATGAATGTTATTTAACTAACACTGTCATAAATAAATAATGGATATATGCTTGTTTCGGCTTGATGTTTGGTTTAAATTAAACAAGAGAACATAGAACGTGATACGATGTATTCCCTTTGGTTAATCTTCTGGTAAGAATGTTAAACTTTGTATTTTCGAATGTTATTAAAGATGTTGAAAACAATTATCGTTCAATAACCCCTAGGATATACTTCTTACTTATTTGCTTTTATTTTTGCTCTGTGATAAAAATACATGATTTATACTTTTGATCCCATGTTAAAATTCTATAACATGAATGTTGAGTTTCGCAAATTGTTTTCTCGGTAAGGGAAATCTAATTTTTTATATGGTATCATACGTTGCTGAAAATTAAATGTTATTAATCTGAAAATACCGTATCGAGGTTCCATGTTCGACGCTATAAGCAAACCGTCGTTTTGGGATGGACAGTATTTATTTTGTGTTTGTTTTGTTCTTGTTCTTTTTTGTAAATATTCAGTTGCCCTGAGCTACGTGCAAGTCGGCGAATGAAGTAGTATCCCTTTCATATACTGCCAAAGGAACTGGCTCAGTCAAACCGAGCATGCACTATTTGTGCATCCATCTGATCTGAATTCACACACTTTGATTCTTGATCCAGTGATTTCACTTGATGCAGATTCTTGCATCTTAATGCAAACAAATTTGATATTTTTATTCCACTTTTGACCCCACCTAATTTTGAGCTTGGGGTAATTTTGATGCACAAAAACTTTTAAAAAGTGATTTATTTTTGCAATAATGAGGATAAGTATTTAGGAAATTGCATTTTTAATATGAAGTTAGCACTTAATTAAGTCTTGCAAATTAATTTTAAGTAATACATGTGTAAGTATCACTTAATACAAGATATGACTTGTGAAGATCAGGTTTTGACCCATTGAAAATTTCATCAGGGGTCAAATGACACCTGGTTTTCAAAAGCAACTGAAATCCCTGCTTGATCAGAAAGTACATGTATCTAAAAGATCTAAACATGAACAGACTCCACTGACCAGCCTCCACTGATATGCAAGTTGATATGGTCTAACCTTGTCAAACAAGGAATAAAAGCTGTATCCATGTAGGCCCCTTTATACTTATGCATAATAATTTATGTCTACTAACATGGAAAAATTAGACATAAAACATGGAATACTTGCGTTTTGCACAGAAAATTCATTTCTAACTTTAACCCTTAACTCCAATTAATATGAACCTTAAGTTTATGGCATGGGCAGTGTAGAATTAGATCACCCTGCATCTCTGTGCTGTTTGATCAGGATCTGCACTGTTCAATTTAAGATTCATAAGGTTATTTCTAAACAAGATGTGACCAGTGTAGGTCCTGATCAGATGACACAAATATTTAGTCTGATCCGGATCTACACTAGATGCACATGTGATAAAGGCATATATTGTATATGGCAGAAAGGGGCTGTATATCAATCAGTTTTTGTTATGCCCCTTAGAATGAACAATCTTTCTTAATGAATATTATCATCTTCAACTAGAATCTATTTCAGAAATTACTCTACTTCATAAAGCTATTTCAGTTACTAACTAAGTCAGTGCGATAATATATTGCTAGTCAGAAATATTAACACTTTATATGCCTTATTAATTTAACTAAAAAAAAATTTATAAGAAGATATAATTCAGGGACATTAGATGCAGATTCTTGCATTTTGATGCAAGCATATGTTTTTTTTCAAATTTAACACCCCCACCATTTTGAGTTTGGGGTCATTTTGATGTTGGAGAATTTAAACAATTAAGTGGTCAATTTTTGCAATAATAGTGATTAATATTGTGCACATGTCTATTACATTTTAACCCTTTACTTTTGGCTGATTGTGAATCCATTAAAATGAGGTGAAAATGACTTTTCAGATTTAGCACATAGAAGAACCCTTGGTATAGGCCAAAATTTCAAACGTATCCTGCGGGTAAACAAGTGTATCCGGCGTGTAAACAATTGCATGCGGATGGGAGAAAACTGTACCCGGAGTTAAAATAACGGTATTGGGAGTGGCAATAACGGTATTGGTAGTGCACATAAGGCTATGAACAGTGTACATACTGGTATAGGACAAAATTTCAAACGTATCCTGCGGGTAAACAAGTGTATCCGGCGTGTAAACAATTGCATGCGGATGGGAGAAAACTGTACCCGGAGTTAAAATAACGGTATTGGGAGTGGCAATAACGGTATTGGTAGTGCACATAAGGCTATGAACAGTGTACATACTGGTATAGGCCAAAATTTCAAACGTATCCTGCGGGTAAACAAGTGTATCCGGCGTATAAACAATTGCATGCGGATGGGAGAAAACTGTACCCGGAGTTAAAATAACGGTATTGGGTGTGGCAATAACGGTATTGGTAGTGCACATAAGGCTATGAACAGTGTACATACTGGTATAGGCCAAAATTTCAAACGTATCCTGCGGGTAAACAAGTGTATCCGGCGTGTAAACACTTGCATGCGGATGGGAGAAAACTGTACCCGGAGTTAAAATAACGGTATTGGGAGTGGCAATAACGGTATTGGTAGTGCACATAAGGCTATGAACAGTGTACATACTGGTATAGGCCAAAGTTTCAAACGTATCCTGCGGGTAATCAAGTGTATCCGGCGTGTAAACAATTGCTTGCGGATGGGAGAAAACTGTACCCGGAGTTAAAATAACGGTATTGGGAGTGGCAATAACGGTATTGGTAGTGCACATAAGGCTATGAACAGTGTACATACTGGTATAGGCCAAAATTTCAAACGTATCCTGCGGGTAAACAAGTGTATCCGGCGTGTAAACAATTGCATGCGGATGGGAGAAAACTGTACCCGGAGTTAAAATAACGGTATTGGGAGTGGCAATAACGGTGTTGGTAGTGCACATAAGGCTATGAACAGTGTACATACTGGTATAGGCCAAAATTTCAAACGTATCCTGCGGGTAAACAAGTGTATCCGGCGTGTAAACAATTGCATGCGGATGGGAGAAAACTGTACCCGGAGTTAAAATAACGGTATTGGGAGTGGCGATAACGGTATTGGTAGTGCACATAAGGCTATGAACAGTGTACATACTGGTAAAGGCCAAAATTTCAAACGTATCCTGCGGGTAAACAAGTGTATCCGGCGTGTAAACAATTGCATGCGGATGGGAGAAAACTGTACCCGGAGTTAAAATAACGGTATTGGGAGTGGCAATAACGGTATTGGTAGTGCACATAAGGCTATGAACAGTGTACATACTGGTATAGGCCAAAATTTCAAACGTATCCTGTGGGTAAACAAGTGTATCCGGCGTGTAAACAATTGCATGCGGATGGGAGAAAACTGTACCCGGAGTTAAAATAACGGTATTGGGAGTGGCAATAACGGTATTGGTAGTGCACATAAGGCTATGAACAGTGTACATACTGGTATAGGCCAAAATTTCAAACGTATCCTGCGGGTAAACAAATGTATCCGGCGTGTAAACAATTGCATGCGGATGGGAGAAAACTGTACCCGGAGTTAAAATAACGGTATTGGGATAGGCAATAACGGTATTGGTAGTGCACATAAGGCTATGAACAGTGTACATACTGGTATAGGCCAAAATTTCAAACGTATCCTGCGGGTAAACAAGTGTATCCGGCGTGTAAACAATTGCATGCGGATGGGAGAAAACTGTACCCGGAGTTAAAATAACGGTACTGGGAGTGGCAATAACGGTATTGGTAGTGCACATAAGGCTATGAACAGTGTACATACTGGTATAGGCCAAAATTTCAAACGTATCCTGCGGGTAAACAATTGCATGCGGATGGGAGAAAACTGTACCCGGAGTTAAAATAACGGTATTGGGAGTGGCAATAACGGTATTGGTAGTGCACATAAGGCTATGAACAGTGTACATACTGGTATACGCCAAAATTTCAAACGTATCCTGCGGGTAAACAAGTGTATCCGGCGTGTAAACAATTGCATGCGGATGGGAGAAAACTGTACCCGGAGTTAAAATAACGGTATTGGGAGTGGCAATAACGGTATTGGTAGTGCACATAAGGCTATGAACAGTGTACATACTGGTATAGGCCAAAATTTTAAACGTATCCTGCGGGTAAACAAGTGTATCCGGCGTGTAAACAATTGCATGCGGATGGGAGAAAACTGTACCCGGAGTTAAAATAACGGTATTGGGAGTGGCAATAACGGTATTGGTAGTGCACATAAGGCTATGAACAGTGTACATACTGGTATAGGCCAAAATTTCAAACGTATCCTGCGGGTAAACAAGTGTATCCGGCGTGTAAACAATTGCATGCGGATGGGAGAAAACTGTACCCGGAGTTAAAATAACGGTATTGGGAGTGGCAATAACGGTATTGGTAGTGCACATAAGGCTATGAACAGTGTACATACTGGTATAGGCCAAAATTTCAAACGTATCCTGCGGGAAAACAAGTGTATCCGGCGTGTAAACAATTGCATGCGGATGGGAGAAAACTGTACCCGGAGTTAAAATAACGGTATTGGGAGTGGCGATTACGGTATTGGTAGTGCATTTAAGGCTATGAACAGTGTACATACTTGTAAAGGCCAAAATTTCAAACGTATCCTGCGGGTAAACAAGTGTATTCGGCGTGTAAACAATTGCATGCGGATGGGAGAAAACTGTACCCGGAGTTAAAATAACGGTCTTGGGAGTGGCAATAACGGTATTGGTAGTGCACATAAGGCTATGAACAGTGTACATACTGGTATAGGCCTAAATTTCAAACGTATCCTGCGGGTAAACAAGTGTATCCGGCGTGTAAACAATTGCATGCGGATGGGAGAAAACTGTACCCGGAGTTAAAATAACGGTATTGGGAGTGGCAATAACGGTATTGGTAGTGCACATAAGGCTATGAACAGTGTACATACTGGTATAGGCCAAAATTTCAAACGTATCCTGCGGGTAAACAAGTGTATCCGGCGTGTAAACAATTGCATGTGGATGGGAGAAAACTGTACCCGGAGTTAAAATAACGGTATTGGGAGTGGCAATAACGGTATTGGTAGTGCACATAAGGCTATGAACAGTGTACATACTGGTATAGGCCAAAATTTCAAACGTATCCTGCGGGTAAACAAGTGTATCCGGCGTGTAAACAATTGCATGCGGATGGGAGAAAACTGTACCCGGAGTTAAAATAACGGTATTGGGAATGGCAATAACGGTATTGGTAGTGCACATAAGGCTACAAACAGTATACATACTGGTATAGGCCAAAATTTCAAACGTATCCTGCGGGTAAACAAGTGTATCCGGCGTGTAAACAATTGCATGCGGATGGGAGAAAACTGTACCCGGAGTTAAAATAACGGTATTGGGGGTGGCAATAACGGTATTGGTAGTGCACATAAGGCTATGAACAGTGTACATACTGGTATAGGCCAAAGTTTCAAACGTATCCTGCGGGTAATCAAGTGTATCCGGCGTGTAAACAATTGCTTGCGGATGGGAGAAAACTGTACCCGGAGTTAAAATAACGGTATTGGGAGTGGCAATAACGGTGTTGGTAGTGCACATAAGGCTATGAACAGTGTACATACTGGTATAGGCCAAAATTTCAAACGTATCCTGCGGGTAAACAAGTGTATCCGGCGTGTAAACAATTGCATGCGGATGGGAGAAAACTGTTCCCGGAGTTAAAATAACGGTATTTGGAGTGGCAATAACGGTATTGGTAGTGCACATAAGGCTATGAACAGTGTACATACTGGTAAAGGCCAAAATTTCAAACGTACCCTGCGGGTAAACAAGTGTATCCGGCGTGTAAACAATTGCATGCGGATGGGAGAAAACTGTACCCGGAGTTAAAATAACGGTATTGGGAGTGGCAATAACGGTATTGGTAGTGCACATAAGGCTATGAACAGTGTACATACTGGTATAGGCCAAAATTTCAAACGTATCCTGCGGGTAAAAAAGTGTATCCGGCGTGTAAACAATTGCATGCGGACGGGAGAAAACTGTACCCGGAGTTAAAATAACGGTATTGAGAGTGGCAATAACGGTATTGGTAGTGCACATAAGGCTATGAACAGTGTACATACTGGTATAGGCCAAAATTTCAAACGTATCCTGCGGGTAAACAAGTGTATCCGGCGTGTAAACAATTGCATGCGGATGGGAGAAAACTGTACCCGGAGTTAAAATAACGGTATTGGGAGTGGCAATAACGGTATTGGTAGTGCACATAAGGCTATGAACAGTGTACATACTGGTATAGGCCAAAATTTCAAACGTATCCTGCGGGTAAACAAGTGTATCCGGCGTGTAAACAATTGCATGCGGATGGGAGAAAACTGTACCCGGAGTTAAAATAACGGTATTGGGAGTGGCAATAACGGTATTGGTAGTGCACATAAGGCTATGAACAGTGTACATACTGGTATAGGCCAAAATTTCAAACGTATCCTGCGGGTAAACAAGTGTATCCGGCGTGTAAACAATTGCATGCGGATGGGAGAAAACTGTACCCGGAGTTAAAATAACGGTATTGGGAGTGGCAATAACGGTATTGGTAGTGCACATAAGGCTATGAACAGTGTACATACTGGTATAGGCCAAAATTTCAAACGTATCCTGCGGGTAAACAAGTGTATCCGGCGTGTAAACAATTGCATGCGGATGGGAGAAAACTGTACCCGGAGTTAAAATAACGGTATTGGGAGTGGCAATAACGGTATTGGTAGTGCACATAAGGCTATGAACAGTGTACATACTGGTATAGGCCAAAATTTCAAACGTATCCTGCGGGTAAACAAGTGTATCCGGCGTGTAAACAATTGCATGCGGATGGGAGAAAACTGTACCCGGAGTTAAAATAACGGTATTTGGAGTGGCAATAACGGTATTGGTAGTGCACATAAGGCTATGAACAGTGTACATACTGGTATTAGGCCAAAATTTCAAACGTATCCTGCGGGTAAACAAGTGTATCCGGCGTGTAAACAATTGCATGCGGATGGGAGAAAACTGTACCCGGAGTTAAAATAACGGTATTGGGAGTGGCAATAACGGTATTGGTAGTGCACAAG